>JAQFVV010000282.1:125000-384212 GCA_028023455.1 Epiperipatus broadwayi | reverse complement strand
TTTTCTGGATTGAATATATATATATATATATATATATAACAATAAAAATAATAAATATAATGGTAATTAGCTTCTTTAAGTCTGCTGAAGTACTTTCAGTTAATTCCTTAACCCTCCTCAACTATTGTTAAATTCAAAAAACATAATGGAAATAAATGTCATCAACTCAAATCCCATGAATCCTGAATCTTAATATTAGCAGCTTGCTTATTAATTATTACCATTATATATATTATTTTTATTGTTATTACAAGTTTTTTAATTAATAGATTATTTTATTTGTGTATGGATATATATAAATACATATTTTGCAGGTTCATCCATGTTAAAAACTTTTAATATTAATATACTGATGTTTCGACTTGGTCACACAAGCCATCCACAGAGTTATAAAAGGTAGAAAGATGGTTGTAGAGGTGCTACAATCACTGATTTGAATAAAATATTAAAATTCCACCAATAGCAAAAATGTTAAATTTAGGAATGTTTTTTAAAAAAATCTTTCCAAATAGGAAGAAGTTTGCATGTATCATCTCACTTATTGATACAATCTGGCCTTTTAAGTATCTCAATGGCTTCTCTAATTTTGCATTGGTAGAGATTATCACATCTGTATATCATCCTGGCACTAAAAAAATCAATTTTATGACCTGAAATCCAGTATGGAGTAAGAGTGCTGATGATGATGAGTGTTGTACTTGGAAAGATTTTTTTAAAAAACATTCCTAAATTTAACATTTTTGCTATTGGTGGAATTTTAACATTTTATTCAAATCAGTGATTGTAGCGCCTCTACAACCGTCTTTCTACCTTTTATAACTCTGTGGATGGCTTGTGTGACCAAGTCGAAACGTCAGTATATTAATATTAAAAGTTTTTAACATGGATGAACTCGCAAAATATGTATTTTATATATTTAACCCGTGAAAATCTTTGTTTTAATATATATATATATATATATATATTGAAATGATCACAATTAATTTTATAAAATATTCTACTTTATTTTTAATAGTATCCACCCTTTTATCATTACATATCCATTTCCTTAAATATTTATTATTATTTTTTTAATACAAAACTTTATTATTTAGATTATGTTACATGTTTTAATAAAAAAATACAAGTAGTCATTGGTTCTTTCTCCATGGCTCAAATCTATGATGCTATTATTCTACTAACTTAACTAGAGCTCCTTTTTATATGGCCATATATCAAACTTTAGACACTTTGCAGTTTATTATCTTTGCTCCTGAATCTTTAGATGGTAATTGCTCTAGTTTGATCATGATTAAGCTCTAGTGTTCATCTGAAATTTTCAGTAGACTCCAGATGGCTGAATAAATGTCTGCAGGTGTTCTTGTATGGTCTGTGTCTTTGATTTTGTTGATAGCATAAATAAAATATTGCAGGCTCATATTTAAACCACAGTTGAACACTAGGTGGTATCTGGTCAACCAGAGAGTAAACAGGAGGAAAAACATAACTTTTATTGATAGAAAAAGGCCATTATTGGTGCTATGTATCAGATCAGATAATGTGGCTCTGTTAGGTCTAGTAATTTCTTGAATTTTGTTTCTGCAGAGCTGTGGAGCTTTATATTGAAAGATGGGATGATTTGTAGTTTCATCTACATGGTGACACAGGGGGCATGTTGGATCAATTTTAGTTCTTCCTCTCCTGAAGGATATGAACAAATTGGTAGGCAAGGCTTCTAGATTAATTTTAATCAGAAAAATCCAGGTATTTAGGTTCCAAGAACCAAAGCTTAAACCCTCGAATAAAATGTCTATTAGAGAAGTTTAGTAGTGTTTGACCTAGTTGTTCTGTTTGATGTATGATTTGGTAAGCCTCCCAGTACTGAATATTTTTTTAATCTTTGATTATTTATATTAGTATATTCATTGATTAGGAATGCTATAGAGCAAATCTACTCTTTTTTATTGGGAGATGGCTTGTCTTTTGGAATGACATTGATAAAATTAATTATATTAGGATATGACTCAATGATTCTGCAAATGGTGTTATAGGCCCTCTGAAAGTAGAAAACATTGATTGCCTAAAAAAATTGCCCATTGTTTTTTTGAGTTCATCTGCAGTGATCTAATGCTCATTGATACTACCTTTCCATTTCATATTAATCTGGAACATAAGGTGTTAATTTTCCTTTTGAAAGCATTTGTGTAGTTAATTATCGTATAAGTCAAGCATTGGTAGCTGAGAGGTCAGCACAGCTGCCTTGCAAGCAAGCAGTTGCTTGCAGACACTTGCCACAGGTTTACTTCCCAGCCGATGCTTTGACATATGGAAAAAAAATTATGGGCATATAATAGTTAAGCCTAGGGTGTATAAGTATATTAATGAGAAATATTTTGGCACATATCGATAAATAAACTTTAGAGAGAGACTTGGTGATACTTTGTGTTGTTGAAAGTAAGGAATCTTGTATGTTCTTTCCCTTCTGTTTTAATATAATCCAGTAACCCTTTTTTAATCAAGGACTTATATGCATTTGCTGAATGCGGTGTTGTAACCTATTTATTATTTTTATACAAATGCTTTATATTATTTCTTGTATTATTTGTATCGTTAATATTTAATTTTATTTTAATAATATTTATTTTATAACCTATCTATAAATAATCATTCTTAATTTTTAATTTCTGTCTGCAGAGGAGATATTAAAAGCTATGAGTTCATTCAATCAAGTAAGGCTTGATGTATATAGTTTATACAATTATTTATATGATAATGTTTCAAATTAATAAAAAAAAAATTCACAGCGTACTTTTTTTAAAAATTGAGATTTATCACATTATTGCTTTATTCTAAAAATAATTTAATTAACAATTAACTAACTAATATCCATTTTTGTGCAGTAATATATATATATATATTCTGCAATACTGATAATTTTTCATCGTTAATGGCTGAACCAATATTTTTATAATAAAGTAGTCATATATTTCTCATCAAGGCTTAATGGAATTTTTTATTCCCCAGATTTTTTTTGTTAGTTTTTGCTAATTCATTTCTCAGTTTCAGATAATTTTAGCAAATAAAAACACTTAACATTGGTTTTGGTAGTTTTTGTCTATTGGAAATCAATTGTGCAAGCATAAGTATTTAAAATAAAAGTTTGAGCATAACGTGGATCGACAAATATCCTCACTGTGCTAAGATTTATGTAATTCTAATGAGGCAATAATAATTCACTTAAGGCTTTTCTTTAATGAGTAAAAAAAAATCAATATGATTCTTATAAAGGGATAAACTAGCAGTCAAGAGAAAAACACCATGCTGACTCTTTTAAAAAAGTTAGAATATTATATGTATTTTATATGCTACTTCTGTGTGTACATATATATAAATTATCCTTAACCATTGTAAAATGTGATTGCTAGATTATTGAACGACTGATAGCTAAAACATTCACGCTCCAAAATCAAATAAGTCATAACCAAAAACTATAAGTAGGATGATGAATTATTTTTTCTCTGCATATAAATATTTTCTAAAAAAAAAAATTATACTGGATTATAATGCTCACTTTTCAACTGAAGTGGAATTGGGCTGAACATATTGCTAGACGAGATGATAATAGATGGACAATTGAAATTTTAAACCGGATTCCAAGAAATTGTAAAAGACCCAGAAAAAGACCACATGTGAGATGGGATGGATGAAATAACAAAGTGTGCAGGGGTGATGTGAAGAAGAGAAGCTAAAGATCGGAGAAGATGGATTGAACTTGGAGAGATCTCCATCCTGCAGTGGATTGATAATGGTTGTTGTTGTTGATGATGATGATGATGTATCCTCAGTTTAATATGTGGATTAATGTGCTGTAAATCTAAAAGATTTGATTGGTTACTATATCTCATTCACATTAATCAGTTAATTATATATATATATTTCTCAAGAAATGAATTTTTTGTTTCCATTTGGTGTTGTTAATGGGGATATAAATTACTAATACTCCCATTGTGAAATATAAATGCTGATAATATTTCTGTAGTATAATTTCCACTACACAACTCTCATACGAGGTGGGGACTGGTTTGTATCTGCTTTTTACAACTAGTGAAGGGGTGTAATCATTAACATATGAGCAAAGACGTGAAAAAGATGTATGCTCCTTAGAGATACATATTTCATGCCAAACCAGAACTTATCAGTAGTCCAAGATCAAAATCCCTTACATATATCTTTATCAATGTTCAGTATATTTAGATAGCCATTATTACAATTTAATTAATAAGTGTCAAACTTACCAATCTCACAACTTTGACACAAACCACATGATGGAAATACATTAATAATTTCTATTAGTCATTTATTAGACTAGAGATTATCCACTTAATGAATAATATTTGTATAGTGTAATTTTTATAACACCATTCTCACACAACATAGTAACATGTCTTTGTCCATATGATTATGATTACATCCCTCCACAAGGTGTTACAAGCAGATAGAAAGCAGTCCCTACTTTGCATAAAAATGGTGTAGTGAAAATTATACTACAGAAATATTATTTTTTAAATGGATAATCTCTAGTCTAATGAATGACTAATAAAAATTATTAATGAATATTGATGTCATTATAAATTACACTTCATATATATTGAGTTGCTTTGACTATCTCAATATTAATTTATATGCTGGTATTAGTGTTGGCTAAGCAAACTTAATTTTAATTTTTGAATTATGTTTTTCATTTATTTAAGTTGTCTTGTACATGAGGGGTCAGATTGACCTTAAGTCAACATGGATGTGACAAGAATCTCAGTCTCAGGGTGGCCTTTGAGCATTCCATCATGAGATTTTCAATTGGATGGATGGTTGAAGAGTTGGAGTGTGGAGTAGATTGAAGCCTGTCCATTAAAATATGAGGTTTGGCTATCTTAATATATACCTGAGCACTTATAGCATATATGTATAGAGATGGTAATCTGGACCAATGATGATTGCTGGTTTAGCATGAAATACATATATTGGTGATTATTTATCTTTTCAACATATATGTGTTCAAGTGTATCAGTGTTATGAGATAGTGTGGAGAGTGGTGGGTCATGTGAAAGTCTGTGCTCATATACCCTATACATTATTTAAGTTGTGTTTTTGATGAGTGGCTGTATTATGTATTTATGCACACATGTTAATAGTAAAAAGGTTTAAAAGTTATCTCAGTCTGTTTCAATGTAACAATTTTATTTAAAAAGAACTTTGTAACCAATTTTATCATTTCAGTAAAATATTTTCTATAGTTCAGAAACAATGGCTTAATCTGTAAAAGTTTCTTTATTGATTTTAATCAGTTCATTTTAATTAAGAGTTTAACAAAAATATAGTTTTATTTCTATTAAGTATTGTTGTCTGGAAAAATATTAATTAATGTAATTAAATTTGGAATTTCATAATTAATTTAAATTGTTTGCTTAACTGAATAAACTCATTTTAATCACTGATTTGCTGATTAGGAAGATTCCTTACATATCTGAGTGGGTAAAGCAATGAATGGTATGTCTATATAAAAGAATAGTTAAAAATCATTTAATTACTCTACGTCATTCTACTCTTATTTAATTGTGCTTGTCTCTCTACTCCTAATTATTCTACTTATGATTCTACTTAAATTATTCTGTGGTGTCTGCTAATCTTTTGTGTTTTGATTCTGCCATATATGCTGATCTCAAAAATGAATCCAGAACTCACTTCAGTTGCTGTATCTAAAGCTATGTGGAGTTAAGCACCTAAATGTACTCTCCACCATGAACATATAACCAACACGTGCTAACTTTATTTTGACAACTGATCAACAAAGCTCACTTCTGACTTCCTAGTGCCCATCATATCACCCCACTTCTCATCAACAAAATAACAAAAGAAGACATCAGAAAATGTATTGACATGCCAACCATAAATATGCATTTATATATAATCTGTGCAGAAAGTAACAGCCCTCTACCCATATCATTATGGATTGAACTGTTTTGTAGATATACTAGTAAACCAGTGATGCATGAGGGTGTATGTAAAATATGTTTAATTAATTTGTAGTTTTATACTTCTATATTTCTAAATGTGTTACTTGGTTTTTATATTTTAATTTTACTGATAGGTAATTTTATATTATTCAGATTGATCTTATTCTTTTATATATGTATCATTTTAGTTACAACCCTATAATATATTTTAATTTTTTTGACAGTTGATAATTAATTTTAATAAACCCACTATCATTTCTAGAATTATATGCTTATTTTCCTCTTAAAGTTAACAGATTGTTTCCCTTCTTCAATTTTGTGATTGTTTTAAGAATCTAGATTTTCTTTAGCAAAAGTAAAAAAAAAGAATTTTTTAAGTTAGAAAAAAGAAAATCTGGATTAATATTTTGTTTTAAAATACATGTTTAATTAATAATGCCTTAGAACTTGATATATTCATTCTTACTTGATGTATGTATATGTGTGATTAATTATTTTATATAAGCATTAACAATTTAAATTATTAGCAGTTTTTTGTGATTTATATCATGTGGGAATGAAAGAAAAAAGTTATTAGCTTTTGTGTACATGCATATAAATGATTTCTTTATAGATACCATGTGCAGGTTTATTTATATATTTGGCCTTGTTATGTATTTCTGTGCTTACCACTAGATTTGGGCAGATTTTGATTTAGCATTGGGTTTAGAAGTTTCTGCCCATGCTCGGTTTTAGATATTTTAATTTGTTTTAACCTATGTTTATTTACTATGTAAAATTGGCTACCATTTTGATATTTACTTTGGGTCAAGTACCCTTTCCCAGGTTTTTATCATATTTCCTTAATTAAGATGGGTTACTTAGGTCTCTTTATTATTGTTTATTGTGTGTTTCTTCATGCAGCCTGGATCTTGCACTGCATGTAAGTTTTGTTAATATATTCAGCATAAGTGTATTTGATTCACAACAAAGCCAATGTTTGGATCTAGATTAATATTACTGCAAAGATATATGTATGCATGTAAAATTGTCAAGTATATGTGAAGTTCTATAACAGTAACATTTCAATTATTTTAAGAAACTAAAAGTTAATTTGAGGGGAAGAATAAAGAGATAATAGACTTAATCAACTGTCAACTATATTAACTACTTTTATAAAAAGAGTAATACTCAATTATACTGTAATGAATGAGTTAACTAGAGTAATACTCAATTATACTGTAATGAATGAGTTAACTATAGTTCAAAACCATCCATTAATATAAACTTTTTTGTTTTACTATTATTAATAAATATTGTTTTTCTGCTGTCTGCTCTACCATTTGTTTAGTTAACAAAAATCTCTGCTCTTCATGATCTAGCAGCAATAATTGATCTGTATATGATGGGATGGCATAGTAGGCACTTGTAATGAATACTTATTTATATTAACAAAATTATAAATATTGATGTGATGTGATGTGATGTGATCTACTGTAGCTTCTCCTTAAATGGAGTCAAGAATATCTCAACAATTATGCCCAGAGAAACCTGTTAGCCACTTTATTTTCCATTCCCCAGTCTAAGTTTTCCCATATTCTGCTCCATCCCATTTCCACAACATAATCTTTGTCAACTCTATGGCCTTTATATCTAAATCCCCCTTATCTTTTCCCAAACCCAGCATAAAAACCAACAATCCACTTTCTGTATAATCACTTTTTTCATATTTATTCTTTCATAACTTCATTATATGTGCCCTTTCTGTTTTCAAGCATTTACATTCAATTAACCGATGCCTAATATTTTCTATTTCTTCCTTACATAATTTACACACTAAATCACTCATATTTTTCCACCTACATGTATATTCTCTTGTTGCTGGGATGTGGTGATGTGATGTACTGTGGCTTCTCCTTAAACGAAGTCAAGAACATCTCAGCAATTATACCCAGATAAACCTGTTAGCCACTTAATGTTCCCTCTGTTAAATCATATTATGTGCAGGTTGTTGGGTATAATATATATCTAATTGCTAAACATTCAAGCTCTAAAATGAAAAAATTATAAACCAGCACATAAAAACAGAAAGTCAAACAATCACTTCTGCATGGATGTCCAAATGCTTTAAATGTCTGTCTCATATCATAAATGGAGATTGTTTTTGAAATGCAGGTATAATAAGACAGGTGAGTTTGAAAAATTTTACATTATTTAATAATTCATGATTTAAATTTAAAGAAGTGTGATGTTAATATAAAAGATTTGGTTTGTTATAAATATATCTCAGATCTATTAATCAATATAATTTATATCTGTGTGTGGTTGTGCTTATGTGTAACACCAATATAAACTTTTAAAATTACCCCCCCCCCAACCCCCCCCACATTCTCCGGTATTTTAAATGGGAGGGGACCCCCTTTTTACCAATATAAACTATTTCAATTATACATAACTTTTATATAATTAATATTTATAATTTAAATTAAAAAATTTTTTTTCTAAAAGTAGTACATTATAAGAATAGTTTTACAGGTGGTCCTCTACTTTCATACCTAATTGGTTTTTAAAATGTGTATGACAGTTGAAATGTACAAAATTAAGCAATGTTAAAAAAAACATCAATAAGGGTTTTCAAAATCATCATCAACTATTATCAGTGCACTGCAGGATAAAGATCTCTCCAAGTTCAGTCCATCTTCTCTTACCTTTAACTGCTCTTCTCCACATCACTCCTGCACACTTTCTTACATCATCCATCCATCTCACGTTGTCTCTTTCTGGGTCTTTTACAATCTCTTATAATCCAGTTTAAGATATCAATTGTCCATCTATTATCATCTCTCCTAGCAATATGTCTAGCCCAACTCCACTTCAGAGTTTTAATTTTTTTAATGAGGTCAATAATACCTGTTTGTTCTCTTGCCCATATATTGCATTTTCGATCTCTTCTTGTTACTCCTAACATGCATCTCTCCATAATTTTTTGAGTAGTCTGAAATATCTGTATTGCTCTTCTATTAAGTGTCCAAGTCTCAGATCCATAAGTATGAACTGGTAAAACACATTTATTAAAAACCTTCCTTTTCAAACACATAGGCATATTTCCTTTTAGTATCAAGTTATTTCTACCAAAAGCACTCCAACCAAGTTTAATCCTATGATTAATTTCATCCATTATGTTTCCATCTGTATTAATAATCTGAACAAGGTATTTGTAGCTGTTAACTTCTTCTAACTCGTCATAATCAATCCTTATTTTCATATTTTGCGAAAATTCATTGAACATTACTTTAGTCTTTTTAACATTTATCTTTAGTCCTACTTTCATCTAATAACTCCTGTAACGTTTCCTGAAGCTCTAAAGCATTATTTGTAAAAACAACTACATCATTTGCAAAATCTAAATGACTTAAATAATCTCCATTTACTTTCACTCCTTTAGCTTCCCACTTTAATCCACAGAATACTACTTGCAGCATTGCTGTAAAACGTTTTGGAGATATGGAGTCACTGTGACTCAAAAAACTCTTCACAACTTTGACTTTCCTAGTATCATTATATAATCTAATTGTTGCTGTTGCATTTTTATAAATATCCTTTAAAATATGACAATATCCTAGATCTATACCTTGTTGATCCAATGCTTTAATTACTGAACTGTTTATAGAATCAAATGCCATTTCATAATCTACAAATCCAAAGCATAATGGCAACTCATATTCATTTGTTCTTTCTATAACTTTTCTCAATATCTGGATATGATCTACTGTACTAAAAACACTTTTAAATCCAGCTTGTTCTCTTGGTTGGTGGAAATCCAATGTTCTTTGTAGATGAGTTGTAATTATCTTGGTAAAAATATTGAATAAAACTGATAAAAGGCTGATAGGTCTGTAATTTCTAATATCTTCTTTATCACCTTTTTTAAATATTAATACTGCATTCTTCCAATCATCTGATGCATCTTTATCATTTAAACATTTGGTATATAACTTTGCTAAAAAATCTATTTCTTCACCTACTTTTTTAATATATCAATTATAATTCCATCGTTACTTGGAGCCTTTTCTTTCTTCATAAATTTAATTGCATATCTCACTTCTTCATTTAAAATTCCGGGCAATTTGGAAGATATAATAGATAAAGGAGGTACTTGTTCTTTATTACAATATAATTTTTGATAGAAGTCATCTACCCATTTCATGATGTCATCTCCCTTTTTAGTCATAATTCCATTTTTTTATTGCAGATATAAACTTCTTACCAATACCAAAATGCTGTTTTACACTCGTGAGAATTTTATTCTCTTTTATAGCTTTTCTTGCTAGTTCATAGTTATACTTTCTTTTATCATTTTCAACTCTTTTCCACTCCATTTTACAAAATTCAAGGTATTCAATCCTTTTAAATGCATCATTTTTTATATCTTCATATTCCTTTTTTTCTTCATAAATTCTCTAGTCTCAATAGAAATTTTATTGGTCAATTGCTGCTTTTTTCTGCCAGCTATCTTTGTTGCAGTTTTTAAAAGTGTATCAGTTATTTTCTTATTAATTTCATTCAAATTTGAATTATGCTCCAAATCTACTGATACTTGAAACTGACTTGTAAGTTCTAATTTAAATTCATTAGAATGCTTTTGAGGATTAGAAATATTAACTATAAATATTGTTTTTTAAATTATTTTTGATTCTCTCATTTTGCATTAACACATATCTTACATCTTACTAATTGATGATGTATTTTCTGTTAGTCAAAATATAATCCAGGTCTGCTTTACCTTCATTTGGATGCTTCCTTGTCCATTTCCTTTTAACATTTTTTTACAAAAAAATAATTCATAATATAAAGTTTATCTTTTTATGCAAATTCCACAAGTCTATGTTTTCTCTCATTTCTATTACCACAACCAAAATTACCTATAGCATTTTCATCTTTCATTTGTATACCAATTCTAGCATTAAAGTTTCCCAAAACAATTTTAAAATGTTGTTTAGTCTGATCAAAACTCGTTTGTACATCCATATAAATATCTTCTACTACTTCATCACTATGAGAACTTATTGGGACATAAACCTGAATTATCTGCATTTGGTATCTGCTATTAAGTTGTATAACTAAGCTTGCCATTCTGTCCAATACATCATCAATCTCCACAATATTTTTCTTCCACTTTTTATTTATAATGAATCCTATTGCACTTGTATTTCCAATATTTGTGCCTTTATAGTAAAGTACATGTCCATTTTTAAATCAATTTTCTCTACCTTTTTTTCTAACTTCCTGAAGTTCAATAATGTCCCAATTAATATAAGACTGTTCTTCTAATTCTTGCACTCTTCCTTCACTTAAAAGTGATCTGCAATTGTAAGTACCTAAATAAAAAGTCATCATCAAATTGCAGCCTGGGTCCACAATTGGGGATTTTTAGCACCCTACACCTTTGGCCACCAACTGCTGCATTGGTTGGTAATTTTACAACCTCCTGGGAATAAGAGCCATGATTTATTTTTGTTTGTCATGATTGTATACATCTATTGAAAAATATTTATCATTTACACATACATTCATTTTGTTTTATCAGGCAACTAAGAATAACGAGGCATAGTGTTTCTTGATCTTAAACTCAGAGGTAAAAAGCCAATAAACTCACCACACTGGCTAATGCATGTTGGTGAGCAGCCCCTCAATGTTTGTATACTATATGAGTAATCACATAGTAAAAACAACTGCAATGACAAAAATGTACGGAGTGTACTTTAGGAATTTGCCCTATTTGGTTTCTTTAAGACCTCCAAGAGGAATCAAAGGGTCTCCTTTCAGTTAATAGCAAACTCCTTTCTGCAGCCATTTTCAATATATATATATATATATATGCTAAGTATTATGTTTGTCTTTTTAAAAAAGAGTTCAAAGAATTCATAATATGTAATACATTGTCGTACTTTGAAAATATTTTTTATGTAAATGTTTTTTTTATTTTAATTGAAAAAAATGAGGCTAAATACAAGATACAGACATGCATGACACAATCATTACATATTAGATCTAGATGAATGATATTTAAAAAAGTTTAAAAGCATAATGAAGAATAACTTGACAGTGTATGAATTTGGAAATAATCTTTAATTTTGTTTTTGTTTTTCATGATTGAACATATTGTCAATCGACTTAAATTATAGGTAAATTATTGAAGCAAAAAAATTTGTCATCTTCATTTCGACAATATGAAGATTGTGAGACCTTGATTTCTTTTTGTCCCTATCAAAACTGCTGGGTTTTTTCATTTTTCACTCATGTTTATGAATTAATAGGAGTGAGTTTTTACTTAGTGATAGAACACTTTCTAAAATAAACTGACAAGACACCACTTACTAACACATATCTTTACTCAAAATATCCCTGCTCAAGACTGAACCTGTGATGCCAAAAATAAATTAATTATTGTCAGAGAAGTCAGAGAGACATTTTGTCATATACATTGATAAAAATTTTATGAAGTTAAGGCATATGGAAATTTATAGCAGCATCACACAATGTTTGCAGTTGTTGTGGGTGAATGTTATGCTAAGAAATTACTTTATATAAGATCTCAATATTTGGTTTTATTATACCCTTAATGTTAAAGTGAAGTAATTTTATTGAGTTTTTTTTTTTGGGAAAATGACTTTATAGAGGTAAACTGAACACATTATTTCAATATTGCTAACTACATGAAGTCATTTTTCATTTCTATAGTCTAGAACCCCCAGAAGTTCTTGTGGCATATATTCCATAATACTATCACAATTTGTATTAACACTTTTCTTTAATTTCATAATTTTCTGCTTTTTAACCACTTCATTCTAGTGAAGTATGAATTCCAAGTGTAGACCATTTGTTTTGCATAATAATGCATCAATTTTTCAGGTTGGGCTGTGCAAAGACTGTTAAATCATCCTATCAAAAATAACAATTCATGTTAATCAAAATTATTTTCCTTTGAACTTTATTATATTGAAATCCATCAGGAGTCACTCTCCATTTCAGAAATATATCTCATGACATTATACTTGCCATCATACTTTTATTACATCTATATTCTCTCATTAACATAAATGGGTATATTATATTTGTTTTCATGCATGTTAGATATACCTTTTTATTGATAGTATTGTTTTATCCTAATGCTCAATGGATTTAATCAAAATGTCAAAAGGAAGTAACTGAATCCTGTTTTAATGCCAAATGTTTAATCATGTAATTGAATGAAGCTTGGATAATACATCATTTACGTTAAAGGTGAAATAATCTTTGGTCTTCATTTTTATCAAATTACAATACCATCACCACTAAAAGAGATGCATCTGGCATATAGGATATGCATCCACCTAGAATTTTAGATGTGGTGGAAGCCCTAATTGACAACATGGTCTTAGCACTAATATTAATGATCTTACCCAAGAATACAATCTATATTTATAATAATAAATAAACCAAGCTTTTTATGATAGAAAATTTATTTTATAAGCTCTGGTGAAACTATTAGTGGATGTGGTTATGATAAAGCCAATTAAGGAAGGTAATGAAGGCATACTGTTCTTTAGCTAACTAATATTGAGGATATAATAGAGTTGGTGTAAAATTCAAACATTATACATTTCTCCTAGAGAAAATTTAAAATTCTCCATACTTAAGGTTAAATTATTGTTTTCATTCCTTAATAAGTAAAATAAAATGCATTTAATAAAATAAGGGATTAACCCTCTTGCAAGGTGCAAGCATTATGACAGTTTTCTTTGTTCACTTGCTGTAAACTTTCAACTTTCATTTTAATATTAAACCATTACATCAGAATATAATAAATTTGATTTCATTTGATAGGTATTTTTGTTTACAAATGAAATAAATTCTAAAAAATCACATCTGTCTTTCACAATTATTTTAAAAATTAGATTATAATCAAAACAAAGCATTCTTTAATCATTCAACTTTCAGGAAAAGAAGAATGATTTTGCAAAATGAACAAAATCTTCTTGTTTAATGTTCATATTTAAAATGTGAATGAATAATTATCATTTAATTTTTAGTATTTTTTATGATTTCGCTATATTTTTTAACAGACTATCAATGATGACATGTTATTAATAGCTAAACCACTAAGCATCACATGATCATCTCTTATATTAGCACATAATTGTTATTAAACAAGGCAAAACTCTCCATACAGTGGTGCCACCCTGTGCCAACCAGAGTAATAAATGGATACCAGAAGGCTTGTGCATAAAATCCCTATCTAGTACCTACTCATCCAATATCCCCAGACTAGTTTCTGGCTTATGGGCTTTGTCAGTGAGGAGCCTTGGATCTGAGAGCACTGCACCTAGATCTTAGGATTTAATGCAATCCTGTCTAATAGGATAGTGGTGGCTATGGTTGTTAAAGAACCAAAGACACCAAAATGTATGGGTGCTAAACTGAGTTCAGACCCATATTAATATATAAGCCATTGAGCTTAGATTGAAAATATGATTGTGTTTTCAAATTTCATTCTCATAGTTTTGAAGTTAAGTAGAGATAAAAGGTGGATGCTGGAGGGTTGCATTAGATCCTAAGATCTAGGTGCAGTGCTCTCAGATCAAAGACTCCTCACTGATGAAGGCCACAAGCCAGAAACTAGTCTGGGGATATTGGATGAGTAGTCACTAGATAGGGATTTTATGCACAAGCCTTCTCGCATCCATTGATTACTCTGGTTGGCACAGGGTGGCACTACTGTATGGAGAGTTTTGCCTTGTTTAATGTTATTAACAGATTGTAATTTAATTTTTATGGCAATGTTAATGAGAAAAATATAACATTTTATAAAACATTTCTATAAAAAATAAATATGTTATAATACATTTTTTTGATTTGTAGTAATTATTACACAATTGTTGTGCAAAAATAATCAAGCTTTTAGTCATTCATAATATTTGCTTGGAGTCATATCACAATATTAGAGATCTCCAAAAACAATGGATGATTATCATTATGGAGTTTAACAGACTTTGAATTCCCTAATAACAAAAAAGTTAGCAAAATCTCACTATAGAAGGCCAAATATATAAATTGAACTTTTTGATTTGTCAAGCATGGAAGTGTTGTATGAAAGAAAGGTACATTTAATCATATATCTTAATAATTTAATATTATTAACTTCTATTTATCAAATATTTTAACATTATTAAAAACTTCAAAAACAGTAAATTCTTTAACATGTTCTTTTTTTTTCAAATTTTGTTTTTTTATTTTATGAGCCCTCATTTTATACATCAGTTTTTGTCCATTTTGACTCTATTATATGCTCATTGTGGGAAAATTGTTTATTCTTTATAGAGCAACTATTAAATTTCTATATATCATATGTTATATGAACATATTAGAAATTTAATGGTTGCTCTATAAAAACAAGGCAAAACTCTCCATACAGTAGTGCCACCCTGTGCCAACCAGAGTAATCAATGGATGCCAGAAGGCTTGTGCATAAAATCCCTATTTGGTGCCTACTCATATAATATACCCAGACTAGTTTTTGGCTTGTGGTCTTCATAAGTGAGGAGCCTTGGATCTGAGAGCACTGTATCTAGATCTTAGGGTCTGGCATCCATTGATTACTCTGGTTGTCCAGGGTGGCACTACTGGATGGAGAGTTTTGCCTTGTTTAATAACAATGATGTGCTAGTATGAGATGGTGATCATGTGATGCTCTATAAAAACTAAACAGTCCTTTATAATGAACATATAAAATACAGCTAAAACATTTAAAAAAACAAGTATAAAAAGATGGTTTACAAAGTAAGAAAGCAAGATTTGAGAAGAAAAAATATGTTAAAAAATTTGTTGTTTTTGTAATTTTTAATATATTAATGGATTATATCTACAAAGAATGTAATGAAATTATTATTATTGATTTTATTAAATGATATTTAACATTACTATACAGAACAGTGACAAGTAGTTAATTTATTATTTTTGTCCAGAAATCTGCAAATAGAATTGCATTAATAAATAGTATTTTAAATCTACCCCTTTTAATAATATAGTCTTGATTTATGCAATCAAACTTAATACAAAAGTTATGATACAATCATATATTAAAATAATGGCCCATGTTTAAATGTCTCTTCAAATAAAAGTTATTTTAGTCAAGCGTTAATGGCCTAGTGGTTAGCATAGCTGCCTTTCAAGAAGCTGGCCTGGGTTCGCCTTCGGTCAACGCATTTGACATATGAAGAAAAAAGTTATTTTAATAAGCAATTAATTATATTTCAAATAATAATAAGAAATACGCATTTGACATATGAAAAAAACTTATTTTAATAAGCAATTAATTACATTTCAAATAATAATAAGAAATATAAATAATAAAAATAATCACATTAGCTACAACTTCAAAAGATAAGGCTTACATAATAATAATATTCAAATAATAATATCAAATCCCAAACTCAACAATAATAGCAATGACTTGGAAGAAATTGCTTTATTGAGTTCTTAGAACTAATAATCAAAATATATAATAATTAATAAAACTTGTAGTTTATGCACTCATATGGATTAGTGGCTTAAAAGATTAGTCTATATCCAAGTGTCATTTATGCATGTTTTTAAATATCTAATTACTGCATGCACAATCTACCCATATTTTAAATAAAGTATTAAAAAAATCATCAGAAATAATATTTTTCTTACATTCAACATGGGTGTGACAAGAATCTCAGCCTTAGGATGGCCTTTGAGTGTTCCATCATCAGATTTTCAATTGGATGGACAGTTGAAGAGTTGGAGTGTGGAGTAAATTGAAGCCTGTCCATTAAAGTATGAGGATTGGCTATCTTAATATATATATATCTGAGCACTTATAGCATATATGTGTAGAGATGGTAATCTGGACCAACTGATGATTGCTGGTTTAGCATGAAATACATATATTGGTGATTATTTATCTTTTCAACATATATGTGTTCACGTGTATCAGTGTTATGAGATAGTGTGGAGATTGGTGGGTCATGTGAAAGTCTATACTCATATACCCTATATATTACATATATAAACCCAGGTATAAGCCTGTGTGTTTCAGTTATTACATAATAGAGATGTCTGCCCATCCCTTGTATTAAATGGATTTTGTCCTGTGTATGAGGGGTCAGATTGACTTTAGGTTAACATGGGTGTGACAAGAATCTCAGCCTTAGAGTGGCCTTTGAGCATTCCATCATCAGATTTTCAATTGGGTGGACAGTTGAAGAGTTGGAGTGTGGAGTAGATTGAAGCCTGTCCATTAAAGTATGAGGATTGGCTATATTAATATATATCTGAGCACTTATAGCTTATGTGTGTAGAGATGGTAATCTGGACCAACTGATGATTGCTGGATTAGCATGAAATACATATATTGGTGATTATTTATTTTTTTCAACATATATGTGTTCAAGTGTATCAGTGTTATGAGATAGTGTGGAGAGTGGTGGGTCATGTAAAAATCTGTGCTCATATACCCTATATATTACATAACAATTTTTATAATAATGCAAACACAAATCAAATAATTATTTTACAGAAAAAGTATAAAAGCAAATCTCATTTTCTTAAGTGCTAATGGGTAATGCTATTATTTTTTGATATTACTCTTTATTCACTAGTCTTTTTATGAAATATCTGCTGCTCTCTGAGAATTCTAGAACAGGTGCATATTATTGCAATATTTAATGGCATAAATTAATTTTCATAAATTTATTCCCATTTTTTGATTGAAAAATTATTTTAATATTTAATTGAAAAGTTTGCACTATGATTTTACTATTTCTATTATTCCTGCTATACTGGGAATATTTATAGTTTTCTGTTTTTATTGATTCTATTAGAAACTGATGGTAATTTTTCTATTATGAAAATATAACAGTTATTTCCACATATTTAAATATTTAAATAATTATATCTGTTAAAATTAGTAATTTATAACATGTAACTGAACAGTGCAATACTCCATTATTTCTAAGGAATATGTAAAATATCATTAGCTCTCTTTCCTTAAATTGTAAATAAGTACTATAATGTTTTAGTCTCTGTATAATGCCAAGAGATTGCATTTAGAAGAGTTGAATGCTGGGAGAATTTATGGTTTACTATTTTCATTGATTACTGTTTATTAATAACTGATGGTAATTTTTGTAATATGAATATATAACAGATATTTTTACACATTTAAATATTTAAATAATTACATCTGTTAAAAATTATTAATTTATAATATATATTATGATAATAATCAGCATTAAGATAATGCACATGTGCTTTGTTGATTTTAACTATAAATGAATACTCTCACTTTCCAAACACAAGATAAAGTCTTTGTGAAAAGATAGAATGAATCATCCAACTTTTCAACCCAAATGTTTAAGTAAGGGGCAAATCTTAAGTATTTGGAAATGAGAGCATGTTTGGAAAATGAGAATATTCATTTATTGTTAAAATCCACAAAGTGTATGTGCATTAGCTTAAGGCTGATTATTATTACAGTTTTAAAACATTGCGCTACATAAAATAAATATCTTATTTAAATATATATTATAGTTTAATTGGAAATCCTATTTTGAATATAAAATTTTGTCCTGTTTCTACTTTTTAATGAATTTTCAATAGGTTATATGCAGGCTTGCTTTTTCCAGAAGATTATAACAGACTTTATTATTTGATTATCGTAATTTTGCTACTATTTTTTTCATTAGTTGAAATATATATTTTAACACATATGATCATTTTTTCAGGAACTTCCTTTTAGAATGGTAATAAATAGATTTCTTTTTGAAAGTGATGACTTTTAGATCTATTTTATTTACCACTGCATGCTAATTATCCTATAAAGTCATTAATAAAGTGAAAAAAATTATTTAGGTTTAAAGAATAAACACTTGAGTAAAAATATTATTTCAGAAATTTATGTTTTTCCTGTTTAAAACAATTCTTAGGCATGTTCTTCAAGAGAATAGAATAAGTTGCAAATAACCAATCACAATTGTTTATTTTTCAAATAATAGCATAAGCAAGAATTGAAAGTTAAATTTTTGCATATTATTAAATAGGATATCAAATAAGTCTTTGTTATCATAAAAACAACAAACCATTTGTACTATGAATAATTTACTTTTAAAGATCTATTAAAAACCAAGAAACAATAGCTAATATTATTTGTTTGTTTTTTTACAATGAGAGTACTATTTTATTTTGTAGCTTTTGGAAATAATTGTATATATATATGCACACATAAACATTTATCTTCTACACACACACATACAATATCTATACTATTAAATGGTCAATGGTTAAAAACATTAAGAAGGTTAATTTTGTTCAAACAGCTATCAATCACTTTGCAGCTCTCTGCATAGCAATGTTTTATTCAAATACTTCTTCTGAGAAATAATGGTACTTAAGGATTATTCTTCCTACAAAGTTTTGTAGCCATTTTTTACTTATACAGTTTCAGGGGCCTACAAGTATTTGTTTATGTTTTTTTTTCAATTTTATTTAACTAAATATGTGTTAGTTTCTATGTTTAAAATTTTATAAATTGATTATAAGTACCACTTAGAAGATTTATTTCAGTTTTTTTAAATATATATTATAACATGTAAATGCCAAAAAGCTCTGAACATTGTCATAGTTTGTTTACATTAAGAATTTTGTTTGCCACTGCTATTTTTCCAAAATGATGAAAGTTTGGGATCTTCTTTGGACAGAATAGCATGCAATGTAGCTATTTTCAAAGTTACAGGATCCTGCCCTCCCAAAAAGTCTACATTAATGAGCTTAATATGACACTTTATGTGACTTTTTTTTACTTTTATATTAATATGTTGACTTAATGCAAAAAATAATAAATAAAGTGGAAATAATGTAATTAATTTTTGCATAACATTACCACATAACTGATGGATAGTTTATGGATCTACTCTCAGTCACATCCTATCCAGTCTATACCTAAATGACTTCATAAACATAATTCTTCCAGAACCCTTACTCACATAATTCTCATCTTATTACATACACTATGTCAATGATGTTTTATATCTTGACCAGAGTTCTCAATCCACAATATCAAAGCAAACCTCCAGTTATACTGTCTTATACCTAACCATCAAATAGGAAGGCTTGCTTCAAAGTCTGAAGGATTGTCTTGTGATAGCCAGTTGTTGCTGTTTCATGGCATTAATTATGTGTAAAAACACATAATAATGCCATTTCCATGGCCGTTAATTACGAGTAATACAACGCTGTTGTATTGATAAAAAATCAAGTCAGATGACCTAATTTTAATAAAGCTCCTATTTACAAATGTTATATATAGAGTAAGTTAAAAACAAACTCTTATGAAGCTTCAAAAATACCCTCAACCTCAGACCACAGTTTCTGCCTCTAGCGTCATCAGTGAGGTGCTAGGGAATAAAAATACTAGAACTAGTCCAGCATTTTATCAATGCCTAACTATTGAGAAGAAAATCTGAAACTTTCAGACATTTAAATGTCCAAAAATCCAGCTATCTAACTCAAATAGCAGTATGGGACTGAACTAAGTTCAGATACACCATATATTAATAGCTCTAGCAATATAAAATCGCCAAAGCATTAATAGCAAAAAACTAAAATTAAATTGATGAAAAATCAAGTCAGATGACCTAATTTTAATAAAGCTCCTATTTACAAATGTTATATATAGAGTAAGTTAAAAACAAACTCTTATGAAGCTTCAAAAATACCCTCAACCTCAGACCGCAATTTCTGCCTCTAGCATCATCAGTGAGGTGCTAGGGAATAAAAATACTAGAACTAGTCCAGCATTTTATCAATGCCTAACTATTGAGAAGAAAATCTGAAACTTTCAGATATTTAAATGTCCAAAAATCCAGCTATCTAACTCAAATAGCAGTATGGGACTGAACTAAGTTCAGATACACCATATATTAATAGCTCTAGCAATATAAAATCGCCAAAGCATTAATAGCAAAAAACTAAAATTAAATTGATAAAAAATCAATTAGGCATTGATAAAATGCTGGACTAGTTCTAGTATTTTTATTCCCTAGCACCTCACTGATAATGCTAGAGGCAGAAACTGCGGTCTGAGGTTGAGGGTATTTTTGAAGCTTCATAAGAGTTTGTTTTTAACTTACTCTATATATAACATTTGTAAATAGGAGCTTTATTAAAATTAGGTCATCTGACTTGATTTTTTATCAATTTAATTTTAGTTTTTTGCTATTAATGCTTTGGCGATTTTATATTGCTAGAGCTATTAATATATGGTGTATCTGAACTTAGTTCAGTCCCATACTGCTATTTGAGTTAGATAGCTGGATTTTTGGACATTTAAATGTCTGAAAGTTTCAGATTTTCTTCTCAATAGTTAGGCATTGATAAAATGCTGGACTAGTTCTAGTATTTTTATTCCCTAGCACCTCACTGATGATGCTAGAGGCAGAAACCGTGGTCTGAGGTTGAGGGTATTTTTGAAGCTTCATAAGAGTTTGTTTTTAACTTACTCTATATATAATGCTGTTGTATTATGCCATATTATAAGGTAATACAACACTTTTGTTGTATTGCCTATTTATGCTGCTGTATGGCATTCCATGGTAGTGCATTTTGTGATAGTGTAGGGTATTTTGCACAATTGAATATTGTCTGTCATATGCTGTTATGGTGTTTATATTTCAAGTGTACCTAATTTTTTAAATATAGAATACTGTTTTTTTATTTATATGTAAATGATGTCATGTAAATTATTAATAATTTTAAGACAGTCAAAATCCTTCTCTTCACAACTTTAAAGGTATAAAACAGTGGCAAAGAGTAAGTCCTAACATTATTTCTAAACCATAACATGTAAAATCATGTTTTCCACCAGTCAATATATGAGACAAGTGGAAATAACTGAACAAAACATTCCTATTTATAAATTGTCCGACTTGCCAACCACAGATTCTGATGCTGTATCATTTTTCCAAAATAAAAATGTTTTACCAAATGAGAAGCATTGCAAGTGTGGGGGAAAAATGAAATTGTATAATTCAAAAAATATATGGCAATTTCGATGTTCGTCATGTCATGTACAAGGTTCTATTCGAAAGAGAACTTGGTTGGAAGGCTCCAGGATAACATTTTGCAAAGTGCTTCATCTAATCTATTACTGGAGTCATGATAAACTAACCCAGGAAGCCATACATTCAGAGATGGGTATTAGCAAAAGTGCCATTGTGGAATGGACCACTGGACTATGAGAATTATGTTGTGAAAATCTCTCATCCTGACCTTGCTGTCAAATTGGTGGGCTGGGTTTAATTGTTGAGGTGGACGCAACGATGTTCACCCACAGAAAAAATCACCAGGGAAGGATACTTCCACAGCAGTGGATATTTGGAGGGATGTGTAAGGAGAGTGGAGAATGCTTCATGTCTCCTGTTGCTTCCCGCTCTGTGTCTATCTTTCTGGAGGCCATCAAAGACAACATTAAGCCTGGAACAACCATCTTCTCTGATTGTTGGAGAGGGTACAAAAGTAGGGACCTTGAAGCTGCCAGTTTTAAACATCTTACTGTCAATCACCGCTACAACTTTGTAGATCCTACAACAGGTGCTCATACCCAAAATGTGGAGCATCTTTGGGGTCTCTTGAAGTGGCAAAACAAGAAATAACACATAACTTCCAGAAAATTGCTTCCAAATTATCTGGCAGAGTTTATGTGTTGACGTCTGTGCAAAACCAAAGATTTGTTTTTGTGCATTCTGTCCAAGATGGCTTTCAACCCCCAACCTATGCCAATATAGTGTGTTGTTTTTTGTATGATACCAAAACAAATCAAAGTAAATGAAGCCAGAATCCACGATCAACATTGTGTTTTAAAAAAAAATAAATATATATATTTTTTTAATTGACGTTACTGTATGTCAAAATCAAAGAAAAAAAGATGCAAAACATCGTATTAAAAAAAAAAATTATTGTTTTTGCATGTTGTTCTACAAAATTTGATTGGGGGAGGGGGTAATTTGTTATTATTTTTATGAATTTGAAAAAGAAAATTTTTTTTCAACAAAAAATATTGGAAACCCAGTGGGATTGCTGTTAATTAATGTATATAAACAAAAACAAGCGATCAAAATTTGTTTTCAAAAAAAGGACTCTTTCTTTTTATTAATTGTAGTCTACTTTTGTTTGTCAAAATTAAATGTAAAAAAAAATAAAAAATAGTGGCAATCAAAAGACTACCAAAATATTTATTGTTTTTTTTGTTTGTATTTGAACAAAATTTTATTTTTAAGAAAAGAATGTGTTATTGTTTTTATTAAAAATATATATTTTTAACAAAATATTTAAAAATATTGAATGACGTATTCTAAAAATAAAAGTCGTGAAATAAGTAAATGTCTGCTTGTATCTTTTATAGAATAATAAATTGAAAACACCATCTTCGTTCCATTATAAAAAAAGAAAACAAATTTATTTTAATTAAATTATATAATAATGTAACATATTTTTTTGTAAAATATTTATATCTAATTAAAAAAAGAATTATTTTAGTCAAATTATATTTAAAACATTGTAAGTGATTGTTTTTAATAAGGTTGGCCCAGTTTCGTAATATTTTATTGTTTTTACACATAATTAATGCCTTCAAGTGGCCATCCCTGGCTATCACATGACAACCAACTGAAGTACTTAGACATCCTCCTACAAAGAAACACACATCATCTGGAATACTCAATATGTATCAAACTTTTTGAAGTTCACAGATTCACACACCCTAGGTCAACTTCCTCTCATTTCTCATAAATTTGCCAATCTATTCTCTTTTGACCATTGCAATCATTATGCAAACATGACTCATTTCACAAAGCAAATATAGAGCAATATTTAAAAGACTATCTTCATTGGATTTACTAAGAAAAGTCAAACAATTCTATCACAAACTAAACTCACATCTCTCCTAATAATGATAGACCTTGGCTCCTCCTGTCATACATTCCCACACTAACAAAAATGTTTAAAAAAGTCCCCACCTCAACATTTCAGCTATGTTTCCAACCTCCTCCTCAACCAATAGACTAATTAATAATTCCAAGGATATACTCAAATCTGAATTGACCTCTAACACTGTACATAGGATTAAATGTCCCTAAACTGGCTGCAAAGCAATATACTATGAAGAATCTCAGACATCTTTATCCACTTGCATTTCACAACATCAGTATTTATATAAAAGAGAATCTGATAAGCCAGAATATAGATCTATTTTCCTTGAGCACAAGAAAGCAACAAGACATATATTTGAACCTATGTTAGCTGCTATACAATATATAGAAAGAAATGACACAAAATGTAAAATTAGGGCAGCATTGTATATAGCTAGCAGCACCAACATTATAAATTGCAAAGAATCATGCTCTTCCCTCTCATAAAAAAATGAATGCTCTAAACTATAATTTATATAAATTTGAATACCATCCACTTATATATATATATATATATATATATATATATATATATATATATATATATATTAATAATTCAAACAAATATATTTAACACAGTATTCAAAATTAAATAATCTATTCTTTACCAGAAGTACTTTCAATTGTTTCACTGACAATCTTTATCAACTGTTAATACAACATTGCAAAAAATAAAAACTTTGCATTACCCATCATTCAATCTATTCAAATTTCCCACAATTCTGTTGTCTTTATATTAGCCGATTGTTTATTCATCAAACCACCTCTATTCCTAGATATCATCATAGCCTCTTTAATTTTACGTTTTTCACTACACCTTTCAATTTGAATAATTTTTATATCTCTATTATTAAATTTAAACCATAATTACATGTTTTATTATGATCAAATATAATTGATGGAGTATTCATATTTACTGAAGATATATTTTCTTTCTGTACACGTTTATATAATGTCTTATGATCATTATATCGTTTTTGTAATGTACATTTGGATTCCCCTATATATTTTATTCCACAACCACATTCCAACATATATATAACAGAACTTAATTCAAACTTAGAAATCTTGGCTTTGGAGTTATTTATCATATCATTTATATTATTTGAAGAAAAAAGAAATTCTACACAAACCACTAAAAAGTTTATAAATTAATTTAGCTTGTTGATTAGATATAAAAGGAATAGAAATCCATTTATCACTTTTTAATTTACTTAATATTTTCTTATTATTACTCTTATTTTGATTATATTTTGTAATTGTATTATAAATAATATTCCTTCCATAACCAACATTCAACATATCAGTAATATATACATCAATATTTTCAATTTTATCACTAATAAATTTGCACAAATAATCATTTCTAAATAAAAATGACTTCAAACCAGCTAATTTATGACTCATATGAACTTTAGAATTATATGGAATATAACCCTAATTTCCACAGGCTTTAAAATCATATTATAATCAAACACATTATTATTTCTTTTAATAAATATATCTAAAAACTTTATAGAATCTTCCTTCTCTTCATTTAACACCCATTTTACATTATTAATCATATTTAACTCATTAAACAAATTAACTATTATTTCATTATGTACATATATAAATACATCATCAACATATCTACAATATACTTTAATTCCTTTATATTTTATCTGAGACAATATCTTAACCTCATAATTAGAAATAAAAAAATTACAAAGCTGTGATACCACCGAAGACCCATTGCCAATCAAAATTCATTTTATAAAAGCAATCATTAAACCTAACATATATATTATCATTCACAAATCTTAATATTTTAACAATAAAATTCCTAATATTATTATCTATAGATTTTAAAAACAAAGCTCTTTCAATAATCTCTATTGATTCAATACGATTAATTGAACCATACATTTCAGATATGTCAAGTGTACACATAACATCATTATTATCAATTTTTATATTTTTAATCCTATTAATAAAATCATATGATGATGAAATCGTATAATCCCAAATCCAAGCACATCTTGCATTATTTTTTCAATATATCTACAAGCATTATAATAAAAAACACCACCAAAATCAACAATTACTCTTAATGGATAACAATTTTTATGCAATTTTATATTTGCAAAGATTCTTGGAAACACTGCAGACGACGGATATAAACTGTAATATGTCTTTGCATCAATAACTTTTTTCTTTTTAGCAGTCATTAAAATGTCATTAATAAATTTCATTCTATATGTATCAATATTATTTAATTCACTTTTTCAAAACAAAGCTTCTTCATTTGATCCATAATTTTCATATTATATTCATCCTGTTTCATTAGGCACATCCGTAAACCCTTGTCCTCCTTCAAACAAATTAATTTATTACTTTTTAAAAAATTTTTAAATTCATAAATTTGTTTTAACCAAACATTATCATTTTGCTTATCAAATGTTTTATTTTTTATTTCATTAATTATTTTATTCCTATCATTTAAATCACAATTTATAACACCAAATGAATATTCAATCGCAGCATTTAATTCAATACTAGAATCTTTCAACCTCCACCGACGTATTTAGATCCAAAATTTAAAATATAACGCTGATTAAAATTCAAATCAACTCCAGAGATATTCACATAGTTTTGATCACTAAAATTTCTTGGAAACTTTTTATTATACAAAAATGATGGATAAATTTAATAGGAAAATTGAACATTTGTATAATAAAAAGTTTCCAAGAAATTTTAGTGATCAAAACTATGTGAATATCTCTGGAGTTGATTTGAATTTTAATCAGCGTTATATTTTAAATTTTGGATCTAAATACGTCGGTGGAGGTTGGAAAGATTCTAGTATTGAATTAAATGCTGCGATTGAATGTTCGTTTGGTGTTATAAATTGTGATTTAAATGATAGGAATAAAATAATTAATGAAATAAAAAATAAAACATTTGATAAGCAAAATGATAATGTTTGGTTAAAACAAATTTATGAATTTAAAAATTTTTTAAAAAGTAATAAATTAATTTGTTTGAAGGAGGACAAGGGTTTACGGATGTGCCTAATGAAACAGGATGAATATAATATGAAAATTATGGATCAAATGAAGAAGCTTTGTTTTGAAAAAAGTGAATTAAATAATATTGATACATATAGAATGAAATTTATTAATGACATTTTAATGACTGCTAAAAAGAAAAAGTTATTGATGCAAAGACATATTACAGTTTATATCCGTCGTCTGCAGTGTTTCCAAGAATCTTTGCAAATATAAAATTGCATAAAAATTGTTATCCATTAAGAGTAATTGTTGATTTTGGTGGTGTTTTTTATTATAATGCTTGTAGATATATTGAAAAAATAATGCAAGATGTGCTTGGATTTGGAGATTATACGATTTCATCATCATTTGATTTTATTAATAGGATTAAAAATATAAAAATTGATAATAATGATGTTATGTGTACACTTGACATATCTGAAATGTATGGTTCAATTAATCGTATTGAATCAATAGAGATTATTGAAAGAGCTTTGTTTTTAAAATCTATAGATAATAATATTAGGAATTTTATTGTTAAAATATTAAGATTTGTGAATGATAATATATATGTTAGGTTTAATGATTGCTTTTATAAAATGAATTTTGGTTGGCCAATGGGTCTTCCGGTGGTATCACAGCTTTGTAATTTTTTTATTTCTAATTATGAGGTTAAGATATTGTCTCAGATAAAATATAAAGGAATTAAAGTATATTGTAGATATGTTGATGATGTATTTATATGTGCACATAATGAAATAATAGTTAATTTGTTTAATGAGTTAAATATGATTAATAATGTAAAATGGGTGTTAAATGAAGAGAAGGAAGATTCTATAAAGTTTTTAGATATATTTATTAAAAGAAATAATAATGTGTTTGATTATAATATGATTTTAAAGCCTGTGGAAATTAGGGGTTATATTCCATATAATTCTAAAGTTCATATGAGTCATAAATTAGCTGGTTTGAAGTCATTTTTATTTAGAAATGATTATTTGTGCAAATTTATTAGTGATAAAATTGAAAATATTAATGTATATATTACTGATATGTTGAATGTTGGTTATGGAAGGAATATTATTTATAATACAATTACAAAATATAATCAAAATAAGAGTAATAATAAGAAAATATTAAGTAAATTAAAAAGTGATAAATGGATTTCTATTCCTTTTATATCTAATCAACAAGCTAAATTAATTTATAAACTTTTTAGTGGTTTGTGTAGAATTTCTTTTTTATCTTCAAATAATATAAATGATATGATAAATAACTCCAAAACCAAGATTTCTAAGTTTGAATTAAGTTCTGTTATATATATGTTGGAATGTGGTTGTGGAATAAAATATATAGGGGAATCCAAATGTACATTACAAAAACGATATAATGATCATAAGACATTATATAAACGTGTACAGAAAGAAAATATATCTTCAGTAAATATGAATACTCCATCAATTATATTTGATCATAATAAAACATGTAATTATGGTTTTAAATTTAATAATAGAGATATAAAAATTATTCAAATTGAAAGGTGTAGTGAAAAACGTAAAATTAAAGAGGCTATGATGATATCTAGGAATAGAGGTGGTTTGATGAATAAACAATCGGCTAATATAAAGACAACAGAATTGTGGGAAATTTGAATAGATTGAATGATGGGTAATGCAAGTTTTTATTTTTTGTACGTTTGTATTAACAGTTGATAAAGATTGTCAGTGAAACAATTGAAAGTACTTCTGGTAAAGAATAGATTATTTAATTTTGAATACTGTGTTAAATATAGTTGTTTGAATTATTATTATATAATTTAAAAATACAGACATTTAATGGTTGTAGTTATATATATATATATATATATATATACAATATTAAAGAGTATACGGATGAACCCGCAAAATATGTATTTTATATATATACACCACCCTTTATCTATTCTGATTCTGTTACGAATATGAGGACACAATAAGCCCTCAAAAGTGCTAAGTCATCACATTTTTACTCTGCTCAGCTTCTCTATTGCTGCATTCCAGCACACTGAACATATACTTTTAAAACAACAATAATAATAAAAACTTTGTATATTAAATACAATCTCTTCCTGTCTGCCATTTTATTTTAAATATTTATTGTAGGCTTCTGAAACTATATAAATAAAAAAATGACGGCTTGCTAGAAAGGATAACACATAAGTCATCATCATCAACCATTATCAATCCACTGCAGGATGAAGTTCAATCCATCTTCTCTAATCTTTAGCTTCTCTACTCCACATCACCCCTGCAGACTTTCTTATTTTATCCATCCATCTCACATGTGGTCTCTTTCTGAGTCTTTTACAATTTCTTGGAATCCAGTTTAAGATTTCAATTGTCCATCTATTATCGTCTCTTCTAGCAATATGTCCAGCCCAACTCCACTTCAATCTTTTAACTTTTTCAATGAGATCAGTAACACCCATTTGTTCTCTTACCCATACATTGCATTTTCGATGTCTTCTTGTTACTCCCAACATGCATCTCTCCATACTTCTTTGAGTGATCTGAAGTCTCTGTATTTAAGTATCAAAATTAAATACTCATTTACTAATACTATAATTAGATGGCTGAGTTCTCTACTGGTTGACTAACTGAATGAAAAATTATTTACTTGCTTGAAAATGCTTAAGCACTTTAAAAGTGTTCAGTTTGTTAATTCTAGTTCATGTGCACAATGTGCTTACTACTATATTTCTCTTATGATCCTATGCTGATACATATTCATCACTAGAAAAAAAAATCCTACAGTTAGGGTGGGGGGACAGATTTTTAAAACATGGTTACTAATTCATACAATGATAGATGGGGGTTTGTTTGTTCATTTTATGTTTAAATGTGATAGTCGACAAAAGATATAATTGGTTGTTATATATGTTTCTATATTGATCCCAACATAGAAATTAATTCCCTTTTTATAGATGCAAAAATCTGATACAGGTTTAAGGATGGAAATATAAATTCATTATCAAACGATGATCCCTTATTACTTAAGGCTTTCTGCATATTGCGCTAAAGCAGAGTGTTTTTCTCATTTATATACATTTGTCATATAAAGTGATATTATATTTTTATATACACCAAAGAATTAAATATTTAAATTTATTAAAATAGATAACTCTATCTTAATTTTAAATTATTCTTTTGTTTTGCAAACCGATTTAAATAAGAATACAACAGTTGCGTAATTCTTTAGAGTTTTAATCTGGATTGAATCATGCATAATTAATAAGATGTTCTCAAGTTTCTTGAAATAATTTTTAGATTTTGATGAATATTTTATATTTAAATGATTTAACACCTTTTTTCTCAGTTTTAAAAAGTAACTCTTGGGATTTTTGTATTATTCTGTTTAATTATTGAACAAAAGCAAAATAGATTCAAATGTGTTATTGGTACCACTTCTTACTTTCTTGAAGTTTAAACACACTCATTCCTAAGAGACAGGCATCTTGAACGATTAGCGCGGATGATAACGATGGAAAATGTTCTTCACTTTATTAATAATTACTTTTGCCTTTTAGAAGAAAGAAAAAATAATAATAATAATAATCCAGTTTTATTAACATAATTTATTCTTGTCAGGTAACGATTATATTAATTAACATTTCCGGACATTTATGGAAACTATTTTATTTCTTTTTGATTTTAATTTTCATTTAAAATGAAATTATTAGTCAGCAGAATTAAAAAAAAAAAATGAAGTAAGTACAATTTTGTCAATTAAGAGGATATTCACTTCCATCTTAATAAAATTAAGTTTTTCTTCTTCTCTGCGTTATCTAATTTGAAATCCTTCGGAACAAATTAGTAGATTGCAGGTACGGAACTACATAAACATAGAAATTTCATCTTTAATTAAAGTTGCTATCAGCATATATGTCTTGTCTCTTCAACAAGAGAATTCTTTAAGATTCCAATTTAAACAGAATGTCACTTGCCTAGGGTTATAAAATATGTTTTAAAGGTAAGTACAGCTATATGACATAGTGGATGAAGGAACTTAATTGGTATAAATCATTTGCCGTATCAAAAAGATTTTAATTTTAAAAAAAATCAGCTTTAATAATCAATAATTTAGCTCAATCTATTTAATGGTTGTATCCTCAAAAATTAATATAATTATTTTATCTCTCTGTATTCAAATTTATGCACTTCGAGTTGTTCCACCTATTTTCTACAAAAGAGAGAGAGAGAGAGAGAATTCAAAATAATCTGAATGATTTACATTGTTATAAATTCATTAAATTAGCTCATGACTTGTGAAAAGAAACAAAAAAGACAATAACCTCTTAAGTGCATTGAACTGGAACTACTAGCAATCCATTGTCAAGGTCAATTTGCATAGCACCGCTTTTAGATAAATTTTCCCCTCCCCCTTCATCTACATAAATATTCAAAGCTTACTTAAAAAAAAAAACAAGTAAATTAACAAATCCAATTTTATATATTATAAATTAAATTTTATACTGTATATATATAAGCACATACTCATAAATGCATGTTTACATGTTTGTTACTGTTTTTTTTAAACATAATTTTTCCTGCAGGTATTACAAAATAGTCAAGTGTTTACCTGTTAAGAGTTCATGTGACTTTCGGATACTAGAATTAATATATTTTAACCTTTAACTCCTGAGACCTTCATTATATAACTGTTTACAATTCTGTTATACTTTGAGTTTAGATTTTATCTTGTTACTACTTACAAAAACAATTTGAATTACTAACTAACTGTTTTTGTACATATTTATTTATTATTATTATTATTTTCCTTTTTTATTGTATTATTTAACATAATTATATAATCAACATATTCTACATCAAATCTTTCATCTTAATTATAAGTCAAGCTGGATTGATTTATCTTGTATTTTTACAGAGGCAATATAATGTTTTATTAATGGTTTATGCATGCAAGACCACTATGATGAACTATGGCATGCATGCCAAAGGTAGAATATAATAAAGTCTGGTGTCATGTATTTGACATGCAGTTCTATTTTCTCAATGCATGATACATTAGCAGATTTTAAGTACTAAGATTAGTCTCAAACCACTGAAGATATTATGAGCTTGGTAACAAAATTAGTCAATTGTATATCATATAATGATTTCCTCATATACAGTGAAGAGAACAACAGCTCCATGCTCCCAAATCAAGATGTTTCAGATTGACCTATATAAGTGGAAAGTTAGGTTAAAGATAAGAAGGACACTCTTATCTTTATAAAAGTTGCTATCTTGGGTCGTGGTTTGAGAGGTCCCTCTATTGGCAAAATAAAGATATTGCTTGACTATTATAAATTTCAAGGTGCATTTGATGCAGGTCTTAAAAGTATTTACATACACATTAATGTTTGTTATTTAAATCATGGATAAATAATTCTTCAACGATTTGTTCAGTGCTCAGAGGAAATCAGACTTTTTTTTACATGAGAATATTATTGAACAATATAGTGAATCAATGGATCATCCAATGGCTTCCCACTTAAATATGTTTTTCTTCTTTACATATTTGTGCTTTCACTTAAATAAAATATTAAATTGCAAGATATTAATAAAATACTCATCATCCTTTTGATTTAATCAACCCACTCAAAGCTAAATTAGACACTTTTAATTATGACTTTATTATAAAATTAAGCAACTTTCATTAAATGAATGTAAATTAAATTTATATGCACTGATGCACATTTGTAAAAAAAGTTACATTGAATGAAAATTAACCGAAATATTACATGGAAGCTAAGCATTTTCAAGAGGTTAAATGTTCTCATAATCATAGCATTAGTATGTTCATGATTATATATATATATATATATATATATATATATATATATATAATGATTTACATTGATATATATATATATATATATATATATATATATTATTCAATGTAAATCAGATAGATCATTTCTTAGAGAGGGAGAAGCAGGATTCCATCTGGTTCATGGCATTATGGTTGGTAGCTATATGTCAGGCTTCTTTGATCTTCTGTTTAGAGTCATTTTATTCAATGCATAATACAATGGCAGATGTGAGCTCAAATGTATGTCTTGTGATGCTTTGGCACTCAAAGAAAATGACTTATGCTCGGGTTTTTCTGTGGCTCATTCATATACCTATATTTTCTAGATGCAAAGCAATTTTTTGCTGTTTTAGAATTTCATAAGAAAACAAATCAAAGTCAGTTGGGGCAAGAAATTTTGACTGTAATTGAATTGACAATTAATAAATTTCTTCCAAGATTTATGTAGTTCAGGTATTTTGAAAAATATGATAATTAATTTTAAATCCAGCCACAATATCAGTACATAAATTTAATTTGAAAATTCTTGTGGTTGAATTTGGATTGTATAGAATTGCATCTGTAAAGCTTGAAAATGAGCAACCTATCAATTAGTAGCCTTGTTGGCTTGTTTGTATTAATTTTCACTATATAATACTGACATCTTCAGGGTTTTTTTTAAACTAATAAATCAATATATATATTTAAGTTCCAGTTTTTGCCAACAAATTATTACAAAACCAGAAAAATAGTGCTACAGATAGTTACAAGAAAGCAAAGGAAAGCTGAAAATCACATCATAATCATACAAATTATTTTATTTGTATTTAAGCAAGATTTACTAAAATTGAATTAATTTTATTTTGTCTTTGGCATTATTTACTAAAATGTTCAATAATTTTATATTTAAACATCATTATAATTTAATTTACACTTTTTCATTCAATATCTCTTTTGATATTTGTAAATAAAGCATGTGGCTGTATTAATATGAATGATTGGACAATATTTCTTATTAAAAGAAAATAATTATTTAAATTGAACAATAAATATATTATGCAAAGTAATTATCTAATCTTTAATTTGATGTGTTATTTGAACATTTGTTATAAAAATGCTGGACTATTGAATAGAAGTTTATCTGTTTCTCAATTCTCTGCAAAATAAAAACAATGCAGAAATTGATGGTATAATAATATGCAGAATGAATTAGTAAAAATTCATAGTACATTTATTGATTTATAAGAATGTGATGATATGATAATGTCCTTGACAAAGTTTAAAAGGTACATTTTTTATTTCTCTTTTAAATAATTAAAATATTTTATAACAAAAGTTATACATTTATATACAAATAAAAGATATTGTAAATTATTTATTTCTTTACATTAAAAAATCTGATGGCATATTTAAATAGATTAATTGTTAAATAGTGCTTAAAGTTACAAAATTTATGAAAACAAAGTTAATTGTAAAAAGTTTCTTATAGTTATAATTATTTGTATGAAGGCATAATTAATTTTAAAAATGAATTAAAGTTAAAACAAATTTGGTAAGCAGATAATTAAATTTTAGTATCAGCAAATCTATTATTAAATTTGGAAAAGGTATGTTTAACCATGACACTAATCATCAAATGTTTTTTTTGAAAATAACTCTGGCACAACAAATAAGCAATTGTATATAGTAAGATTTGAACATGTTTAGTTAGAATTAAGAGTTGAATTTACTTGGAGTTAAAATTTGAAATTAAAATGAAATGTCCATCAGGAGAGATTGGACAATTAGGTGTAAATTCTTGCTACCGTGTAAATTCTTGCTGCCGTTGTTCAAAAGAAATACAGATTGCAGTATTTCTATTAGAAATTAGGATGAAGTATCTGTATAGCGAAAATGAAATTCATCATTACTGTAGGTTAATAAATTATTCATAATTGATAATATATCAATATTGTAGTGATATATCAGCCAATTTCTTCTGCCATCATTTAGATAATAGATATTTATTCACATAATTGGTGGATATAGACTAAAAATAGAATCTTGGTACATTGTTTATATTAACAACAAACATTTTCATCAACAAACCTTAACTATGTTTTTATAAAACCAGTAAAATATCACATGATCCAGCTCCCATAATGCTATTTACAAGCTAATATTTTTTTTGGCAACATGGTTCTATTATCTAAGTATAAACTTGGGCAATTGAGATGATAGTGCTTAATAAATCCCTATACCAGTAACATCCTATTCAATATCCACAATCTGGTGTCTAATTTATGTATTTCATCAATGAAGAGCTTTAGATCTGGAAATAAAGTAGCTGGGCATTCTGCATCTAATATACCTTTTCTCTAGTAGCCATATTTTATTTTGTAGTGCCGCTATCAAACCATCATCCCAAATTGAAAAATATATTAATACTTTCAGTCTAAGCCAATGTGTTTGTACATAGATCTGAAATGAATTCAGTACTTACATGTTATGGTTTCCTTAGTTTTTTAAATCACTATCCTTTGGTTAGGATTGTTACAAGCCCAATAAAAATTACATACCTCCATTTGTATAATGTTGTTGCAATAGAAAATTTATCTTTCTATCAGTCTAAACTGTTTATGCAACCTAACTAAAGAAAAGAGGTGCCTAAATTTACCAAAAATCTAAGGATACCATAATAAGTAGGTGCTGGACTGGTTTCAGATCTATGTAGCTATACAAACAAGTTGGCTTAAATTGAGAACTTTCCAATTTAGGCTTAACTTGAGAGTAAAACAAAATAAAAAGTGGCTGCTCAAATAGTCTGGCACCCTTGATTACTCAAGCTTATGCTAGGAGAAATAACCAGAGTGAGAGAAAAATAATTTGGTTTATGGTTACATAATATATATATATATATATATATGTTAAAACGAAGATTTGCACGGGTTAAATATATAAAATACATATTTTGCGGGTTCATCCGTGTTAAAAACTTTTAATATCAATATACTGACGTTTCGACTTGGTCACACAAGCCATCCACAGAGTTATAAAAAGGTAGAAAGACGGTTGTAGAGGCGCTACAATCACTGGTTTGAATAAAACATTAAAAATCCCACCAATAGCAAAAATGTTAAATTTAAGAATGTTTTTTAAAGAAATCTTTCCAAATAGGAGGAAGTTTGCACGTATCATCTCGCTTATTGATACAATCTGGCCTTTTAAGTATCTCAATGGCTTCTCTGATTTTGCATTGGTAGAGATTATCACATCTGGATATGATCCTGGTACTAGAAAAATCTATTTTATGACCTGAATCTATAGTATGGAGTGAGAGTGCTGATGATGATGAGTGTTGTTTAACTGCATTAGCATGCTCATCTCTCCTAACACTGATGCGCCGATTACTCATACCTATGTAAGAAGCTTTACAATTTTTACATGAGATTTGATAGACACCATGAGAATCAGCTCTTGCTAAAATTGATTCTACATCGGCTGATTTAGCTAGAGCTGAGATTTGTAATATTTTAAAAAAAGCTAAGCTTCCTAAAAATAATTTTTCAAAGAAAGAAAGACAAGCATTAAATAATATAAAATCGGACAAATCAATTGTTGTACTTCCAGCTGATAAAGGTAATGCCAAAGTTGTAATGGATCGTGACATTTACCATAATAAAATTTTAGATCTGCTTAGTGATAAAACTTATAAACTATCAAAAAGAGATCATACTACATATTTGGAAAAAACAACAAAAGCTATTATTAATAAATCACCTATTGAAACAGAGATAAAAAATAAAATAATCCCTCGTGAAAAATCTTGTGTCTGTCCAAAATTTTATGGACTTCCAAAAATTTACAAACCAGATACCCCTCTTCGTCCAATAGTAAGTGCAATAGGTTCTCCAACTCATATTTTAGCTAGATACTTATCGATTTCATGAAACCTACAATCCCATCTATTAAATCATATATTAAAAACTCTCTTCATTTTATTTCTGTTTTAAAAAGTTTAAAAATTAATGCTAGTGACATTCTGGTCAGTTTTGATGTCGTGTCTTTGTTTACAAACATTCCAATTGATGAAGCTTTAAATATAATCTCACAACGTTGCAATTTACCAGACCATATTATTGCTTTGATTAAACATTGTCTCTTAAATACATATTTTGTATACAATGGACAGCATTACAGACAAGTTTTTGGTACTCCTATGGGCTCACCTATCTCAGGAGTAATAGCTGATTTATTCATGGAATATATAGAAACTCGTGCTTTAGAATCATCATCTTTAAAACCTCTCATTTGGCTCAGATACATAGATGACACTTTTGTCATATGGCAACATGGAAAAAATACATTAGATGATTTTTTCTTACATTTAAATAATATGCATCCTCATATTAAATTTACAATGGAGACAGAGTCTGATGGAAAACTCCCTTTTCTTGATGTTCTAGTCACCAGAACACCAAATAGTTTATCTTTTTCTATTTACAGAAAGGATACACACACAGACAGATATTTACATTTCCATTCTCATCATCACCCAACTCAGATAGTTTCTGTAGCCAAAACTCTTTTAAATAGAGCAATTAACCTTTCACATGAGACACATCTGCAAGAAGAAATAAATCATATTAATAGTGTTTTATTAGCAAATAGTTATAATTACAAATTTATAAAAAAAGCCTTATTTCAAGCCCAAAATAGACAAAATAGGAAACAAAAAGATGATAAGTCAGCTATTAGGATTTGTGTTCCATATGTAAAAGGAACTACAGACAGTATCGGACGTATATTAAAACGCTATAATATAGATACAGCATTTTCTGCTCATCAAAAGATCAGCAATATAATAACCAAGCCTAAGGATTCAATCCCTCTTGAATCTCATGGTGTCTATCAAATCTCATGTAAAAATTGTAAAGCTTCTTACATAGGTATGAGTAATCGTAGCATCAGTGTTAGGAAAGATGAGCATGCTAATGCAGTTAAACAACACTCATCATCATCAGCACTCTCACTCCATACTATAGATTCAGGTCATAAAATAGATTTTTCTAGTACCAGGATCATATCCAGATGTGATAATCTCTACCAATGCAAAATCAGAGAAGCCATTGAGATACTTAAAAGGCCAGATTGTATCAATAAGCGAGATGATACATGCAAACTTCCTCCTATTTGGAAAGATTTCTTTAAAAAACATTCTTAAATTTAACATTTTTCTATTGGTGGGATTTTTAATGTTTTATTCAAACCAGTGATTGTAGCGCCTCTACAACCGTCTTTCTACCTTTTTATAACTCTGTGGATGGCTTGTGTGACCAAGTCGAAACGTCAGTATATTGATATTAAAAGTTTTTAACACGGATGAACCCGCAAAATATGTATTTTATATATATATGTATATATATATAAAAGACATATTTTGCAGGTTCATTCATGTTAAAAATTTAAATATTTATATACTGCCATTTGACTTGATCACACCAGTCGTCTACTGGGTGATAAAAGGTAGAAAGATGGTTATAGAGGTGCTACAATCACTGATTTGAAAAAAATGTTAAAGTTCCACCAATAGCAAAAAAGTTAAATTAAGAATGTTATTTTAAAAAAAATCTTTCCAAATAGAAGGAAGTTTGCATGTATCATCTTGCTTATTGATACAATCTGGCCTTTTAAGTATCTCAATGGCTTCTCTAATTTTGCACTGGTAGAAATTATCACATCTGGATATGATCCTGGTACTAGAAAAATCAATTTTATGACCTGAATCTATAGTATGGAGTGAGAGTGCTGATGATGATGAGTGTTGTTTAACTGCATTAGCATGTTCATCTCTCCTAACACTGATGTGATGATTACTCATATCTATGTAAGAAGCTTTACAATTTTTACATGAGATTTGATAAACACTATGTGATTCAAGAGGGATTGAATCCTTAGGCTTTGTTATTATATTGCTGATCTTTTGATGAATAGAAAACACTGTATTTATATTATAGCATTTTAATATACATCCAATACTGTCTCTAGTTCCTTTTACATATGAAACACAAATCCTAATAGCTGATTTATCATCTTTTTGTTTCCTATTTTGTCCATTTTGGGCTTGAAATAAGGCTTGTTTAATAAATTTATAATTATAGTTATTTGCTAATAAAACAGTATTAATATGATTTATTTCATCTTTCAGATGTAACTTATCTGAAAGGTTAATTGCTCTATTTAAAAGTATTTTGGCTACAGAAAATATCTGAGTTGGGTGATTATGAGAATGTAAATGTAATTATCTGTCTATGTGTGTATTCTTTTTGTAAATCAAAAATGATAAACTATTTGGTGTTCTGGTGACTAAAACATCAAGAAAAGGGAGTTTTATATATATATAGTTTTTAAAATGCACCATAGCTACATTCTTTCAGCCACATTCTTCCTTTAAATAAAAATATCTTGAATTTTTTTGCAGCGCATAGATTTGCTATGGGAATTTAGATAGCATTTATCATTATACATGTTTTCTGTTTCATATATATGTATATCATCAGACTAGAGACTATTCATTTGATGAATAATAATTATGTAGTGTTATTTTTATTACACCATGCTTAGGCAAGGTAGAGACTGGTTTCTATCTGCTTTTAACATCTTGTGGAAAGGATGTAACTATAAATATATGACCAATGACATGTGAAAACAATATGATTCCCAAGATGAACAATTTATGATGATGTAGCACTCATCAGTTGACCCATATTATGTTCTCTTGCACATATATTTATCATTGTTCACTATATATTGAGACAGTTATGTGTCTCAGAGCATACAACAACATAGTAGAGTGTGTGCATATATATATATATATATATATATATGCACACACTCTACTATGTTGTTGTATGCACTGACGTATATATATATATATATATATATATATATATATATATATATCAAAACTACCCCAAATCTAAAATTTGATTTTATATTGACTAGTTTAGCTTTATGCTTGTAATGTTTATATATATAAATTTGAAAGGAAAAGTAGAAATAAACATAAACAAAATTTTTGGTAGATATTTTCTGTATTACACTGGAATAACAGTTAAAGATTAAATAATTTTGAATGTAAAAAAATTTAAATTAAACATTTAAAAAGGTATAATTACTATTTTATTAATTCTGACTTTGAAATTAAGACAAGCATGTTTTTATGCTACAATAAATGTACTGGTAATTATAAAATTTGACTATCAATTTTGATCAGATTAATTTTATTTGATTAAAGTTTGTATAACATATTTTGATAAAAATCCTACCAAGTTGTTTTTGAAAAGATTAAGGTAAATTTAAAAGAGTCATCAACTTTTGTCAATCAAGATATAGAAAATTTTTAATTATTGTGTGCTTTTTACCCTGACTATAGAAAAGTTGAATATATATTAGAGAGTTTTTAGAGTTTTCAAGTTTTTACAGTAGTAAAGCTATTATCAAATTATATCTGAAGGCAAGGGGTAGTGGATCCAGCTATTACTTCTAGTGTTTCATTGGAGGAGTTATGATTCACCTGGTATGTATGTCAAGAGTTACTGGATTATACCTTTCCCAAAGATGACAATAAGCCACTCTACTGTTTAGAAGAGACTAACTAACCCAGATATTCCATTAGCTTGCTGAAGTACTTTATACATATACTGTTTTATCTATATGCAGAGAAACAGAGGTAAAGGTACTGAGTCAGATATAATATAAAAGACAGCCAGTGAGTATAGTGTGTTATATGTATTGAGAATGATATAATTTTAAATAATTTATGGAAATGACAGTTAAAATCTCCAATTTAAAAGTAAAACAAGTAAATAATTGTTTGAATTATAAGTCTAAAAACAAAGAAATGATCCATGATGATTTTACTTTGAAAACAAAAAAAGGAAACTCCAAAAATCTTTCTAGATTAGGGGGAACTTGCTGAAGTATTTTTAAAGACATTTACAATTAATTAGGAGTAACCTGCTAAAAAAGAAAAAGAAAACTTTTATAAAGGACTGTCAAAGAAGTAATATTACTTTAAAAAAAAAAGTAAAAGAATTTTTTTTTACCATTAGAACCATTAGAAATAATGAATTAATTAATAATTTTGATTCATATGATTTATTTATATATATATGCACATACATGTTAATTATATATATATATATTTGATATTGAATTATGTAATGAGAAAATATTTTATGGGAATAAATTTATTTATTATTTAATGGAATATCATTAGGATGTAAATGCCTGTGTATGCTTACATCTGAATGGAAACCCAAACATGTATTAAATTGATCATTATTTATGTATCATTAAAAATGAATAGAATGTTTATACAGCATATCTGTGCTTATTTATATAGATATGTGTCATGCAAACATCTAAAAATCTCTATAAACAATTAAATTAATTATTGAATTACAAAAATGTTATTTATAGGTTTATAATAATTCAAATATGTTCATAAATTATTATACTGCATGTCTGTGTGCTTATATATATATATGTAAGTTTATGTAAGCTTATTATGAGGTATTTGTAAATCATAAATAATGTGATAGTTTATTGTATTAATTAAAATCAGAATGATGAATTTATATTTATGGCATACTCAGCAGACCATAATTTTATTTTATTTTTTCTAATTAATAAATAAAATTAGAAGTGTGTGAGGCACTGGAATGAGAAGCTATAATAATTATTCTTATAAGTCTATACAAAAGTTAATGGCTAAGCATTTTCGAGGTGCGTTGCCTCATATTCATAGCCATAGTGATAAATTGTGCAGAATAGAAAGTAAGTAATGCTATGCAAACTACATGCAAATTAATTAATAAATGTATATTTCTTTCTTAATGTTATTCCGGTGAATTTATTCCATCTGAAATAGCTTTAGAATATATTTGTATTATGTCTTTTGATCAGAGTAACAGTTATAAGGCTTTTACTCTCTGAGCTGCATTTATGCATAATAGTCTGTTAGATAAAAGGGGTTTGTGTTTAGTGTTAGTGGACATCCAGATGATGATATCCTGGTTGATGCAAAGGAGATATCCTTTAAACTCTATGCACTATACTTTATTTTAATTATTTATTTAGAGATTAAGTTTGTAGTTGGTCAGTACATTAATGGTACTAAGTGGCCAGGGCCTTGATGATGATCAGCATGTTTTATTAACCTGGCATTATTTTTTTAATTGTTACATTGTTATGGACCACCACCAGTGTCTGCGCATCCAAATTAATTTATATAATCTGCCTTAAAATTTGGCAAGGGCTAAATAATGTGCCGGTCAGATTTGTATGTTCATGTAACAAGATCAAGCAGCTAGGCAAAAGTATTTCAAATCCAATAGTGTGCAAGATACACAAGTCAGGAACACTCATGAACTCTGCCCTATTTGCCTATTTCTCAGATCTATAACATTATGAGCAACAATCCCGATGACATCGATTAATTTACTTCTCATCCACCAGCATCGATCATCGGAGACACAAAAAGACTCTAGGCTAAGTTTATGATAGAATAACTTAATAACTAGCTATATTTTATGAGCAATGAAGGCTCGTGACCTAGCATATTAATTATGTATTGAGCAGAGATCATCTAGTCATATCTAGCATAAGTAATAACTTAATATATTATCTTAACTAAAAGAAAGCAATGGTTCGAGTTTGATATATATTTAAGATTTATTAATAACAAAATTATGTCAGGTTATTTAGCCAACGTTAGCCTCATGAGTATTATATATATATGTTTGATTCATATTTAACGATAACATTATAATTGCGGCTATGCCAATAATATGTATATGTGTGATTAAATGAATTAGCACTATTAGAATACATTGTTGGAATACTATTACACCCCCAGAGACGAAAAGAGCATTTACTTAATTTAAGCAATAATAATTTCATAAGCAGATATTACATTTGGTTACATTAAATATTATGATTAATTTGAGTTATAGATAATTAATGTGTGGGATGGGTAATGAATAATTATATAAATGATACTAAATCTATCGCATTAATACTTATATTAAACTAATGGAAATATGTCTGTTTAAAGAAATCATTTCATTACGGCTTGTGAATACTTCTGGGTGACTCATAAGGCGCTGAAAGGTGGTGCGTGCATGGCTGCTGATTGGGTTGGTCCAATTATGGATTCTGGAGTGTGCTTCATGAATTTTTAATAACGAAATGGACCGATTTCCTCTGCAAACGTAGGTAGGGTTGGTTTGACGAACGAAAGAGTCCAGATTCCCTGGAGTGAAGTACAGGCGAATCATGGATGATGAAAAGTAGTCAGCAATGTCATTATCAGGCTGGATTTTCCAGATCAATCCCCATATAAAGCATGCACATATGACCAAGGATGTCCCAGGGTGCTTTTACAGCTGGTTTAAGGACATAGAGAATGACGATGGGGCTCGACTGTGCGATGACCTCCATGTGAGAAAGAAGCATGAACATATATAAAAATGAAGTGGCCTTTATGCACGTAACGCTTAATGATATAATATAAATATAATTCTAAAAAGTAAAGATTATTGCAACGTATTTATTGCCCATAAATTATGAAATATTCGGCGTAATGACATGGCTTCACTAAGCAAACATGGGTAATAATTATACTTAAATATAAAACTAAGATGTTAAGATCCCCCTCCCTCTTACATTATGTTACTTAATATTATTCATTACTTCTTACACATTTAATAAATCTCAATTTTGGTTAATCAATGCCCTTGTGAAAATATATAATTGATTACAAAATAAGTGGGTGGTGGTAATATCTAAAATGGGTTTTGCATATATAATATAATTTAAGAATAAAAGATAGCACATTATTCAGGAAGGAGAATGTGAAAAACAGACGTCAAATCTGTTTTTTGACAGTAAACATGAAAAATATAATTAGCTTATTTATCTAAAATCGTGAACACCTGGGCAAGTCAAATAAGACTTGTTTTAACCAAATTATAAATTACTTACCCAGTAAATGATGGGTGGGGAAATGAAAATGAATTATATGCTGGCGATTTTAGAATACTATTGGCATTCATTTTAAAATATAAATAGATAAATGTAAATGAAAATTATTTGCCACTTGGAATTAAAAGAAAAGGAGAAACATTTTATAGGAGGCTTAATCTAGATTAGTTATATAGAGTTATAGAATACATATTTGAAGACATATAATATAGATGATTTAAAATATAAATATTACAGAGAAGGCAGGATTTAGGAATTATAAGCGGTCAAAGTTCTTTTACCTTGATTATTTAGAAGAGCATTTCACTAGGAATCAGTCCATCGGTATTATTTCACAAGATCTCGGGTAGCATTGTTATTTGAGAGATAGCATTTCATTTTACTGGAAAATATCTAAAGTTCAGTAATACGAGATGCAGAGCTTCGTTCATGGGAACAGCATATTAGAATGGAGGGACAAGGTGAAATTTCCTACTTACGACACATTGAGTGAGAATTTAAACTGGCATGGAATGTGTATATCAACTTAGTTATTTAATGGTCTCCTCTTCTTGTGGATTCAAATCCAGCAGTATTTATACTTTTATTTTGAAGCTGTACCTTAGCAACTACTGCTGGACCTGAGGCGATTTAAGCACTTAAGTTTCATTTGGAATAGTTTGACCAGATACTCTTATCTAGTAAGATGTTTGAAACAATGCAAGTTTGTTATCAGTTTCTCAAATGATTGTTTTAAAATATATCTTATGATTTTAAAACAAGCTAGCATGGGCAATTTCCACTAATGGGTTTATTTTATTATTACCAATTTGTAATCTTTTACTTTAATCTAAGGGATCTTCCAGGTAATTGTTTTTCGAGAGACTTTTTAACAAGATTGCATAATTTCTGGCTACAAAATTATATAAGAAAAAATAATAGGTTTCATATATAATACCTTATATATATAATGTAACTATTAATACATTCGCAATCTCCTACACTGAAATATATAGATATTTATTATTTACACCCGCATACACATGAGAATATTATTATTAAATAAAATATTTTTAAATTAAAATACATACGTTTACATTATTTATGTTATAATATTAACCAAAAGAAATATATATATTATTAGCTATGTATATACATGTGTAAAGGCAGGTTTGAATACAGTTAGATGGTAGGAGATTGGATGTGGGCTGTGAAGCAGGATCTGAGCATCAGATCTGCTTCAATAATTAGCCTGGTCTATAGTAAACTCATTTTTATTGTTGATCATTCAAGATGACGAATGATTTTTGCTTTTGGTTAATGATGCTGAACATATAGTTACTTAATTATTTCAGTGCTGATATTTCATGCTCATCCCTCATGATCCTCATATTCATTATTACAGGTTATATTTCTTTTATATTTAAATTAGATTAGTCATTAACTGGGGTTGATGATGAGTGTCCTCACTGCAGATTCTCCAACTTATTTTCTATACCATTACAATATATATATATATATATATATAATCACTAGATGGAATAGCAATAGCTCTAATCAAGCTTTATTTTATAAGTGCCAAAAGAGAAAGAATTCAAAATCTACAACAGAAAGTCCCTATCTCCAGATCAATTGGTTTTGAGCTTATGGCTCACATCAGTGGAGTGCTGAGACACTAGAAACTAGATCTAAAATACTAACTCAAAAGTTGGCAGTTATAAAACACGCTACTATTAATTTGAAAGCTTGAACTATTCAGAAATGTAAATGTCTTCAAATCCAGTCTTACAAACCAGATATCTATATGGGTCTGAATTCAGCTCAGTTTTACCATATAGTAATAGCCTCTGCAATATAGCATCGCAAAAGCCTTCAGGGGTACACTTATAATAATTAATAAAACTAGTCATAAATTTCGTAACTTGCTTTTAAGCTTGCATTTAAATGCTCACTAGATGGAGCTTTCCAATAGCTCTAATCAAGCTTTATTATTATTATTATTATATATATGGGGAATTATTACAGTTTAATTGATAAAGGGTCAAACTTGCTGCTCTCACAACTCTGACACAAACCACTTGATGGAAATATATTATTAGTTTTTACCAACAAACATCACATGATCATCATTCTTTAGGCTTACACAATCTGTTTTTCACACAGCAAAACTCTCTATACAGTAGCAGCACTCAGTGCAAACTAGAGTAATCAATGGATGCAGGATTTTATGCACAAACCTTCCTGCATCCATTGATTACTCAAGTTTGCGCTGAGTGGTGCTACTGTATTATTAGTTTTTATTAGTCATTCATTAGACTAGAGATTATTTCCTTAATGAATAATATTTCTGTAATGTTATTTTCATTATACCCCTGTAGTAATTCCCCATCTATATATAGTAAACAATGATAAAAATATATAAGAGAATGTGATTTGACCCAACTGATGAGTGCTGCTGCAGCACAAAATGTAGACTTTGGAGGATCATACATTTTTTCATAGATCTTTGGTCATGTGTTTATGATTATATCCTTCCACAAGGTGTAAACAGCAGATAGAAACCAGTCCCTTGATAAAAATATGTGTAAGAGAATGTGATTTGGCCCAACTGATGAGTGCTGTTTCAGCATGAAATGTGTATCTTGGGACCATACATCATTTCATAGATCTTTGGTTATGTGTTTATGATTATATCCTTCCACAAGGTGTAAACAGCAGATAGAAACCAGCCCCTACATTGCATAAAAGTGATGCAATGAAAATAACACAACAGAAATATTATTCATTAAATATAAAGAAATCATTTGTAGAATTTTTTTTTAATACAATAGTCTAGGCCAGTGATCTTCAACCCTTGGTCCGAGGACCAGTGCGGGCTGCAGAAGTTTTCTGCCGGGCAGCAGGAAAGTTTGTGATAACAAAATAATAAGAATTTAAACTTTTAATTAATATAAACAATTTTTATTTATTTTTCATCTCATTTTTACCCAATTAAAAAAAAAAGAAACAGCAGAAAAACAAAATCTAATCAATCATACATAAATTAATTTGTTTTTTTACTTATCACAGATGTTTATGAGGGGGAGGGGGTAGAATTAAATTTTTTATTACTTTTCTAAAAAAATTCAAAATTAAAAAAAAAGTTTTTTATTATACAAACTCCATATATATATAATTTCATCTACATTTAACATTGTTTTGATCAGTTATAACAATTATGCTCATCTAAAGCTAAGCAGTTTACATCTTTAAGAAAATTTATCTATAGACTTCTGCCAGTCAGCGCAATCTTATTTTTATTTTTGCCGGGCCATGAAACCTTATCCTTATTTTTACCAGTCTGCAGGTGTGAAAAAGCTAATAATTTTTTCAATGAAAATGAATAGACTTCTTTATCTTAGTTATTTTTATTTTTATTTCAACCTAGCAATATAGCATATGACTTAAAGATACATTTTACATACTATAATTCCAATCAGCTTTTAAATTTTTTTAGTTTGTTTATTAATTTTAGAAATAAATAAATTAATAGTTACATATTCTATACTGTATTCAAAACAAAATTGGAACCATTTTTCAAGATATAAATGTTATAAATTACCTGCAGCACAATATATATTTATTTATAAATTTATTTAAATGCACATTAATTACATAAGTAATATTTACTAAGGCTGTAAACCTCAAGAATATGCGCGTGGAAATGCGAAGGTAGGGACCTCTACAGGTCTTAACCATAAGCTTATGGTTAAGACCTGTTGAGATCCCTACCTTCGCATTTTCACGCGCATATTTATTTATAATAAATTTTATTGCTTTATTTATTGTATTATCACTTTTTATAATTTAAAAAATATTAACAATATCAATACTTGTTTATCGTCTAGATGAAAAATCTATGAAATAATAGTTTATAAGTACAGACTTTCAGCTGATCCAGCACTCTCCACTCTATCTCATACCACTGATACACCTGAACACTAGATGATAATATGGACCAACTGATGATTGCTGGTTTAGCATGAAATATGTATATTGGTGATTATTTATGTAATGTCTCTTTTGCCTAGCCTTTAGAGATTAATGTGTGTATTGTGCGTGTTTGCACCTGACTCATTCATTTAAGGGCAGATAGAAAATCTTTAACCAGTCGTGAAGGAAATATCTTTTCAAGTGTATCATGTTATGAGATAGAGTGGAGAGTGGTGGGTCATCTGAAAGTCTGTGCTCATATACCCTATTTATTACCTATATTGATACAAGTATATAATAAGCCTGTATTTCAGTTATGACATAATAGTTTGTTTCTGCTGTATAACGTGAAAAATCAAAATTTTAAATGACAGATTAAAATTTTATTCGTGAAGATTTAATTACAAAAAAAAAAAAAAAAGATGTTGCTTATGTTGATTAAATGATTGCCTTTTTGATAGCAAAATAATGTCCCATTTTCCTTAAGTTTTTGAAAGTTTTAAAAGTTATCGGGATGATTTCATATTGAATGTTCATTTTAGTTCAATTGAGGTTTGTGTTTTATTTTGTACATTTTCCCTATTTTAATCTAACTGAATAGCATTATCTCAAACATATATGAGTACTTATATGAGCACATTAAAAATTACGTGAATTTTATTATTACTTGTACTTGTAATAATAAAAATTAAATTCTCTAGAATATTAAAAACCAAAGAAATATATTGACTTTAAATTCATTGGACTACATATATATATATAAGTAAAAATAATATACTGTATATATAACTATATAACAAATATCAATATTAAGTAGTAAAATTAAAAACTTAATATTATTAAAAAAAAACAATTGCATTTTAAAATAATTTTATTATTTTTATAATAAAACAAAGAATTTTTTTTTTTTAATTTTGAAATAATAATTAAAGCATAGCTTCTATTCTTGATTTTTTTTTTTAAGCACATTTGTGAATCAGTTTATGTAATGTCTCTTTTGCCTAGCCTTTAGAGATTAAATGTGTGTATTAAGCGTGTTTGCACCTGACTCATTTATTTAAGGGCAGGTAGAAAATCTTTAACCAGTCCTGAAGGAAGCATCTAATATAAATATTTTTGCTCAGTAGATTAAAATGAAATGTTTGGATTACCCGTTGATGAAACAAAAGAAAAAAGGGAAGTCCAGTTTCAATGTTATTAGTTCGGAGGTGAAATTTAAAAACAAAAATCTATTATTATTTTAATTTTTGAAAAAAAAATGAAGAAAAATATTAACCAGTTATACATAAATGTGTGTGTGTAACGTGCACACCTACTTAGTCTTTTTCGATGTCTAAATATACATATAAGTTGTTCAGACAGACCCATTGATTCATCATCATCATCATCATCAACCATTATCAAACCACTATAGGATGAAGATCTCTCCAAGTTCAATCCATCTTCTCCGATCTTTAGTTTCTTTCTCCACATCACTCCTGCACACTTTTTTATTTCATCCATCCATATCGCATGTGGTCCCCTTGATTATTCTTAGGTAAGTGTATGTTTTTATTTTTAATGAGATTGCACAATATTTGTAAAAATTAAATTTCGGCATAGTTTAGCGTATTTGTTACAGAGGTGTATTATATACATATTCTCAGAGGATTTTGTATATATTTAATTATGTTTTTTTTTTAACTATGTATGCTAATGTACTGTGAATATACTCGTTTATAACAATAATATTGAAATCGCATATTTTTAATAGTGCAAATAATAAATATGTATATATTATGTCAAAGCATAGACCGGGAAGCGAACTCGGGTCAGCTGCTTGGAAGGCAACTATGCTAACCGTTAGGCCACCAACGCTTGACTAATAAATAAATATTTTAATCAACAATTAATACAAACATTTACCGCTAGGCCACCAACACTTGACTAATAAACAAATATTTTAATCAACAATTAGTACCAACACTTACCGCTAGGCCACCAACACTTGACTAATAAACAAATATTTTAATCAACAATTAATACCAACAGACATATTACCGTTAGACAAAAATGATACATGGGCACATTTGTAGGTCTCATGTTTATATTGTTGAGCTACTAAATAATCACTTGTATTTTTAAAAAAAATCATACAATTCTTTTCATCAACTCTTAAAATGAAAAAAAAATTACATGTAAAAAATATAACATCATACCATTATAAATTATAATAAATGTTATAATATCTTGGACTATTTCTATCATCTATCTGAATGTCTAGAAAATTTTAAACTATTTTTTTTCATATGTCAAATGCGTTGACCGGGAAGCGAACCCGGGCCAGCTGATTAGAAGGCAGCTATGCTAACCACTAGACCCCCAACGCTTGACGAATTTTAAATTTCATTTAAACTTTTTAAATACAAACAACTGTTAGTAATAACACATGATTAGAAAACACCAGGTTAGTGAGCTACACAATGATTCGTAGTATGAGCTGAATGAGCATTACCTTAAAATTTGATATTCGTAGTATGAGCCGAGTCAGTTAGAGCGTTATCTTAAAATTCGATATTCAAGAATCTAAAGATCACATGATCATGTGAATTTGACTCCTATGCTAATATTGTCACTGGTCAGGCTAGCAATACTTGAAGATGAGCAGAAAATAAGAACCACTCAAGACATTGTGAGATCTACTAACTTTTGTTGTTTACTTGTCTGTTATTACTAACAGTTATTTGAATTTGAAAAATTTAAATAAAGTTTAACATTTTTTAGATATTCAACTTTTAATGGAAATAGTCTGACATGTAACATCTAAAATACCATCATCACAAACCTTCAGACAAATAATATATAAAGTCAGATGTCACACGATTTATATATATATCTATAGCTTGTATTTACAAATATGTAAAATTAAGAGCATGCTAATAAGCTCTAAACAAACTGTTTTTAAATTTTCATGATAAATGTTACTACAAGAGAAGGCATTCAAATCATCTTTATCTATGATTGCCACCATCCCCAGACTGGTTTTGAGCTATGGCTATCTTCAGTGAGAAGCTAGGATACCAGATTCAAAAAACCAACTAAAGTTAAGCATTTATCTAATAGTTAACTGTCAAGAAGAAGATGTGAATCTTTTAACATGTACATGTTTTTAAAGTCAGCTCTCCAACTGAAAAATCATATGGGTCTGAACTTAATTCATATACTCCATATATTAATAGACTTAGCCATTTAATTTAGCCAAAGCCCCCAACAGCAAAATAATAATAGTAATATATAAAGTCAGATGTCACATGTCTTATATATATATATATATTATAACAATCGGAAGTAAGTGGAGATCGAATCTAACCGCAAAAACAATACCTGCAACTACCAGGGCGCCATCTAGGCATTTGAGCCTAGAAAAATTTATAAAGTAGGCAGATATGCGCTGTTAAGATTCCACTTTATTTAAATATTCCGATCGTTAGCCCAAGTCACTAGCTCAGTGAGTAGCAGAGATAATAAAATATAAATTTTATATCTTAAATATAAAAGAATAAAAGCCACTGCCAGAAATTAACACATAAAAATATTTATTTACACACATATAAAATCATTCTAAATTCGAGGAATAAGTTTAACCTTTGGATTTTTATATTAACTTGTAAATTTACATTTAAAAAGATTTCAATAAGTTTAATTTTTATTTAGTGAGTCGAGTATGAATAGACTATATAGGTCTGCATTTGAAAAGAAAATATTCTTTCCCTTATTTAACCTTAGGCCAAAAGCTCGTAGTCAAAACGGCACCAATCCATCTGATACATTTAGGTATTCAATGTAGCATGAAAATACAACAACACAAAATACTGTACTGTCAGGAATGTACATCTGAACAGTAAGTAGAATTAGAGAAGACATTGACTCTCCACCAACAGGAATGTTACATCTGTTGGCAAGTAGAACAATAAACAAAAAACTCCATAGGAATGGACTGCGGTCTTCTGCCGACTTACAAACCCGTCCATAGGCAAACAGAAAGTGTGTGGCGTATATATGCAATCCTGCCCATAGCGGATCTCATACTACATCTACTAATTACACAAATATATCCAATCCATTGAGCCAATTCAACTACGAAACGAATAACCTAAGATTACCCTCCCTTAATATAACTTTACAAAACTATATAGCCATTCACGCCCGCTTAAATTTATCATTTAGATACGTTCGCACAAATGAATTTTATAAAATTTGTTTTAAAATGTTGAGTATAGATCAGCTGCACAGATTTCACAGTCAAAAACATTCCAAATTAAACACAACCGATCAAAATACAAAGTCATCGATAAACATCACTTGCATAGGGAATATACAAATCCCATTAGCATTCATCGTAAGATGCTGCAGTGATATCGTTGACCTATATATTCTAATCGAATGTGAAAACCACAACATAATCAACCGCTAAAGAATCTATGCAACGTCCATACCCAACCTTAAATTTCCTCATTTAAAATTTAAACAATAAATATTAATACAAATAAAATAATAAATGGAAATGATTTTTTTTTTTTTATCAAACGCAAATATATAAAATTAAACATTTTCAATTGATTTTAAACTTAAAAGTCAGATAGAAGTTCATAAGCTTGAACGAAAGTTCTTAGTTATTTTTAAATTTAGAGTTCATGTCAATATAGCTTACAGTAGAAGAGTCCAGGTTCCTGTTTTTTAATTCCCGCGACGTCTCCATTGGAAGATAATGTTCTGGAGGTAGCATTAGCTGGTTCCATTCTTGTATCACAGTCTTTTCATTTTATATATTTTTTTTAAAACAAAAAAAATGAGAGAGAACGGCAAGTGCGTCTTACTGTTCTCATCAAATCAAGTCCAAAAAAACTGTCTGGAACTCAATATTTCTCTTTTTATAGTAAATCTCCAGATTGAATGAACAAAGACGTCACTAATCCAAATTTTCGTTCGGGTTCGGGCTGAGGCTTGGTGCTTCCATTGGTCAAGCTAAAATCTCTTTATTCTCTTATCTAATTTACTCTCTGACTTTTTAATTAGACAGCTTTTGGATAATTAATAAACAATCACTTCCATTTACAGATTACAGGAATTAATTAATACCTGTTTTTATTTTTACTTACGTTATTTCTTTTTTAAACTATTTTTATATTTAAATCTTTTTTTATAAAAAAAATACATTCAAATACCTTTTTTTATTTATTAAAAAAAATATTTTTAAAGTTTAGCATCTGTGCGAATATATACGTTTAACAAACATTTTAATTTTAGCGTTTAGTTTTTTTTTCTTTTTAATACACTTATTTTTATATGCGAACTTAAAAGTTTTTATTTTAATTTAATGTAACGACATATTTATATATTGTTACAATATATATATATATAACTTGTATTTACAAATATGTAAAATTAAGAGCATGCTAATAAGCTCTAAACATGTTTTTTTTTTATTTTTAGCTTCTCACTGAAAAGAGCCATAGCTTGAAACCAGCCTAGGGATGGGGACAATCATAGATAAAAGATGATTTGAATGTTTTGTCTTGTAGTAGCATTTATCATAAAAATTTTAAAAAAAGCTTATTTAGAGCTTATTAGCATGCTTTTAATTATATATACAAATTAAAAGATAAAGTAAATATCTTTACAACACTCGTTCATAAAGAAATAGCAAAAGAAGAAGGCATGCAATTGCTAGGTAGTGGAAGCTTGCACAGTTTTTCATCCTTGTTTTGTTTTCCAGCTAAGAATATTAGTTACCCATTTACTATGATTGTCTATCTGGGTTGGATAAAAAGATACCTAAAAGAAAAAAAAATACTAAACTATTTAAAAAGAATTTTATTTAGCATGGATTCAAACTCAAGTCACACGCATGGCAAGCTCTTTATTACATATGCATGATAAATAATGGCAATTATGCTCTATCTTTTTTGTGAAAAAGAAATCAAACCTGATATTTATGGGGCTCAAATTATTACTTGTGTAGATAATTGATAAAAGATTCTTATATGTTCCAGATTTTGCAAGATAAACTTTGAATTTATTAAGTCCCTAGAAACAAGCATAGAAAATGTGATAAGTCCATAGAAAACTATTGATATATGTGTAGGATAAAGACTACACTTTATTTTTAAATGTGAATAGAAATATATGCTTTATATGCTAACAATCACTTTATGTCAAATTTCTGATGATTGATCATCATCGTTTTTTGGTACATTTTCCCTATGTGACACAATGAAGCAATGATTCTATTAAGCAAGTATTGGAAAGAGTGTGATTGCCTATTATTCGTTAGATATTTACTCTTTATGGGATATTAAACATTTTATATATATATAATGAAAATAAGATTTTTTTTTCTAATTTGTTTATTTTTTTTTTTAATGCCTATAGGCATACTTTGTTATACGTTGTTAAAAGATAATATGCATTTTAACAGGAAATTAACATGATGTTTATTTTTTGCCAAAATAGTAGGGATCATTTAATTGTCTTGTACACGGTCGTTTTTATTACTTGCTTGCGCGCGCGTGTGTGCAAAATCAAACCAAGTTAGTATTTTAGTAAAAAAATAAATGTTTGCTTACGATTTTTTTTTTTAAGTTTTAAAAATTTGCGTAGTATATAAATATTCGAAATCTATATTAATTAAAAAAAGCCATATGTTTTATCATCCAACAGATAATGATTAGTTTCCATAGCAACTATTGTTATATTTGAACTGCTGTAATAGACCTTTAGATTGCTCTGAGACAGTTGGAAGGTAAAACCTTTTATCTCCTTCATTGATCCTTAAACTAAATGATTATTTATGAATATAATATATGCTCAGTGAATGTTTGAGGATATAAAACAATCTTTTTTTAAAAAAAAGTGGCTCACTTATTAAAATCTATTATTACCGTAATTTACTGGTGAATAGAAAGAGTAATAATTCTTCATTTGTCTAAAAAGTTATAACAATTTAAGTGTTTTTAAGTACTCTATTATTATAAAGAGCACATGTACACACATACTGATATGAATTATAAATATATAGTAGTCGTAAAGGTTACTATTAGTAAAAAGTTTCCATTTGTCAGACATGTTACAAAACTTTTAAGTTATATTTATATGCCAAAATAATTCTATATTCTTCTAAAGCAAACATTGACTTCTTCGAGTTTAGATGAAAAGGTATAACTTAACAAACATAAACAGGTCATCATCTCTCCTATATATCTTTTATTACATGAAGATCATTTATGTAGAGCAAATTGTCTCATTTTTATTTTCAAGCGTCAATTTACTCAACTCCCAACTTTTACGTTATCAACTTTTTTGATAAACACGTAATGATTATTACTAATCATTTATTAAACTAGAGATTTTCTCTAGCACAGATATAAACTTTAATCCAAGTTAAAGATTAATACATCTGATTTTCAGCACACACACATGGCTATTTACGTTTCTCATTCTCCCATGCGTAATATCAGCACGAAATGCATCTTGGGGATTATTTGTCTTTTATTGTATCTTTATTTATAGTAAATTACTTATGAAATAAAAAAGAATGGAGAAATATGGAAGTTGTCTATTTATAAATTATTTATGTTATACTTTTTCATCTGAACTCGGAAGTCAACGAGTACATTAGAATTACATATTTCCATGAAAAGAGTTAATACGTTGAGATTTACAATTCTATATTCTCAATATTCAAAATATTTTTAATTGGGTGAAATGTGATTCTGAAAACATAAAGCAAAGAAATACATAAAATCGCTATCATTAATTAAAAACAAATTTTTATCCTGGGATTAATTACTTCAGAAGTTCGTAAAAAGTTCAAACACCTCAAGTGGCAGGGCTGAAACGATGATTTATGGATCTTGAGTTCCAGAATTTGCCACTTGGTATTCCTGCATTAGTTATTCTTCATAATATATCATTTGCATGAACTTTAGCTAAAACTGTTCTTTCCAAATACGACTAAGAAAAAAATTATTTTGTAAAATTCAAATTAAAATATAATAATGTTAATTTAAACTATGTTGATCTATTTACGAAAGTTGGCATAAAATTCCAGAAAGAATTTGAAATTAGTTATAACAGCAATATTATTAATATTTTACCTATGAATACTGATTTTAATAATTCTGGTAAAGGTAAAATAGTTGAAAAGGGAGTGCATTATTAACTATAAAGTAATAAATCTGACTGGGGTGAAGAAGTCCATTAGTTCATAAAAAAAATAACCAAAAATCAGTAAGTAACATTTTAATTGTCAACTTATCATTATTTATGACAAAACATCTTTAATAATAAATTTTTATTCAAGAAACATTTCATTGCTCTTTTTATAGTTATATATAAAGTTCGCAAAATAAACTCTTAACAAGCTTTGAGAATACCCTCAACCCCAGACCGTTTTCTGCATTTAGTGTGGTCAGTGAGGTGTTAGGATATTCATTAGATTAAAAATACTAGGAACTAGCCCAGCATTTTATCTAATGTATAACTATTGAGATGAAAATCTGAAACCTTCAGACATTTGAGTTAGATATCTGGATTTTTAGACATATGAATGTCTGAAGGTTTCAGATTTTCTTCTCAATAGTTATACATTAGATAAAATGCTGGGCTGGCTCCTAGTATTTTTAATCTAATGAATATCCTAACACCTCACTGACGACGCTAGATGCAGAAACCGATCTGGGGTTGAGGATATTCTCAAAGCTTTTTAAGAGTTTGTTTTGCGAACTCTATATATAACTTTGTAAATACGAGCTTTATTAAAATTAGGTCATGTGACATCTGACTTGATTTTTTTTATCAATTTATTTTTTGCTCTTTCTTGAACAGTTGAACAACTACTGATATGATGAAACCTTCAAGTTTTTGTTGATAAGTTTAAATTTTAAATTGACAAAAAAAGAAAAATGGTGGGTTTTTTTTTTTTTTTTTTTTTTTTTTTTTTTATTTTTTTTTTTTTTTTTTTTATATAATAAAATAAAAAAAAAATAAAAAAAAAAAAAAAAAAAAAAAAAAATATATAATATGCAAGTAGAATTTTTTTATGTTATAATTTGTGTAATTATATTTTCTTGTTATGTTTTTGTTTTTATTTTTTTTTTTTTTTTGTGTAGTTTATGATTTATAATTTAATTTTATTTTATTATAATGAAGAATAAAAAATTAAAAAAAAAATTAATTAAAAATTATTACAAATTATGATTATGGATATTTCAACCATCACTTTTATTTTTAATTTTAATAATAAAATCCATTTTCGTGGGATGTTTTTCTATCTAATTTAATTGAAGATAAGATCACCTCTTTTTTATCATATGAAAACTATTTTTTTATAATAAAAAAAAAAAAAAAACAACCAAAAACCAATTCTCAACAAAAAAAGAGAGGAGGGAAGTGAGTTAGAAGAAAAAAAAAACAAAAAGAAGAGAAGAAATATATTAACACAAAATTTTTAAGAGTTACAGAAAATGTGGCGGGAGTTATCAGAGGAAAGAGGGAAAGAAAGACAAAAAAAATGAAAAAAAGACAAGAGTAATGTTTAATAGATTTTCTCAAAAAAAAAGAAAAAAGAGTGGTTATGATGAGATAGAGGAGGTGAACAGTTACAAATACCTTGGTCAGATCATTAATACAGATGGAAACACAATGGATGAAATTAATCATAAAATTAAACTTGGTTGGAGTGCTTTTGGTAGAAATAACTTGATACTAAAAGGAAATATGCCTATGTGTTTGAAAAGGAAGGTTTTTAATAAATGTATTTTGCCAGTTCTTACTTATGGATCTGAGACTTGGACACTTAATAGAAGAGCAACACAGAGACTTCAAACCACTCGAAGAAGTATGGAGAGATGCATGTTGGGAGTAACAAGAAGAGATCGAAAACGCAATGTATGGGTAAGAGAACAAACAGGTATTACTGATCTCCTTGAAAAAATTAAAAGACTGAAGTGGAGTTGGGCTGGACATATTTCTAGAAGAGATCATAATAGATGGACAATTGAAATCTTAAACAGGATTTCAAGAGATTGTAAAAGACCCAAAAAGAGACCACATGTGAGATGGATGGATGAAATAAGAAAGGGTGCAGGGGTGATGTGGAGAAGAGAAGCTAAAGATTGGAAAAGATGGATTGAACTTGGAGAGACCTTCATCCTGCAGTGGATTGATAATGGTTGATGATGATAATGATTATAAATGTACAAAAGTATTTTCCAGGCCATTAAAATGATATGAGGCTTTTTTAACTCATTAATAGTGATTATTCAATAAGTTATGAAACAAACATATCCCTATTCCAAACATGTTCTTCATTGTGTTTTCCTGAAAGTTTATGAGTTGTATTTTTATATTGGACTATTTCCATCATCTAATATATGTATTGAATGTCTTTAGAAAAATTTAACTTTATTTAAATATTCCAAATACATTCAACTGTTAGTAATAGCACATCAAACAGGTTAGTATATGCATGTTTTGAGAGGTATTAGTCTCCCCTCTTCTTCAGGTGTTGCTGGTCTGACCAATGACAATACTAACATGGGATTCAAATCTGGGCCATAAGATTCTTGATTTTTGAATTTTAAGGTAACACTCTAACCAGCTGAGACATCCTGCCAAAGGTTTCTCTTGATTTCTCCACTTTCTCTAAGCAAGCTTTTTTATGATAAATGCCACAAGATAAAGCATTTGAAATCTTTATCTTGGATCCTAGCTCCTAACTGAAGAGAATCATTACTCAAAACCGGTCTGGGGATGGGGACAATCCAAGATAAAGATTTCAAATGCTTTTTCTTGTGGCATTTATCACTTAAAAAAAAGCTTGTTTAGAGCTATTAGCATGCTCTTTATTTAATTATATATATAAAGAGAGAGAAAAGACAAACTTGAAGTATTATGTAAAAACGTTTACTTTTATAATCTGACTTGATGTATATACGCTTCATGTTCAGGATTGTTTATCATGATATCTTTTCTTTTATTAAATAAATTTTGATTATAAATTTATGATTAAAACTGCTATAATCCATTAAATAATGCATTTTCTTAATCAGCTGATTCTACATTTCTCTATCTATATTTTTTTAATCCGCAATGGCATTACTTTATTATAGTAGATATTAACTTTTTTGAAATTAGGAAACACTTTTGATTATAAAAAGAAAGTAGAATATCAAAAATATAAAACTAATAAAAAATAAACGTAAACATGCCTTTTAATAAAAATTATAGATTACTTAATAATAATAAAAAAAAAACATTATAGTTGCAAAACTTATAATTAAAATAACTCAAATTTTTAAATTGATTTTAATGTAAATACCTGAGGTTGCCAACTTTTATAGATTCCAGCAATATCAGGTCTAATAAGCGATCTCATTTCTTTGTCAAAGTTGGTAATTCTTTCATGTTTTCAATTTTTATATTGACTAATGTTGAGGAATTAATGTTGAGAATCACGCATACACAAATGTGATATTGAAAATTTCAACAAAAATTTCACTGTCTTTAAGCATAAACATGCCTTTTATTAAAAATTATAGATTATCTAGCAATAATAAATAAAATTTAAAAAAATATTATAGTTGTAAAACACGTAATTAAAATATCTGTTTTATAAAAATTGAATTTTTTTAAAATTAATTTTAATGTGATATTTGTGGTTGCTAACTTTTACAGATTCCAAACAATAACAGCTCTAATAAGTGATATAGATATCTCATTTTTGTATCAAATTTAGTAATTATTTCAGTTTTTGTATTGACTAATATTGAGGAATCATGTGTACACAAATAAGATATTGAAAACTAATAAAATATTCATTGGCCTTGCAGAAAAGACGGTATTTGGTTTGGAAATAAATCCCAAATTCTTCAAGTATCTTTTCAAAGAATTTTATTTTAAGTACAATTTGTTATCAAGATAATTTGCTGTTCTTCTTGTCATAAAAATTCACAACTCAATGTATTAACTGTGCCATGTGAATTTTATATTCTGACATAATTTTTATATTTAGAAAAGAAAGGTAACTTGAAATCTTTTCATTCAGTAGTGTAAAAGGTTCTGACACAGTGAAAATAATTCTCTTAACACTTTTTTATTGTCAAGTAAGGAAAACGTATCTACTATATAAGATTTGAAATACCAGGCACGCTCATACCTGAATCAGTGGTATCGATGGCTGAAGAGTTGTAGGTTGGAGTAAGTTGAAGCCTGTCTATTAAAGAGTAAGGATTTGCTATCTTAATATAAACTGAGCACTGATTATATATATGGATGGGAGATGGTAATCTGGACCAACTGATGAGTGCTGGTTTAACACAAAATACTTATATTGGTGATTATTTATCTTTTCTGCATGTGTGTGGTCATGTGTATCAGTAGTATGAGATAGTGTACATAGTAAAAGAGCATGAAAGTCTGAGTTCAAATACCTATATTTATATCTACTATATATATTTTTATATGAAATTTTTCCAGAGATAATTTTTGCCTAAATGCTGCCAATTTGTCAGTGGATATTAAAATATTTTAATTTTTTCCATGAATACTTGTAGGGATACTGTTTAAGTGACTTAAAATATTATCTACATTTCCACTTTAGCACACCAAATATCACTTTCAAGACATTTTACATAGGAATCTGTACGTTTATTTCAGACAAAGGCCAACAATTTATTCTTAAGTTCTAAAATTTGGCACAACCCTTTCCCCTAGATAATCATCTTATTTCAGTGTGAAAAAGCAAAGATTCTTAATGAACTTCATAGTTTAACAGATTTTTATTGTTTCTAGTAATATTTTTAAATCTAGGGATTCTCTGTGCGAAAGCAAAAGTGTTTAAATAAAATATTTGACTAAGTCTTTGCGAGGATACCAAATTTTTTTAGAATCCATCATTAAACCACTAAATATCACATGATCACTATCTCTTATACTAGCACATAATTGTTAATAAACAAGGCAAAACTCTCCATACAGTAGTGCCACCCTGTGCCAACCAGAGTAAACAATGGATGAGTAGACACTAGATAGGGATTTTATGCACAAGCTTTCTGGCATCCATTGATTGCTCTGGTTGGCACAGGGTGGCACTACTGTATGGAGAGTTTTGCCTTGTTTAATCCATCATTAAAGAAACTCTGTCATGCAAATTCCTGTACACAGTTTCCATAGTTGGGCTGTTGCAGTTTGGTAATTTTTATATAGCTTAGAGATTATCCTCATTAATGAAATTAATGACTCCTAGTATGAGAGCTGGCTACTAATGTCAATGGACTCATAAATTTGTATAACAAATAGAGGGGAAATTTATTGTTTCCTGGAATGATTTCAATCTTACAATACTAAATTCCCAAGCTATATTCTCAAAGAATCATATGAACCTGAAAATAATGTTCCTTTGTTATATTTTTCCTAATTCATTTATCAGATTAGCATTGACATAAGAAAGGGGCATTATTCACAATTTTATTTAAATTTAAATGATTCATCATGAACTTGACTTGTAAATTATCATAGTAATCTTTTTGGGCTTCCAAACCATATATTAACAACCTTAGCAATATATGGTTTGGCTGAAGATTTCTCAGCCCCATATAGGTATTTGAGCTGGATAGATGGGTTTGAAGACATGTAGGTGTCTGAAAATTTCAGATTTTCCACTCAATAGATAACTTTTAGATAAATTCTGGCTTTGGGTTGGTATTTTTAGATCTAGTGTCTGAAACTATCTTAGTGCCTCACAGAGAAGTGCCAAAGCATGAAACCATTGGTCTGAGGTTAGGGTGTGGTTTCTAGATAGAGATTATAAAATGCTTTCTCTTGCTGGCATTTATCAATAAAGCTTCTTAGAGCAATCAGCACAGATCATTATTTTTATTTGAGAAAGCTGTAATTATACTAAAACTGATTGTGAAAATTAAACATATGATATAAATAAGTATTGATGATTTATGGTGTAATCAAAATCTACTTAAATTAATATGACAAGGCTCATCAATAGCTCATGATAAACTTTGAAGTGATTAATATTTGAAAGTTTTTAAATAATAGCAAAGCAGAAAATTCAATATATTAACTATTAACTGAATATTCTGCAATACTTAAAAAAGGTCTTATGGCATAATTAGTACACCTGCCTATAATTTATGAGGTGATGTTTAGTTTGAGACAGTCAACCTTGAATTTTATAGGTTTGGAATTTTTTTTCAAATGGATAACTCACAGCCATCACAGTCAACCATATAATGATCTATATCTGGATATTTAGCTGGTCCAGTTAGTTGTGAAATTTTCTTAAATCACAAATAGAGATAAATTTATAGACAAAACAGTTGACCAAATGGATATGTAGCTATTTTTAGTTGAAGGATAGAGATCTTTAGGTTAACCTTGAATGATGAAAGGGAATTGTATGTCTCTGGAAATAAAAAAATTACTATTGTATTATAATGCTGGTTTTTCTGTTTATTTTTTGTGGGGGAAATGAGAAGTCTCTTACTCCTGTAGGTGATGAAATCATGATCACCTAAATATTAATATTATCATCTTCATCATTTTCGATCGTTTTTAATCCACTATAGGATGAAGGTCTTTTAACTTCAATCCAATTTTTCTGATCTTTAGCTTCTCTTCTTCACATCACCCTAACATATTTCTTGATTTGTTCCATCTATTTCATATGTGGTTTCTGTCTAGGTCTTTTACAATCTCTTATATTCCGTTTTAAGATTTTAATTGTCCATATATCTATTATTGTCTCTTCTAGAAATATGCCCAACCCAAATCCCTTCAGTCTATTAATTCTTTTAATGATGTCATTAACAGCAGGGTGTTTTTCACCCATGTATTTTGTTTTTTATTTCTTTTTCTTACTCCTAACCTACATCTCTACATACTCTGTTGAGTGATGTGAAGTCTCTGTATTGATCTTCTGCTAAGTGTCCCTGATTCATATCCATAAGTAAGAACTGATAAAACATATTTATAAAAACCTTCATTTTCAAATACGTAGGTATATTTTCTTTTAATATTAAATTATTTCTACAAAAGCATTCCTGCCAAGTTTAATCCTAGGATTCATTTTACCTATTAGGTTTTCATCTGTAATAATAATCTGACCAAGATGTTTGTAGTGGTTAATGTCTTCTAAATCATCATTATCAATCTTTATTTCTCTCTTTTGAGAAAAGCCATAGAACATTACTTCTAGCGTTCTTACTTTCATCTGATAATGATTGCAACATTTCCTGAAGTTAATAAACATCACATGACCACCACCTCTTATGCTTGTGTATAACTGTTGTTAAAACGGGCAAAACTCACTATATATATTGCCACACACACCAAGCTAGAGTAATCAATGGATGCCAGAAGGCTTGTGAATAAAATCCCCATCTAGTGCCTACTCATCCAATATCCCCAGACCAGTTTCTGGCTTATGGTCTTCATCAGTGAGGAGCCTTGGATGTGAGAGCACTGCACCTAGATCTTAGGATCTAACCAAAGACACCAAAATGTGTGGGTACTGAACTGGGTTCAGACCCATATGACTATATAAGCTAATGGTCTTGGATTGAAAACATTAAGGCATTTTCAATTTAAGACTCATAGTTTTGTAGTTAAATGGAGATAAAAGGTGGTTGCTGGAGGGTCGCATTAGATCCTAAGATCTAGGTGCAGTGCTCTCACATCCAAGGCTCCTCACTGATGAAGGCAATAAGCCAGAAACTAGTCTGGGGATATTGGATGAGTAGGCACTAGATGGGGATTTTATGCACAAGCCTTCTGGCATCCATTGATTACTCTAGCTTGTTGTGAGTGGCAATATGTATAGTGAGTTTTGCCTGTTTAAACAACAATTATTTATGTGCTGTTGAAATTAGTAATACTTAATTTAAAATAATACATGAAATATTAAGCTGGCTTGATTAATTTGTGAACTAAGATTACTGCTAGTAATTAGTTTCAGCCTGAAATTCTTAAGTAATAGTTACAAAAACAATTACATCATCTGCAAAATCTAGATGGCTTAAATAATCTCCATTTACTTTTACTTCTGTAACTTTCTATTTTAATCCACAAAATACTTCTTGCAAAACTTCTGTAAAAAGTTTTGAAAATATGGAGTCACACTGCTCTACACCCTTCTCAAGGTTAATCTTCTTAGTATCATTCTTCAGAATGTGAGAATATCCTGGATCTCTATCATGGTGACCCGATGCTTTAACCACTGAAGAAATTTTATAGAATCAAATTTTTTTCATAATCTGAAAATCCAAAGCATAATGGAAACTCATATTGATTGGTCATTTCAATAACTTCTTTCAATATTTGAATGTGATCCACTGTATAAAAACCAACTTGTTCTTCTGTTTGATTAAAATCTAAAGTTCTCCATAGACGAACTACAATTATCTTGGTAAAAATTGTGTATAGAACTATATCTTGTTTATCATCTTTTTAAATATTAATACTGCATTCTTCCAATCATCTGGTGCATCTTTATCATTTAGTAATTTGGAATATAACTTTGCCAAAAAAATTTCTATTTTTTTAAATAGTGATTATAATTCCATCATTACCTGAAGCATTTCCCTCATCATAGATTTAATTGCATATGTTTCATTTAAAATCCTGGGCAATTTGAAAAATATAATACTTGTAGAAGATACTTTTCCTTGTTCTTTATTGCTGTATAATTATTGAAAGAATTCTTCCACACATTCCATGATGTCATCTCTCTTTTTAGTAATAGTTCCATTTTTTTTTCTTAAGTACAGAAATAAACTTCCTACCAATAACAATATATTATTTTACCTTTTGAGACTTTTATTCTCTTCTATAGTTTTCCTTTCTAATTCATAATTATATTTTCTTATAGTACTGTGTACAAAATTTTGAATATTCAATCCTTCTAAATACATTGTTTTTATATATTTTCATATTTCTTCTTTTTTATATAATTATCTTGTCTCAGTATAAATGTTATTGGCAAATGCTGCTCATTTTGTACTAGCTATTATAATGATTGGGGAGTATGGACACTTTCCCTATCTGCCATATAGGGTGCCGCTAGCCATTTGAACCTAGAAAATTTATAATGTAGGCAGATACACCTTGGGAAAGATCCAACTTTTATAAACTGTTAGCTCTAGACACTAGCTCAAGGAGTAGCTGAGATTTAAAGTTTAAATTCTTAAAATATATTTTTAATATTAAAAATAAATAAATAAAATAAAGCACTGCCAGTAATAATCACAAAAATATTTATTTACACACTTATAACTTTGAGGAGTAAATTAATATTGCTTTAGATTTTATTATTAATTTTAAATTTAAATTATTATTTTAGAAAGTTCACACAGATGGACATTTTATATAATATTTTTATTTTAGAATGTTGTGCGTAGCTAAGCTATGTAGATTATGCAATTAAAACTTTTCAAAACATCCAACCTCAGGCTAAAAGTTTGTAGCTACACTAACACTCACTTCCTGATATACAGATGCAACCAATGCAATATGAAGGTGTTAACATAAAACCATGCTGACAGAAATGTGTGTCTGCAGTATGATATTATTTAAAGGACATTATCCTCATCCAGTACAGGAATCTGCGTCTGTCTGGAAAATGAATCATATATATAAAACATTAAAAATAAATGCTATGTATGGAGGGAGAGTGGTACTGTACCGACTTATAGTCCCTATCCATAGAGCAAAAAGGGGTCAATGTCACAGGAAATATGTCTGCATTCATTGCAATGATATGACTACACCTTTTGATTATGCATTCACTTGGGCATGGTGCCCTATATGCTAACATGCTTCACATTATATTTGATATAAATGTCCATATATCCCTTTACCAGCATTGACTCAACTATGAAACAAATAGTCTGAAATTAAACCCCCTTAAACTAACATAAACATTAATGAATTTATGCAACCATCTACACCCAACTTTAAATTTAATAATTTAATTAACAGATAAAAAAAAATAATAAAAATGGAAATGATTAGCAAACATATACATAAAAAAATGATTTAGAGTTCTTTTAAGTCAGATAAGAGTTCATGTTTTAGGTTACTAATTGAAAGTTTGTTTTAAAGTTCATATTAATAAAAGTTTATGCTTCCTAGAGTAAGTATTTACAAATTCTACTGATTGTGAAAGGTTTATGGAAGTCCATCCTAAGTCTCACATTCTGTGTAGATTTTTCTCTTCGGAGATGAAACCACTGCCTGCCAATAATTGGGTCAGGAACTGTCATTGGAAGACCTCAGCTGGTGCATGCAAAGGAAACTTTTTTATTACAATACCCCTACATCACGGAGTCCACAATACAGCTGCAAGATTAATAGTCAGATTAAAAATAACAACAATTGAATTCAATAATTTTTTCTTTTTATAGTAATAGGCCTCCCTTATTATAAATTTTACAGATCTATCTAACATGATGTCATTGATCCTAAGGTCCAGATGTTTTCCTTTCTGACCCATGCATGGCTTGGTGCTTGCATTGGTCAATCTTTATTTTTTTTTATATCTCTCATCTGAACTTTCAATTATTTAAGTGCCCCAAGGGCTAGTTCACTTTACATTTAATTAATAAAACAATCATTTCCATTTACTAAGATTAAACATGATTCTTAAAATAAAAATTAATTAACATTTATTTCTATTTTCTTTTATATAACTTTTTACTAACAGTACTAATCTTTAGATATTTACTTTTTTAAAAAATTTCTTACTTTTAAATATTTTTTTTTTAATGTTTTCCATCTGTGTGATAATGTATATGTTAAATATAATTCTTTTAATTTTCTTTTAGTTTTTAATAAATCAATTTTTATTTAAGATTATTTTCTCTTTATTTTAATTTAAAAATAATGTAACAGCATGTTACACTATCTTTGTTACACTTTTTAAAAGTATACCAGCTATTTTCCTATTGATTTCATTCAAATCTACATCATGTGAACTTGAAAAGGATTTGCAAATTCTTATTTAAATTCATGTGGAATGTTAATGAAGATTAAAAATATCAATTCTGAATATATATTTTTCTTGATAATTTTTGTCTCTCTAGTTTTGCACTATATGTATTTTATATCTCAGAAATTTCTTATCACTTCCTATGTTGATTTTACTGAGAACATTACAATTTTGATTAACATATTTTTTGTTAGACAAAGTATAATTTAATTTTAGTATATCTTCATTTGTAGACTTCCATGTACATTTCCTTTTAACATTTTTCTCAAAAAAATAAATAAATCATTATATAAAGTTTTTCTTTTTCTCTAAATGTCACAAGTCTATGTTCTCTTGCATTTCTATTATCACCACCAAATTTAATCACAGCACATTTATATTTTCAATTGTTTATCAATTTTAGCACAAAAATCCTCCTATGACAATTTTAAAATCTTTGTAAGTCAAGCGTTGGTAGCCTAGCGGTTAGCATAGCTATCTTTCAAGCAGCTGGCCTCAACGCATTTGACATATAAAAAAAAAATCTTTGTAAGTAAATTTTATATGAAACAGATACATACTAAATCCTGTTTGAAAATTTGATAAAATCCACTGAAGGAAAGAACAATTTCAATTGGATTTTATTTAAAATCATCGTAGCATCTATGGGTATTTAGTTATAGAATGTTGTCTTCACCCGTCCTCTTTCTTGCAAAAATATGTAGTAAATAAATATAAATTAGCCCCTCACTATTTCTTAGTGTCATCATTTATCTGGGTGCTATAGGGGCTTCTTTTGTTTATGCCTTGTTAATTCAAGAATTATAATGAACTCATTACAAACATTTCATTCGGTCTTTATTTTATTTTTTAATATATATATATATGGCTTTTTTAAGTTTATTTTATCAAGATAATTTTTTTTCCTGTGGCTGCTCAGTTGAGGATGATTTTTTTTGATTACTATGAATGACAGTTTTTGTTTCCCAGATCTACGTTTAACATGAACTGCAGTTTTAAAGCAGAATCCTATTTCTATTTCATTTCGCATAGAATAGTACTACTAATTCATTGGATATGAAGAAAAAAATAATAATGGAAAAGATATTATTTTTTATTAAATGGAAAGCTAAAAACTAATGTCATATTTAAATCCATAAAAATGATCTATGTTTAAACAGAGAAACAGAGCATTATTACAGTCATTTTCCAGTCCAAAGATTTTTGGCTTTAATCAGAAGAAAGATGGAAGAGCCTCAGGTTAATATTCAGTCACTGAACAGGTCTTCTCCACATTACTGGAAGAAGCTCCAGTTAAGCGGGTACATGTATAGTGGTGACCTCAAGCCAAGAATGACAGAATCAGATTTAATTTCTTGTTTTATTTTTTGAAATTATGAGTAAAGTTTGTTTTTGCATATATATATATTGAATTTTTATTAAAAGTAAAATGTTCACAAATTTTTAATTTGAAATAGTTTTAAATAATATACATATATAGTAAACATTAATTATTAATACAGACGGAAATATAGTGTATAAAATTAGTTACAGAAATGAATTTAATAACTGAAACACAGGCTTATTATATACCTATGTCTACATATATAATATATAGGGTGTATGAGCACAGACTTTCACACGACCTACCACTCTCCACTCTATCTCATAACCCTGATACACTTGAACACATATATGTTGAAAAGATAAATAATCACCAATATGCTGGTTTAGCATGAAGTAGGTATATTGGTGATTATTTATTTTTTCAACATATATGTGTTCAAGGGTATCAGTGTTATGAGATAAAGTGGAGTTGGTGAGTTGTGTGAAAGTCTGTGCTCATATACCCTATATATTACATATATTGATACAGGTATATAATAAGCCTGTATTTCAGTTATTACATAGTAGAGATGTCTGCCTATCCCTTGTATATGTATTAAATGGTTTATGGTCAGGTTAACTTTAGGTTAAGATGGGTGTGATGGGAATCTCGGCCTCAGGGTGGCCTTTGCGCTTTCCATCATCAGATTTTCAATTAGATGGACGGTTGAAGAACTGGAGTGTGGAGTATATTGAAGCCTGTCCATTAAAGTATGAGGATTGGCTATCTTAATATATATCTGAGCACTTATAGCATATATGTGTGGAGATGGTAATCTGGACCAACTGATGATTGCTAGTTTAGCATGAAATATGTATATTGATTATTTATCTTTTCAACATATATGTGTTCAAGTGTATCAGTGTTATAAGATAGAGTGGAGAGTGGTGGGTCATGTGAAAGTCTGTGCTCATATACCCTATATATTAGAAATGAAATTTAATATAATGGTTTTCTTAAAAATAACTTAATATTAAAAGGAAATATGTACATGCTTGAATGAAAGGTTTTACTAAATGAATATAACCAGAACTTTCTTATAGTTCTAAGACTTGGACATGTGACATTATGAAAATCAATGCAGAGATTTTCAACCATAACTTGAAACATAGTAACATGTATAATGGAATTAATAAGAAGAATTGAATACAAGGTACATTGATGAGAGAACAATAAAGTAGTAGAATATAATTGAAAAAAATAAGATAATGATGAAATGTTGAGTTAGTACTAAAAAAAGATTACAATAGATAAACAAAATTCCAAATGGATATAAAGATCTTGAAAAAACTCACTTATGAGATGGGTGGATGAGATTATAAAGTTTGCTGAAATGAAATGAAGAAAATAAGTTATAAATTATAGAAGCTATTTTTAATATGAAAAGATCTTTATTCTTCAATGTATACCATATAATACTAAATCTTCCATGCACTTTAGTACTATTACACAATGCTTTATTTACCATCTTCTTTTACAGTTTACAGTTTCAATTGCCCCAGCAATCTTCTTCAGAACTTTTTATCTCCTAACTGCTAAACTCAGATTTGAATTTAGCAGTTAGGAGATAAAAGGTTCTGAAGAAGATTGCTTGGGCAATCAAAACTGTAAACTGCAAAAGAGGATGGTAAATAAAGCATTGTGTAACAGTAGTAAAGCAGTTAGGAGATAAAAAGTTCTGAAGAAGATTGCTGGGGCAATCGAAACTGTAAAATAGGATGGTAAATAAAATATTGTGTAAGAGTAGTAAAGTGCATAGATGATTTAGTATTATATGATATACATTTGGCAATACAGGAAAAAAGAGTAATTATTATTATTCAATGTACTGGTAATGGTTAGTGATAATGCTTATTAACTTTGGCATTAAATAAAATGTTTTGCATTAAATATCTTAATATTATAAAAGGCTTATTAAAAATGATAAATAAAAAAGTGTAAGTAATTGCAAACTTCCACCATTGATTATCAAGTAATTTAGCTTGGTATAGTAATAATTAGATACTTCAACCTGCAAAAAAAATTAATATTCATAATTTTGTCTAACCAGTAGTAAGTACATTTATCTTAGCTACTTAAACAAATAGCATACAGATTAAGTTAAGAAAAGATATTAAAAAAAACTGTTAAAATTCAAATTGTTGTTGAGATAATATTGACCTTTATGTTTATCCACACATAAGACAGGATGTATCTTGTGTTTGAAACTTACTGGTCCTTAACTTTTCCCCTGCACCTCAGAATTTTTAAATAATTTAATTTTTCTTTTTGTAACTAATCTATAATCATCCAGATAAATAGTATTGTTGAATTTTTAAATATAACTTTCTCTTTTGGATGCACATTTTAACTAAAAACAAAATTCCTTTGATCAAGTTTTCATTTGATTTAGTAAAGTAATTTGAAAAGAAAAAAAAAATATTGTTTTATTTTTTTCTCCAAACTGTCATGATATATTGAATTCAAATAAAAATTATTTCAAAATGAATGTTTTCAAGTATTATATTATTAAGATTAAATGAAAATTTTAATTTAAAATAAAAACTTGTTTTATAATTTCCAAATTATTTAGAATTAAAAAGAGTTCTATGATATATCTATATATCTAAAAAATTAAAATTAATGAAAAGGTAATTATAAATCCATATGAGTTGTAAATGAAATGGAATAAAAATATATAAACAGTTCACAAAGTCAGGTTTATGTTGTAAATCTATGTATAGTTGCAACAGTTTAACTATATATGGGTATATCTATCACTAATAAAAATCACATGACCACCACATTTTATGCTTGTGTATAACTATTGTTAAAACAGACAAAATTCACTATACGTATTGCCACTAGGTGCAGTGCTCTCAGATCCAAGGCTCCTCACTGACGAAAGCCACAAGCCAGAAACTAGTCTGGAGATATTGGATGAGTAGGCATTAGATGGGGGTTTTATGCACAAGTCTTCTGGCATCCATTGATTACTCTAGCTTGCTGTGTGTGGCAATACGTATATTGCCTGTTTTATATCTATCACTGACTCATAACGCTTAAGTAATTAGCTAATATTTTTATTATTCCTGTAATTTGAGCTCAAATTTCATTTGGATAAAAGTAGAATTCTTTTCACGTTCTAATTGATATTAAAATTTATATTTTTTAAAATAGCATTTCAAATCCAACCCAACTCACTATTTAATATGAATGTTCTTCCCTCTATTGTCAGCTTTAATGTTTTGCAAATGTAAAAGGACTCAAACTATTTATTTATCTTTGTATTTTACATGTCCTGTGAAAATAGCCCAACTGATAAATAATGTTAATACGGTTGAATAATCCAAACCACAGATTCATTCAATGTGGCTAATAATGTAGGGAAGTGATATATATATATATATATATATATATATATATATATATTACATATATATAAAAAACATTATTCATTCCTCAAACATCTTTTTAATCTTATACTATCTCTCCACTTATCATATTTCTTTTATCCAAAAAATAAAATTCTATACCTATTTATAAACAATTTCTATTCTAATAATTTTTAAATTCTCAACTCACATACAACAATAATTTGATTCATCATCCAATATGAACCTCTCAATCTATCACAAGAAACCATTAAAAAAATTCTAATCCTTCAAGCTGAATAGAAATTGTTTCTAAACCTCAGATTTGTATTCAGATCTAGTTTCTTTATTCTCTTTCTCGATACAATATTGAAATCATGATCTGAAGAATTATATTAGAGATAGGAATACTTTTATTTAAACACCCTTATAGTCTTGGTAGCCACTTGACATAAATACAGCTACAAGTTTTAACTTCATTTTTTTATCTAAATCCTTTGGTCTTTCTCAAGATATAGATAGATTCCTAATCTGAACTGAGCGACCCATACTATCTTTCTCTGAGTTAGATTCATTCACGCTTGCAGCTGAATAGAATTGTTCAAACTCAAGTTTTATTCAGATCTAGTTTCTTTATTCCTTCTTTCCTACGATCAAAACTAACAATCTAAATTATAGTATAGATAGTGAATACATATACCCCTATATATATATATATATAAGTAGCACTTGTATATCTTACCACACCAATGATTATATATTATTAGCATTATATTAAATAGTATTTAGATATATTATTTTACATAATAGCAAATTTTTTAAATGTAAATTATAAAAAACTAAGTTCTAATGGACTGATTCCTAGCAATCTCTGTTAGCAAAGCAAAGTTATGATTACATCAAGCAAGCCAAAAGCTGCTAAAACTGTATGTATGTGTGGTTTTCATATATTTTATTTTTATAAATATGAACTGTTTATTATATATGTGTGTATACAAAATAGTGGGGTTTATGCATTCTAAGCAACTCAAATACTTCATACTCTTCATTCTGTCATTAATCAGGCAGTATCTGATTGTCTTCCAAATGCAACTAATGGATGAATCTTGCATATCTACTGATAAAACACATTTCAAGTAATTTCAAAATAGGTGAAATAAATTTGCATCAGTGTAATGTAGAAGCATTGTGCCATGCCCCTTCTCCCAACAATGAATGCCTTTGATCAGGGGTAGGCAATTGTTTTGGCTCGGGGGGCTGCAGAGGTTGGAGGAGGGCCACCCAGGGGCCACTTTGTGGAAGGGAAGGTTAGTGGAGGGCCGCATCTTTTTTTTATGACACAATAAACACACTGCTTTATTCTCTGTATTACCAAAGAAATATTTGTTTGTCCATTCTTCATTAAACACATGACATTCATCACCAATTTTACATTTTTTCGGAGGGTTCATGGTTTCACTAAAGTTGGAAATGTATATATTTGCTAATTTTAGACAAAATTGAAATAAACCAGATCAACTAGAAAAGCACTGTGCATTATACCTACACTGCACATGTGTATTGACATGGCCATCCTAGTAGAAAATAGGAGATGAATCTTTGGTCACACATGGGAAGGAAATCTCAGTTCAAGGCAGATATTTCTGATTGTCTTGGCAGGCCACATGTGGCCCTTGGGCCACTATTTGTCCACCCCTGCCTTAGATAAATGGTTGCCTAAAAATCTAAATTAGAAATTTTATTGTTTATCCAGAAATGTATCAGCTTATGGAAAGCTCGTTACACTAAACATTTAATATCAACAACTGACAAGAAGGCTTAAAACTGATTGTGGATTAAAACTGCAAAGAAAATGAAGATATTTTCTGATTGTAGTCATTCTAAATCTGATGGTGTGAAAGTAACATATCAATTAAAGAAACAGATTCACAATCCTATGAAAACCATCAAAAGCACTCTCTTATATAACAATGATGTTTTAAACAGGTCGAAAGAGTATTTTGATCACTTTTTAAATAATGATATAAGACTTGATATGATGACTTTTAGTAATGATTATTAGTGAAATATTCTACCTTAATCATTAAAACTTGCAAGAATATTTGCTTCAGTATTGTTTTATGCAAAATGTTCATAAATTTGATATTCAAATTTACATGTAAATGTAGATATGATATTAATAAATGTAGCATTTTTATTTCATTATATTATTCTTTTTTACACAAAGCTCTACATTTAGAGCAAGTAGTATAATATCAGAATATTCCTTATATATATATATATATATATATATATATATAAGGAATATTCTGATATTATACAGATATTACATATATATATATATATATATATATATATATATGTAATGTCAATATTTCTTTAATACTAAGAAAACCTTAATATATTGTAATAGTACAAAATGAATAAGAGGAGAGGCTCTTCAAGGGTCCAAATTGAGGATGCCAATATCTAAAATGATATTTTAAAAATGAGATGAGGAATAAAAATACTCTCTTCATATGCTCTAGCTTTAAACACCAAATTTATACTGATGCAATCAAGAACATGGGACTCTAACTCTTATTTATATTCTAAGTCCTTGAACAAATTAAATCTAGAATACTATAAAATAAAGAAATATTTAACTAATCTTTTCTTTTATTATAATAAAATACTAACATGGTAACTATTGTAATCTATAGTAGAATAAATTGATCATATGGATTGTTTATATGCACCATAAATCATAAAGTTGAAATTTAAAATAATACTAATTGTATAATACAAATATGTACTGAAATAAATATGATAGCTAAAATTAGTAATGTTATAATAGCTAATTAAATCAAATCTGTAATAGAATAAAGTAAGTGAAGATTAAGCAGGTGTTATTAATGAAATAATCCAAAATTCTATATTGGAATAATATTTAAATTTAATTAATATATTTACCTTGGTATGTAAACATAAATAACCCTTCTGTTACCATGTTTTAAGTTTATATTACACTCAAGAATGTATGAATATATTAAGCTTAATAATTATATAAAATTTTATTGAAAGAATTTATTAATAGCTTCTCTAAAAATGAGTGTTCCGAAAAACTTTAGATTAACATTTAATCATTACTGGATTCCACTATAACAAAATTTATGTTGCTTTGTTAATTAGATCTTATATGTTTATGTTTATAATTAGGCTATAGATTATCAATGATATATATATATATATATATATATATATATATATATATATATATATATATGATCACTAGATGAAGCTTTACTAATAGATCCTAACAAGTTTTAGTTTCTAGTCTTCTTACCCTTTACTGAGGTGAGCCAACTAGCTCGAAACCATGGTCTAAAGATTGGAGACAATGAAAGAGATATTGAATTCTGTCTTTGTCAGTATTTATGTAAACAAAAGCTTGTTAGGAGCTATTGGTAAAGCTCCATCTAGTGATCATAAAATGCAAGCTAAGAGCAAGTTACGAAATTTATAACTTGCTTTGTTTATCATATATATATATTAATTAACTTAAATGAGACTCAATTTTAAATACAGGCATTCTTATACCTGGAACTTAATTTTAAATATACGGGATTTGAACTCAGACTTTCAAGCAATCTTCGACTTTCTATTCATGGTCATGTGTCAGTAGTATGCGATAGTGTGGATAGTTGAAGGTTGCTTGAAAGTCTGAGTTCAAATCCTGTATATTTAAATGAGACTCATAATTCGAATTTAATGAATAATAATGATTTATTTACAAAATGAACAATAGAAAATCAATGAATATGTTATAAGAATCTGGATTAAGATATTATATAATATTGTATTTGTTTAAACTATCAAAGTGTAATTAGACATAAGCATCCTTTTATTAAATATAAAATTTAGAACTATTAAAATTTCCTTTTGGTTAAGTGCACATTTAAATATTCACTCAACCATAAGTATATATTAAATAAATAACCCTTTTAAAATAATAATATAAAGTCAAATAATTACATATAATAAATTATAAATATAGCAAACAACCACCTTAATAATGAGTAACATTTATCATCAAGAATTCTACTGTTCTTTAAGTTCTTTTATTTTTCTATTAAGTTCCAAATCCATAAAGAAAATCCAATATTTTGAAGTATCCTAATTCAATAAAAGAAGAGTGTATTTCCTTACAACATTTGAAATTTATTTAGTAAACTGATCATTCATAATTCCTGGTAAGGTATTAATGCACATTATTCCTTTAAAATAGTTACTATCATGTGGAGTTATTATCATGTATCCTTATTAATTATTGGTTCATTGGTGCACACATATAAATACAGATGCATGTAGATATTAATTTCCATAGTTAAACTTTATTAACATTTCTAACTATTAATTATTCCATTTTTTGAACAATTATCATTTTATCCCTGGCACATTAATAATCTGGGAGCACTTTATATAGATAGATAGATAGATAGATAGATAGATAGATAGATAGATAGATAGATAGATAGATAGATAGATAGATAGATAGATAGATAGATAGATAGATAGATAGATGGATAGATAGATGGATGGATGGATGGATGGATGGATGGATGGATGGATGGATGGATGGATGGATAGATAGATAGATAGATAGATAGATAGATAGATAGATAGATAGATAGATAGATAGATAGATAGATAGATAGATAGATAGATAGATAGATAGATAGATAGATAGATAGATAGATAGATAGATAGATAGATAGATAGATAGATAGATAGATAGATAGATAGATAGATAGATAGATAGATAGATAGATAGATAGATAGATAGATAGATAGATGTACACAATCAATACTTCCTTAACATTTTATAACTTTTAACTATTCTATTAGCTAACATAAGGCACATTATATAACATGTAGTAGGTCAAACTCTTTTAGCATTTTATAAAAATGATTATTCAATCCAGAAAGTTGTTCTTATTTTAAATCCTTGGCAAATTATTAATTTTATTCATTGACACTCATATATATATATATATATTAGACATATGCATATAATACATCCACTTTTTTTAAACAAGCATTTTAAAATTTTCTTCTAGAACACTGTAGCAAATGAAGCTTCAATTGTTGTGTCAAAATTCCTCAAAAGATTTTTATTTTGCCCTCAGCATAAATGTCAAAACTTCCTGCTTAGTTAATCATATTGTTTTTTTATATGATACACTTTTAAAATATATATATATATACATTATTTTCTTTTTAAACAAAATATTTAAAGTTAACACATCATATTAACTCAACTGTTAGAGATACATCACAGAGAAAAACAATAAGTAAGAGAGAGGTTCAACTTAAAATCATGGGTTTATTTATATTTTTGTATGTTGACATAGTTTTATGAAGTCATTCTAAATAATATTGTTATAGATACAATTGGTATCTATACATTTATTTTTATTTAGTTGTTATTGAGATCTTTTGAACACAACCAGAATCTCTGACAATATGTCTTCTTTAAAATTTTTAAAACAAAATGATAATAATGATTTTCAAATTTCTATCAAAATAATAAAAAGAAATACATTGTGTTTCTTTTTTAAAATACTATTATAAACATTATCTTTTTTTAATTGCAAACATTATATTTAAAGTATTTGTAATTTTAAAATTAATATATGCACATAAATGCAAACACTTACACATGAAAATGTAATTTATTATTTACTTATTAAAATCCATTGTTATTAAAACAAGTAGATAATTATAATGGCACTGTTTTTATTAAAATCAAAATATATATGCATCATTAAATTTATAAATTACTTTATGATAAGATTTTAACTTTAGTGAAATATAATGTATTATTTTTAAATAAAGATTAAAAAAAGAAAAGAAAAACCAAATTGTGAACTACTTTTTAGAAAGATAAAAGTAAAAACAAATTGTAAAATATTAATAATGACCTACAAAATTTATTTTTTTAAAAATATATTCAAGGTCTAATTAAGATGATACAATATATAATAGATAGTTTCTAATATTTTAAACTAAACTTATTAGCTATTTACACTAGAAAAGATTATAATCTAAAATAATTTATGTTATTCTCTTTTTCTTTACTCTATTTGTAATTGGTTTGCTTTAATGTTTCCAACATTTGCTAAGTAAAGGTTTATTGTGTATATTAATTTTGTTAAATGTAGCTGAGATTAATTTTGGCTGGTAAATCCAGAGCACATTCAACAAAATCAATATAGAAATAAACTTTTTCTTAGCCAATGTTCAAAATGTTAAAGCAAACCAATTACATCCAAAATATTTTCACAGAGGCAAAACTCTTTATACAGTAGTGCCACCCAGTGCAAGCCAGAGTAATCAATGGATCCATGAAGGTTTGTGCATAAAATCATTATCTAGTGCCTACTCATCCAATATCCCCAGACTAGTTTCTAGATTGTGAAGATATTGGATGAATAGGCACTAGATAGGAATTTTATGCACAAACCTTCCTGCATCCATTGATTACTCTGGATTGCACTGAGTGGCACTACTCTATGGAGAGTTTTGCCTCTCAAAAAACAGTTTGTGTAAGCATAAAGAATGGTAATCATGTGGTGTTTGATGGTTTAATACATCTAAAATAATTATAACATGTATTTTTGCAATAATAATAAAAAAACAACTATTTTAAAAATATTACTTAGCAAAATAGTATTTGTTGTCAAAATTAATGAGGTAATTAAAACTGTACAATAGGCTAAAAGATTTTAATATATTTTGAAAACATACTATAAAATGTCTGACTTCTATTTTATCTTCCTCGTTTAGATCTGAACAGACATATCCAGCTCAATGAAGTCAAAACAGCTCTTTGTAACCTTAAAAATGGAAAGGGTGCTAATGTTAAAAAAAAACAATTGGGAGAATGGTAAAATATAATGATATGTCAGCTTCAAAAATATTGGAATTTTTTAGGAATATCTGGACCGATAATCTTGTGCCATCCAATCTTATGGATACCTTTTGACACTATTGAGTCCACTACTGCAAAATCACACCTTTGTTAGATTAGATACATAAAACAAATGAGCAATGGAAGATTTCCTAAAAGGGTGTTGTACAGTGAACTTGAATATAGAATTTTTAGGAGAGGGATACCCTGTATGCAGCATAAGGATTACCTTACAGGCATTCTGAAGAAGTCAATTGATTCCATTGGGAATACATGGTAGAGAGTAGAATTTGTTAGTGAGGTGCAATTAGATATGATATTCAAATAGTTCAGAAAGAAATGGTATCTGATTAGGAAACTAAGAGAACATCATTAATATCAAGCAAATATAAAATTGACCCAGCATACCCTGTATGTAGTATAAGGATTCTCTTAAAGGAATTCTGAAGAAGTCAGTTGATTCCATTGGAAATATATAGTAGATAATAGAATATGTTAGTGAGGTGCAATTAGATATGATACTGAAATAGTTCGGAAAAAAAAAGGTTATCTGATTAGAAAACTAAGAGAACATCATTAATGTCAAGCAAATATAAAATTGGCCCAGCATGTGCTAAATATGGACATATTTGGAGTTCCCAGATTGACTTGTGTAGTCACCACAAAACTCATTTTAGAGTAGTTGTTTTATCTCTTTTTTTTTCTTTTTTTTTTGGAATGATCATACTTATTTTTGAGTGGCTGTTTATTATTATGTTTAGCATAGGACCAATTTTGAATAACCACTTTCATATGTATTTATAAATTCTCAAGATGTATTAATTTTTTTATTTTATTATTGTTTAAATCAGTAGTGTGCCGCCAATGGGTTGTGACCCCTCAGGGATTTCCATGAAAATAATTGTTTGGGACCACGAAATTCTTAAAAAATTCTCTTAAGCTTTGAATAATAAGTTTTTTTTGTGTGTGTGTTTTGGAAGAATTTAATTTTAAAAAATAGATAAAAATCACAAATAAACTGGGTCTGTATTATAATTTTTTTTTTGTAAAACTTGTTTCAAAAATTTCAAATCATATGTGCTTAATACTAAAATATTAGGAAATATAAATTGGTATATTAATTAAAACTACTATTGTTTTATTGTAGATATCTTTACATATTCGTGTTTATAATTTAGGCATGATAAAAACAAATAATGCTTCATATCAAAATTTCAACCAAGGAATGGGGCACAAATGTAAAAAAGGTTGTGCACCATTACTTCAGATCATGAATGCATGCATGCTTGTTATAATGATTTTTTTTTTAAATAAATGTTTCTGAAAGTCTGTTTAGGTATTGTCTAAAAATGGAAGAGTAATAAACTATTATTTTTAATAATAACTAAAATGCAGGCTTATTATATGCCTGTATCAATATATGTAATATATAGAGTATATGAACACAGACTTTCACATGATCAACCACTCTCCACTCTATCTCATAACACGGATACCCTTGAACACATTATTTTCAATAATAACTGAAATACAGTCTTATTATATACCTGTATCAATATATGTAATATATAGGGTATATGAGCACAGACTTTCATACGACCCTCACTCTCCACTCTATCTCATAACACTGATACACTTGAACACATATATGTCAAAAAGATAAATAATCACAATTATGCGTATTTCATGCTAAACCAGCAATCACCAGTTGGTCCAAATTATCATCTCTACACATATATGCACTAAGTTCTCAGATGTATATTAAGATAGCCAATCTTCATACTTTAATGGACAGGGTTCAATCCACTCCACACTCCAACTCTTCAATCATCCATCCAATTGAAAATCTATAATTTGCTGCTTTTTCCAGAATGTGTATCTAAAGTCTTTTGATGGTATTTATACTATCCAATATAAAATAAAATATTATCTTCTCTATATTTCCTAAAATGTAATTTTGGGTCATAAGTATTAACAAAATGGGCCAATTTATCATTTGGCCGATCAATTTTTAATGTTATTAATCTTTCAAAGACTAAAAGGTATCAAGTTAAATCTCAAAGTAAATTTCACACAATGTAATCTTCTTTTATTTAATGAATTATTTAAAAAAAAATTATAACCATTTATGTATTAACATGAATTCCTTTGTTGCAGGAGACAAATTTCTAAGAATGGATTATATTAACATTAAACCTTGACATCTAATTTTTTACAAGTTTTGTCTAACATCTATGCCTTTGAAGATTTTACATCTAGTAAAGTTACCACATTACATGTACCTATACTTGTAATAAAATTGAAATCCTTACATTTATTGCAAGCATTAATTTTTGATTTTCCATTAATATCATTCCACTGTAGATGTTATAATTATTTTAATGCTTAAATTTAACATAGCAACATCAATAGATTTTGTGAGACAAATCGTTTTATATTATTCTTATAGGGTATATGAGCACAGACTTTCACATGACCCACCACTCTCCACTCTATCTAATAACACTGATACACTCAAGCACATATATACTTGAGTGTATAAGTGTTATTAGATAGAGTGGAGAGTGGTGGGTCATGTGAAAGTCTGTGCTCATATACCCTATATTACATATATAGACACAGGTATATAATAGGCCTGTGTTTCAGTTATTATTCTTATCTAAGTCTTTCCTATATTTATGATGGTGCTGAAAATAGTTAAATGAGACTTCTCAAACATGCAGTCATTTGCATGACAATAATTACTTCTGCCCAAAACTCAGTTTCGATGTAACTCATTATTGATTATGCTGCCTTAAGCAAAATTATAACTAATAGGATCACTTACGAATATTACAGCATTACTATTCTTTAAATATTGAGAAATTTTCTAGTTTCATGTGCTCCTGCATACAAAATTGAATGGATTCAAATCATAATTGCTATATACATAACTATACATACAAATTTGCATTGTCATAGATAAAAAGAAAAGTGATGCTTTTGATACTCGTTCTAACCTATCTTTATATCATATCCACTGAAGCCCTTTATGGAGAAATATATACATATAAGATGACCTAAAGCCTGTTTTGTATTGAAAACAAAATTTAGCATTTATAGATTCAATATCATATTCAAAAATCAGCAAGATATATCATTGCCTGGCATTGGTTATTAAACATCAACTTTTTATATCCATCTGGAAACTGTAGGTCACATTGATAATCCAAGTGTAAGTATTATATAGTAAAATATCTTCTAAATAGCTGGTACTCAATGATTTCTCCATCATCATCCCAAAGATAAACCATGAATAAGAAAACCGTACACAGTAGGCTTATCATTTACACAGAGGCTAAACTTTCCATACAATAGTGCCACTCAGTGCAAGCCAGAGTAATCAATGGATGAAAGATTTGTGCATAAAATCCCTATCTAGTACACCCATTGATTACTCTGTGTTACACTGTGTGTCACTACTGTAGCGAGAGTTTAGCCTCTGTGTAAGCAGTTTGTGTAAGCATAAAGAATGTTGATCATGTAATGTTTAGTGGTTTATCATTTGTTTTGGGCTAAATTTTTAAATGTTTTTCTATCCTTATTTTTAATATTGCTTAGAATTTCTACTCATTTTTGATCAGTAAACTGAATGACTGGCTTATTGTTGAGAACTTACTACTAAAAAAAAAAAAAAAAAACTTTGACCCAGATTAAAATTTTCTGATTTCAAACCTCAGATCTTTAAAATAGTGGGTGGTGTACTAATCACTACATCTTGAGGTCCTTTGTATATATACATAATGTCCAATACTAGCCAAAAAATATTTTTACTAAAATTCTTCCATGAACTAGCTTTCATCCACTGACAAATAAACCTTTTCTATTTGTTAAGGATAAAGCCATAGATATGGAATAATTTTAGTAAAATTTTTGATTTTTGGCTAGTATAGTAATATTATATGATTTTCTATTTATTAATTATTACAAGTATAGTGGTAGTAAATATTTAATATATATGTGTATATATATACACCTGGGTCTCTTTTTACGTGGATTTATTTAACGCGATTTTGAAGTTATGCGATTCACGTTTCTCCGGAAGTCGAACTCCGATAATGCGCTATTACTTTAAATAATAAATTTTGTGCACTTACGTTATATTGAAAGTAATAGCACATTATTGAAATTTGACTTTCATCTTAGTAATTTCAATATTTTCAGTGCTTTATAATAGTAAGATTTTATGCAAAAATGAAATTAAAATCATGATTTCCATATTTTATGTATACACACATTAAATGTTACAAGATTATAATGTAAATTTGTTCAAACATTGTGCGTGTTAATTTTGCATTTTAAATCACATTCTGTTTTTGCTTTTTAAAAAAGAATGTAATCAATTATTAATCATTTAGTGTCCACAAGTTTATTTTTAAAAGATGAGTAATAGCAGTGGGCACAATTAAAACTGAAAATTAAAGACAAAAATAAGAATTTAATTTTTAGTTGTTAGATTAATTACTAATTACATTGTCACCAGAAAACCATTAACACAACATGAGAGTGACGTTGGTCCTAGTTGTATTTCCTCTTGTGAAGAATCTGATTTTTTACCAGTTTGCAAACGAACCTGTTTATAGGCAAATGGCGATAATAATTAAAACGTGTATAAAAAAATGTAAATTACTGTAAATTATGCATAAAAATATATTGTTTTGAATAAAATTAAATATTATAGTTAAAAAAAGTTTGTCTTGTATCAATTTTTTTCAAATTTGAAATTTTTTATTAGTCATATTTTATTTCCTTATTTTTTTGTTTGCGCAAATTTTAAAGTAATTTTACATTGGTGCTTTGCTTTTATGCAATTTTTGAAAAATCGCAGTCCATATCCCCCCCTTTTCAAGGTAAGTTACATCTATTTTTGCGTGATTTCATTTGCGCATGTTTTCTGAGGAACCTATCTATCGTGTAAAACGAGACCCAGGTGTGTATATATATATATTACAAAGAATTCAAGTCATATGTCACATGATCTAATTTAGCAAGCTTGTATTACAAATGTTATATAATGAGCTTGCAAATAGCTCTTAACAAGCTTTTCAGAATATCCCCAATCTCAGACCACTTTATGCCACTGGCTTCTTCAGTGAGGTGCTAGGATATTCAAGCATTACAATTAAAATACCAGGCCAAGCTCAGCACTTTATCTAATGAATAACTATTAAGTAGAAAATCTAAAATTTTCAGACATCCATATATCTTCCAATCCAGCTATCTAACTTAAATAGCCATATGTAACTGAACCAAGTCCAAATACACATACATTAATAGATTTAATATATATGTGCTCTGCTTTAGCAATATAAAATTGCCAAAGGATAACTATTAATTAGAAAATCAGTAATTTTCAGACATCCATATGTCTTCCAATCCAGTATCTAACTTAAATAGCCATATGGGACTGAACCAAGTTCATATACACCATATAATAATAGCTTTAGAAATTGGTGATTTTATATTGCTAAAGATGTTAATATATGGTGTATTGGAACTTGGTTCAGTCCCATATGGCTTGGAAGACATATGGATGTCTGAAAATTTCAGATTTTCTACTTAATAGTTATCCACTAGATAAAGTGCTGGCCTTGGTGTGGTATTTTAAATCTAATGCTTAAATATCCTAGCACCTCACTGAGAAATCCAGTAGCAGAAATCAGTCTGAGGTTGGGGATATTTTGAAAAGCTTGTTAAGAACTATTTGCAAGCTCATTATATAACATTTGTAACACAAGCTTATTATATTAGGTCATGTGACATATGGCTTGATTTCTTTGTAATTTTATTTGTTGCTATTAAGTCTTTCGTGATTTTATATTGCTACAGATATTAATATATGGTGTGTCTGAACTTGGTTCAGTCCCATATGGGTATTTAAGATAGATAGCTGAATTGGAAGACATATAGATGTCTGAAAATTTCAGATTTTCTACTTAATAGTTATCCATTAGATAAAGTGCTGCCCCTGTCCTGGTATCTTAAATCTAATGCTTGAATATCCTAGCACCTCACTGAGGAAGCCAGTAGCAGAAACCGGTCTGAGGTTGGGGATATTCTGAAAAGCGTATTAACAGCTATTTACAAGCTCATTATATAACACACACACATATATATATATATACACACACTTCAAATGATCAAATTTCAATCTCAAAAATTATCCATAATGTTGTCTTTTTTATAAAATTTAAAATAATAATCAATCTTAAACAAATTTGAAACAGACAACTTAAAAATAAATAAAATTGTATTCAACACCTCAATCCAGAGATTTCATTCCTTACATAAGTGGAGTTGCTATAATATAGTTTATCATGTGATTGTGAAAGAATATTCATCTTGAAGGCCTGCCATAAAGTGTTGAATAACTTTGTTTAAGGGTATTATTTTAAATATATGTATATATAATACAATATTCAATTTTATTGTATAACAGTTTTATCTTTTTATAGATATTTTTCTTTATATATATAAAGACTAAAAGAAACAACTCATGAATAAATAATATTTGCAATACAGGCATTCTTCATATACCTTGGAGCTTAATTGTAAATATAAAGGATTTGAACTCAGACTTTCAAGGACACTTCAACTATCCACACTATCTTATGCCACTGATATACATGATCATACCCATGTAGAAAAGATAAATAATCACCAATATATGTATTTCATGTTAAACCAGCACTTATCAATTGGTCCAGATCTTCATCTGCCACCCATATATACAATCAGGGCTCAGTTTATGTTAAGATAGCAAATCTTCATTCTTTTATGGACAGGTTACAACATGGGCATAACAATAATATTGGCATCAGCATGGGATTTGGGCAATCCATCATCAGATTTTTAATGGTATGGATGGCTGAAGAGTTGGAGGTTGGATTAGATTGAAGCCTGTCCATTAAAGTATGAAGATTTGCTATAAACTGAGCACTGATTGTATAAATGTGTGGGAGATGATCTGGACCAACTTATGAGTGCTGGTTCGGCATGAAATATGTATATTGGTGATTATTTATCTTTTCTGCATGTGTGTGGTGATGTGTATCAGTGGTATGAGATAGTGTGGATAGTTGAAGGATGCTTTGAAGTCTGTGTTCAAATTCACTATATTTATCATGAATAAATAAATAAATAATATTTTCTACAATATTTTTTTATTTCCTCTGAAAAGACATAAATTATAAAAATTATTAACTATTAGTTACTATCTATAATATTATATATGAGATTTGAACACAGATTTTCAAGCTCCCTTCAGATATCTACTCTATCTCATACAGCCAATACATATGACCGCATACATACATGTGAAAAAGATAACTGATTTTCAATATGCATATTTTGTGGTGAACCAGCACTCATTATTTGGCCCAGATCATCATCCCCCACACATCTTTATAATCAGTGCTTGGTTTATATTAACATGTATGTGGTTGTGTGCATCGATTGTACGAGATATAGTGGATAGCTGAAGGGAACTCGAAAATCTGTGTTCAGATCTCTTCTATAATTACATCTAAAATTCGAAGTGTATATACTTGTATTCAGTCAAATATCTTTAATATTGTTAAAATGTGAAAAAAACTTAAAATTAAGATGTTAATAAAATAACATTCATTATTTATAAATTATTAAGATTTTTTTTTGTGTATCTGATGTGACATAAAGTAAATTTAACAATAATAATATGCAAATTTTGAAGGCTTTCAAAAAAGGATTACTTGAGATCTTTTTTTTTCAAACTACCTTAACAATGCAATGAAACCCCCATATGATTTCCATCATCAGTTAAATCTGTGATAATGTATATTCATATCAATGAACATGGATATCTACATACAATTTTACATTTAGTAATTCTATAAATACTGGACTGATATTATGAAACAATACTGGAATAACTAATCAATAAATTTAAGATTTTTTTTTTCTTTGGAAAAGGGATTTATTGTAAAAGCATGATGTGATACCAACTTATAAATTAATTTATTATAAATTCAATGTATAATTTAAAACCTTTTTTTACTTGTCATTGATAGATTTGTTTCAAACTATTAGTATTATTTATATTTTCAATTCCTTATTTGGTTTTGAGAGAAAAATGGAAGTGGAAGGAATATAGTCAATTATAATATTTTTTTGAAAATTGATTTTTTATATTAGCACCCAATACTGACTTATATATTAACTTATAAATTAAATATATAATTTCAAATTGTTTACAATTTATAGATTTATTTCAGATTATTATTTATTAATCTTTTAATATTTCTTATTCAGTTATGAAAAAGTGAAAAAAAAATGGTCATTTGTGTTGTCAAGAAGTTTTATGAAAACAATACTAAAGACCCAAAAGAATTGCCGGCTACAATTTTTTTATTTTTTCAGACAAGAAATTATTTTTTTTAATTATACAAATTATAATCAAGCAATCCTAATCCAAGAAAACTGGCTTTAAAACAGCAACATATCAAAAGAAGGTTAAAGAACCCCAAATCACTCTAAAGTTCCCCCCTCTTAACATTAAGGAGATTATTCTGCAATCAAAATGCCAACATGTTAATTATCTATTATGTGGTTAATATAAGAAGTTATTTTTTCTCATATGTCATAGCATCGACCGGGATGCAAACCCACACCCGTCTGCAACCAACTACTTGCTTGCAAGGTGGCTGCGATGACCTCTCGTCTAACAACGCAAGAAGTTAGTTATACATGTTTGACCCTTACCTTGGATAGATTTTTTAACTTAATAAAGAAATATAACATCAATTTCGTATTTTCCCTGTTAAAATATATATATATTAAATTAAACATAGTTCACTGCATATATATATATATATATATATATATATATGCAGTGAACTATGTTTAATTTATTATCTTTGCTTATATATATATATATATATAAGCAAAGATAATAAATCAACCCTCCCAAGGCTAGGAATTAAAAACCTCTAATTATTATAATCACGGTATTAAAAAAGATATTCTGTCTCCAGCCTTGAACAATTTATTATTAGTTTAATAACTGATAAGTGCCATATTTCATCTGATTTCTATATTAACTTCACTCTGAATTACCAACAGTGTTAGCCAAGGTATGCTCACAAACATCAGAACACCAAGAATATGAGAAGAATATGAGAATTTGTTCTACTCCTATCATTTGTTCAACATTTAGTGTGCTTTTAATTCATAACCTGAGTAAGAATGATTTACTCTCTTTGCTTATATATTGTAAGGATAGGTTACAGTCATATCTAAACTAGCCTTTATTTATCCACACCACCAAATCAAACCCGTTCAAAACATAAGTTTAACTTATAGGTGATTGAATATGCATTATGTGGCAAATATTTTCTGTATTTAGTACCAAGTTAAACAAATATCACAATGAACTAATTTCTCTTATTTAATGAAAAATAAAAAACCAGTTGGAAAAATCCTTCATATATATATATTTCAACCAGAGGACTGGTTTTCACCAGAAAGAAAAAAATACACAGTAAAATGGCAATGTTCAAAAATTACAGATTTGATAAAAAATCTCTAAATTTAACAATCCCCCCCCCCCCGATTGGTCACAAAATCTAACACCCAACCAATGACCAAATTCAAACAAAAAAACAAAAACTACATTTCCTCCTAATCAAGCTTAAATTCTATTTAAATTGAAATAATAAATAAAAAAATAAAAAATCCAAAATTAAAATACATATTTGCATACATACAAATATTAGACTGTGCTCACATACAAAAAATAGCTGTGCTCACATTAATATTCATTAAAAACTAAAATACTTATACATATTAATCAAAAATTATAGTTAGTGCAAAGTACAATAATTTAGAATAATTATTTACACATATACCAATTAAACACAGATATTAAACATCCATATAACCAATCTTTACATAAAAAATCACATATAAGAAAATTTTCACATAAAAAAACTCACTTATAAAATTCATTTAGAAGACCAGGTAACTCAAAGATGTAATAGTTCCAATGTTTAAATTCAATCCATGTGAGTCTAAGGTCTTGAATTTAAAAATAAAAAAACTCTCCTTTTGTTTCTTCTCCCTTGTAGAAGAAAAACCTTTCTGAAGAATTACTACTCTTAAATCATCAATTGAATGATTCGGTAAATTAAAGTGTTTTGAAACTGGTCATTGGTTGGTAGATATTCTGTGTTAGATTTTGTGACCAATCGGGGGGGGGGGGTTGTTAAATTTATAGTCTTTTATCAAATCTGTAATTTTTGAATATTGCCATTTTACTGTGTATTTTTTCTTTCTGATGAAAACCAGTCCTCTGGTTGAAATATAATATTATTTCTTGGATTTATAAGTCTTTTTTTTGTTTTTATATGTATTTCCTTTGGTTAGTTTTATATATATATATATATATATTTTTTTTTTTGAGGGGGTGTTTTTGAAACACACATTTATTTTTCACTCAAATATTCAAAAAGTAGTAATAATATGACAACTTTTTTATTGGAAAAATTAGAATTAAATTTATTTCAACAATGAATTAAGTATCAATGTGTTGTACATCATGGATTAAGACATAGACGTAGTAATTATAGTGATGACCTAATGTAATGCCAATCACCAGGCAACCGAGTGTGGAAAATAAAAGTAGAATTCTGTTACATAATTTTATATTTCAACTACAACCAATATAATACACGCAACAATAGACAGCCATGGCAATGGAAAATCTAGTATACTAAACACTAGAAACTAAGCATTGTATAAAAGCAAACCCAGTTCATTTACATCATCATTTGTTATTTTTCAAATAATGCAATAACTGTATGAAAACAACATGCTAAGATCAAATGTTTGAATACAAGAATAATATGGATGACTTGTTCAAATATTCTGAATTATCTGTATAATTTTCATAGCACAAAACTATAAGAAATTATAACCAATATTTAAATAGAAAAAAGTTTGATAAATTCATGCAGTTTAATAAAAGAACTGAACTGATTTTAAATTGATATTAAAAAAACTGTGCCATTATTTGAACACAGAGAAAAAAGAAATAGAATATCACCAGCATTTATACTCCCTCTCATTACTATCAACTGCACACAGCTATGAATATGAAGCTATGGAGCTTTGAAAACATTAAGCATAAATAATATTAATAAAAAAAGCTTCTCTTACAAGTGTAAAAGCATATAATTTTTGGTATTATAAAATGATGAAGTATTTTTTTTCTTATACAAGCCATTAAATGCCAAATAGCAAATCAAGAAAAATTAAATGTTATAAACTGCTGTGCAATGTATTCTGGTTAAATTAACATTGCCATAGGACTGAAGTGCTACTGTTCTATCCCTGGAAGCATGACGACTTAATCTACTTACTTGTATAATGCCTAAAAAAACACCAAATGTTCTACACTAAATGGCTAAATGGATCAAGAAGGAAAGCAACTGCAAAAAATGGATGTAACATTATTTCAAGCACATTATTGAGGAATTCAAGTGACTTTTGAATGACCTACAGAAGAAGAGCAATCCAAAGAGAGATAGACTGTATCCATAAAAGACATTATTGCCAAACTCATAAACATTAACCAAGATGATCTAATGACAGTTTTGATTTTATTATGTATTTTTTTCTTTTATATATGTTGGTAAAATTCTAGTTTTATTTGGAAGAGTCCATTATCAGTGAAAGCAGCAAAATGAGGGGGGATTATTAAGTTAGATAAAAAAATTATGTTAAATAAAGATTAGGTCAACTTTCTTTCCATAGTGACCTGACATTAATCATCACCATCATGATATGAAATAAAGTAGGATTTTTGAAATTATTCCATATTAAGCATATACACACATTACAAGACAGAGTTCATGTTATTTTTTGTTGTTGTTAACTAATAATCATTTATGTTTTATTTTTTGATATAAATGACTAATCTTCTTGTACAGATGTTCTTTTCTATCAACCTTAGGGAACCATACATAGGTAGTAGATCCCCAAAGAACATGAAACATCAATAACTGGAATTGAACAATGAGGCTATTCCACATACACTTGTATAATATTATAAATTAGCTAGTTAACTTTGTGGTCTATTTAATAATGTTTTTTATTTGCTTTGTAAATAATTAGTGTCTTGTTATGTATCTCTATCAAGGGTAAAGGATGGAATATTGAACACATTTAATCATTGATATGGTAAAAATACATCCTTGACACACACGATTACATTGTTTTAGCATGTTAAAAAGTTTTGAATTTTTGTTTTGTTATTTAATAAACATTGTCAATTTGATTTAAATTAAAATGGTCTCTAATTTATCAAAATAATTTATGCATTCATCGATCAACTTATGCCAAGTATATACATAAACACACATTTCATCCTTATAAAATAACACAGTAATATGTTTGGATAGAACTTCAAAGCAATTGAAACCTGTATAGAGGTGCTCTGGTTACTATCTAGTGTAAATTCACTTCTGAAGAGAGCCAAAGGCAGATTCCTCCCTATGTTCAAATACTGAGGCATAATGGAGTCTGAAAGAGAGGTGAGGTATGGATGAACTAGCCCAAATTGTATCTAAATCTAATGTATAAACTTAGAGCAAGCCCACTGGAGATAAGATATGATCATAGATTATGTATTTCATCACATCATTCATAGTATATTACAAGAAGACCCTAGATCTGACTGTAGTAAAATGTGCTCCCCCTCTTCTGGTAAGAACCCAAACTGTTATATTCTGGCACCCAAACTTTAGGGGCATGAAACATAAGTTTCTAAGGAGATCCAGTCATTGAACTAGTGAATCAAAAAAAAAGTATTTTTTTGAACTTATTCTTTTGCCAATTTTTTTATGGTATACAACCCTGATGAATTTACACAAGTAGAAACCAACTGATATACTCAACCATAAAAAGGATGAGACTCATACATTTAAACCATTTCAAAGCAAATACATCAAAAAAGGAAAGCCTCCTGTGAAACATTGAATGCAAATTAACTGATGGAAATAAAATGATAAACTGAGACCATACATAAATAATTATCTAATAAACCAAATTAAAATAGATGAGTTAGGAGAATAAAAGAATAAGCTAAAAAGTAGCCATTAAAACAACATATACACTAACAAGAAAATAGAGAGACAAGTTAAACATAAGCACTGAATATCAAGGAGTAGCAGAAGGTCCTAGGGAAAATATTTATCAAACATAAATATGAAACATTCTGAGGAATCAAGTAGTAGTGATGGTGAAGTAGATGATACTAATAGTATTAATAATTCATATACACACTATGATTCCTAATTTATTTAATTCCCATTTTAGTTAAGTTCTTGATGTAATTAATATGCAAATCTCATTGTCTTCTCCTCTTTGCTAGTGGGCCGGACTTATGAATAAATTCTTATATGTCATCATCATATGTTATTCATTAGGTGTTTGGTCTGGGGCTTAGGGAATGGGTTCAAATGCAAGTTGGTCCCTGACCTAAATCTTAGACTTGACTGGGTTTGAAGTACATTTTTTGAGTTCCAGTTCATGTTAGATGGATCAACATGTTTTGACTGGTACACTACAAGCAGACTTCTCAAGTGTAAAGAACTACAAAAACTACACCATATATATATATATATATATATATATATATATATATATATATATATATATCCATCCATATATATATATATATATATTAGACATTACCCACAAATCCATTTACTTTGCATCCACCCTTAATATTAAAAAAACTCTTAAATAAGTTAATTGCTTCGAAATAATAAATTTTTAATAATAAAGATTCTTTAATTTTTCTTTTGATTTCATTTCTCTAAAATTAAGACAACCTTAGCTTCATCAAAATTAATAGAGTGGCCTGTATCTTTTTCATGGACATACAAAGCAGAACTAAGATATTTATTTCTAACCCTACTTTTATGAACCTTTATTCTTTCATTTAAACTCAAACTACTCTGACCTATGTAAACCTTCTTACAAAACAAAAGATAAACTACACTACACCAGGAATAGTTCTCCTATCAAAAATTTCCTTTGTATTATTTAATAAATTATTCAAAATAATACCCCTTTCCCAAGCAATTTTCTTATTTCCAAACAAATTGCTATTCTTACATACAATTTTATAAAAAGACAATTTAAATGACAAAGAAATAAAATCATATTTTTCTTTATTCTTTACATCCTTACAAATATTACTATTAAAAAAAATACTTTTAAAAAATTTACCAGAGTAGCCAACACTCAAATACTCTTTGTAGAATTGACCTTTCTGAAATAAAGCTACCCCACTAGAATTATTTAATTTTTTATTCCTATAACAATAATTTCTTAAAGCAGCTACTTTATGAGATACAGACTAATAGCTATCAGGTTTAATTATAGATCTTAATTCTTTACTTTTAACGAAATGACTGCATACTAAACAATTAGTTGTTACATTTCTAATCACCAAAAGATCTAAAAATTTTAACTTAACAAAATCTAATCCCCCTCCTTCTAACACATATCTTGTAGAAGGATCAAAACAATTAAGCTCATTTACAAATTCCTTCAATTTATCATTCTCAACTACAAACAATCATCCATGTATCTAACAAATAATTTTAACTTATTCATTATTATGAGTGCTTAAAATGCTCAAGAAATTTCAAATTATAAACATCTGGGTTGAGGTTAAGATTAACAGACATCTACACAGGCTATGCATGTACTTTTTAGATATTTTCCATCTTTGTCTGCAGATTTTAAAAAACTAAATTTTATTTTTCTACAATAAAAAATAAAAAATTTATGATAATTTTTGTGATCAAGTAGATTGAATTTTTTAGTCTTTCTCTCATTTTTTTGCTAGTTACTGGAGAACAGGTAAGCGTAAAATTATAATGGAAAAAGTTTTACTTTTTCCATTGTATTTTGAAGAAAACATTATGAGGGCCTATTAGTATTTTTATTTTTCTATATTTTTTTTAATTATTATTTTATTTTATGTTTTTTATTTATATATTTTTTAATTATTGTTATATATATATATATATAGTGATAAAAAAAATTACTATTAAAACTAACATATAAAAAAAAAGATTGTGATTCCATTTTTTTCTATAATGTGAGCTTAGTATTTAAATTAATTGATATGAGACAAAAATAAATATATTTTGGAAATATAATGACCTGATTTAGATGTTTCTATAATTTCTTTTCTGCATTTTAATAATAGTAACACTATGCGGCTGCAGAAAGGAGTTTGCTATTAACTGAAAGGAGACCCTTTGATTCCTCTTGGAGGCCTTAAAGGAACTGAGCAGGGCAAATTCCTAATGTCCACTCCATACGTTCTTGTCATTGCAGCTGTTATTACTATGTGATTATTCATATAGTATACGAACATGGATGGGCTGCTCACCAACACGCATTAGCCAGCGTGGTGAGTTTATTGGCTTTTTACCTCTGAGTTTAAGATCAAGAAACACCGTGGTCTTTCTTCTCAGTGCCTGATAAGGCAGAATGAATGTTTGTGTAAATGATAAATATTTTTCCAATACATATATACAATTATGACAGACAAAAATAAAGCATGGCCCTTATTCCCAGGAGGCTGTAAAGTCATCAACCAAGGTAGTGGTTGGTGGCCGAAGTCGGAGGGTGCTAAGAATCCCCTCATTGCGGACCCAGGCTGCCATTTGATGATGACTTTTTATTTAGGTACTTACAACTGCAGATCACTTTCAAGTGAAGGAAGATTGCAAGAATTAGAAGAAGAACTGTCTTATATTAAATGGGACATTATTGGACTTTGTGAAGTTAGAAGAAAAGGAGAAGAAACAATTGATTTAAAAAGTGGACATATACTCTATTATAAAGGCACACATATTGGAAATACCAGTGGAGTAGGATTCATTATAAATAAAAAGTGGAAGAACAATATTGTGGAGATTGATGGTGTATCGGACAGAGTGGCAAGATTAGTTATACAACTTAATAGCAGATACCAAATGCAGATAATTCAGGTTTATGCCCCAACAAGTTCTCATAGTGATGAAGTAGTAGAAGATTTTTATATGGATGTACAAAAGGCTTTTGATCAGAGTAAACAACATTTTAAAATTGTTATGGGAGACTTTAATGCTAGAATTGGTAGACAAATGAAAGATGAAATTGTTGTAGGTAATTTTGGTTATGGTAATAGAAATGAGAGAGGACATAGACTTGTGGAGTTTGCAGAAAAAGAAAAACTTTATATTATGAATTCATTTTTTGAAAAAAATGTTAAAAGAAAATGGACATGAAAGCATCCAAATGAAGGTACAGCAGAATTGGATTATATTTTGACTAACAGAAAATACATATTTCAAGATTGTAATGTTCTTAATAAATTTAACACAGGAAGTGATCATCGATTAGTAAGGTGTAAGTTACGTGTTAATGTAAAACTAGAGAGACAAAAATTATTAAGAAAAACAATATTTACAGTTGATATTCCTAATCTTCAGAAACATTCTAATGAATTTAAATTAGAACTTACAAATAGGTTTCAAGTGTTAGGAGATTTTGAACATGATTCAGATTTGAATGAAATTAATATGAAAATAACTGATACACTTTTAAAAACTGCAACAAACATAGCTGGTATAAAAAAGCAGCAATTGACTAATAACATTTCTACTGAGACTAGAGAATTTATGAAGAAAAGAAGGAATATGAAGATATACAAAAATGATGTATTAAAAAGAATTGAATATCTCAATTTTGTAAAAGGTACGAAAAGAGTTGAAAATGATAAAGAAAGTATAACTGGAAATAGCAAGGAAAGCTGTAGAAGAAAATAAAGCTCAAAAATGTTAAACAACATTTTGGTATTGGTAGGAAATTTATATCTGCAATAAGAAAAAAGATGGAATTATTACTAAAAAGAGAGATGACATCATGAAATTGGTAGAAGATTTTTATCAAGAATTATATAGTAATAAAGAACAAGTACCTCCTATATCTATTACATCTTCCGAATTGCCCAGAATTTTAAATGAAGAAGTGAGACATGCAATTACGTACGAAGAAAGAAATGCTCCAGGAAATGATGGAATTATAATTGATATATTAAAAGAAGGAGGTGAAGAAATAGAAACAATTTTAGCAAAGTTATATACCAAATGTCTAAATGATAAAGATGTACCGGAAGATTGGAAGAATGCAGTAATAATATAAATTTAAAAAAGGTGATAAAGAAGATATTAGAAATTACAGACCTATCAGCCTTTTATCAGTTATATAAAATTTTTACCAAGATAATTACAACCGCTACAGAGGCTTTGATTTCCACCAACCAAGAGAACAAGCTGATTTAAAAATGGTTTTAGTACAATAGATCAATCCAGGTATTGAGGAAGTCAAGAAAGGACAAATGAATATGAGTTGTCATTAAGTTTTGGATTTGTAGATTATGAAAGGCATTCAATTCTATACACTTTCTTCAGTGATTAAAGCTTGATCATCAAGGATAGATCCAGGATTGTCATATTTTAAAGAATATTATAAAAATGCAACGCAACAATTAGATTACATAGATACTGGAAAAATCAACATTGAGAAAGGTGAAGACAAGGTGACCCAACTCCAAACCTTTACAGCGGCGCAAGAAGTATTTTGTGGATTAAAATGGGAAACTAAAGGCGGAAAGAAATGGAGAGTATTTAAGCATTTAGATTTTGCAGATGATGTAGTTGTTTTTGCAAAAATGCTTCAGACTGCAGAATGTTGCAGGGTTATCAGATGAAAGTAGGAAAGAGGACTAAAGATAAATATAAAAAGACTAAAGTAAGTTTAATCGATTTGCTCAAAATAGAAAATAAAGATTGATTATGAAGAATTAGAAGAAGTTAACAGTTACAAATACCTTGGTCAGATTATTAAACAGATGGAAACATAAGGAGGAAATTAACCATAGAATTAAACTTGGTTGGAGCTTTGGTAGAATAACTGATACTAAAAGAAATAGCCATGTGTTTGAAAAGGATGGTTTTTAACAAATGGTTTACGTTCTTACTTATGGACTGAGACTTGGACACTTAATAGAAGAGCAAACGAGACTTCAGACCACCAAAGGAGATGAGAGGAGTTGGGAGAACAAGAAAGACCAAAACGAAGATGGGTAAGACAACAACGGGTTACTACCTTATTGAAAAATTAAAACATTGAAAGGAGTTGGGCGGACTTGCTAGAAGAGGAAATAGATGGACAATTGAAATTTAAACTGGATTCCAAGAGATTGTAAAAGACCTAGAAAGAGACCACATGTGAGATGGATGGATGAAATAATAAAATGTGCAGGGGTGTTGTGGAGAAGAGAAGCTAAACATCGGAGAAGATGGATTAAACTTGGAGAGACCTTCATCCTGCAGTGGATTGATAATGGTTGATGATGATGATGATTATGAACACTATGCAATTGCTAGAAGTAATGATTTGACAGTACATAAACTTAGGCCAATTATAGACTTGCAATATAAATTTCAAAGCTGCATATTTTTTAATTATTACTTTATTATATGTTTTTTTAATTATTTTATTATATATTTTTTAATTATTGTTTTATATATATATTTGATAAAAAAATTACTATCGAAACTAATATAAAAGTAACAGTTTTGACAGTATATGTATAAACTACAAATGTATGTACGTCAAGCTTAATTCTATGATGAATTTAGTATTTCATTCACTTTTTATTTTATTTTATTATTTTGTATATAGTGACTATTTTAGTAATACTTTTTAATAAATTACAAACTGTATTGAAGTTCTTTATTATAATATTCAAATTATACTAATTATTGATCAATATTAACTACTTGTTATAAGAGGTGTTATTAGGGCTATCTTATACATTGCAAACTCCTGTATGGAAATGCATTTTGAAGGACTACTGAGAAAAATGAAAAGTACTAATGTCTTTATTCTATGAAGTTTTCAAGTGATGGATTACCTTAGATAAGTGTTATTATATACCAAATTTTTAGAAATTTTATGATGAATCCAGCTAACCTATTAAGAAAAGAATAGTTTTAAGTTGTGTGCATGATAATTTTGAATTTATAAAATACTATTAAAATTATTATTAGAAATATTAACTTTTATTCTATTTTTTATTACTTTAAATATCAATAACTATATTTTTTCCCACTTAATTACATTCTTTGGGGTTTTATGTTTCAAAAAATATTTATTATGTCATTTTTGAGCAATATAAATTTAATTCATTATAAAATTTATGGATTAACGTAATTTTTTAAATATTCAATATGGCTGCTTCAGCAGTCAATAAGTTAAATATAAACTATTCTTTTTAATAATAATTTCCTCCTCCAAATAATTAATATAAACTGAATACACTAAAGGAGAAATAATATAACCTATTATCCAGCTTCCATAATTTTATAAAAGTTACCTTTATAAGTAAAATACATAGAATTCTCTAATAATAAAAGCAAATCTTTAATTGCTTTAATTTTATTTTTTGATAAAGATCCTTGCTTAACCAACACAGACTTAAGAACATCAATACGGCTTAACCTATTAACAGACTGATACATAATATGCAATGTATTATTTTATATCAACATAAAGGTAAATAATTGTATATTTAACTTTAGAATAAATTTATTAAAAATGTTTAACATTTATAAAAGAGAATGCAAGATGGCTGATTTTTGTTGCTTCTTTAAAGAATAAGAAAAATGTTACCATCTGGATGAAAATGGGTGCAATGCGAACATGCTTAAATTTCATGTAAATTAAACAAAAGAAGAGTTTGAATCTATATCATTTTTTTAGTCATCTGTTATTCAATAAAAAAGAAAGTGCTCAAAGGAATTTGAGATTCTATGTTGGAAAGTTTATCTTGTAAACTTTATAAGCTCTTAAGTTTTCAATTAACCACTACAGCTATTTGAAGCCAGCCATGTCCAGCTAGAGGAACCATTTAGCATTTGCCTTCAGAGATGGATGTGAGCTTTTGTGATCATCATTGCCAAATATGATTTAATAATAACAGAATAATTAATTGCTTATTTTATAACACCAATAAAACTTTTAATTGGATAAATTCTCATTTAAACCTAGAAATTATTTAAATATGTAACCAAATATGTTTGAGCCTTCCTATAGTTTTGAATTATTAAACTTGCTATGCCAAGTAGATCAGATTTTGCTTTTGTTTCCAGTTTACATGAATATTTATTTAAACACACATGTAAAGTTCTGATTTAATTGAATGGATATATTTTTGCTAATTTTGCAAAAACAATCTTTTGGGAAATGAAATGGAATAACATTCTTCACTTTTTAAAAAAAACAATTAACCAGAAATTTAATTGCCGGGAACCTGTGACATAATTACTTTTAGAATGGATTTAAAATTTGTGATAAACAATCTTGTTATTGCTCTATTAAAATGAAGACACCATACCATAAGTAGATCAATATCATTGAAAGGAATATCTGTCAAATAATTTTGGAAAAATAAAGAACTAATAGTATATAGCAGAGTAAAATTTTGAAAGACTAAAAAGAATGAGTGTATTTATAAAATGAATTTTATTAATGGAATCTCCAGTAAATTTGCATATAAATAAAATGGATTTATTAGTTTTCATAAACTTTAATGAATAATAGTTATTTAATGCCTAATTTATTTTCTTTATTATTTTTTGTGAAATATTTTAATCTTATTGCATATGGGCTAATATTTCTCAACATTTTTGTCAGCTTGAAGATCATGTAGTGTGGTTTAACTATTAATAGATATAAGATATTTGCATGTTTTATTACTATTAAAACAGGCAAACTCTCCATAAAGTAGTGCCACTCAGTGCAAGCCAGAGTAAACAATGGATGCCAGAAAGCTTGTGCATAAAATCCCTATCTAGTGCCTACTCATCCAATATTCCCAGACTAGTTTCTAGCTTGTGGCTTTCATCAGTGAGGCACTTTGGATCTGAGAGCATTGCACCTAGATCTTAGGATCTAATACAACCCTCCACCAGCCATCTTTTATCTCTACTTAACTACAAAACTATGAGAATAAAATTGAAAAACCAATAATATTTTCAATCCAAGCTCATTAGCTTATATAGCCAAAGACACCAAAATGTATGGGTACTGAACTGAGTTCAGACCTATATAACTATATAAGCTAATGAGCTTGGATTGAAAATATTATTGTGTTTTCAATTTTATTCCCATAGTTTTGTAGTTAAGTAAAGGCTGCTGGAAGGTTGCATATGATCCTAAGATCTAGATGCAGTGTTCTCAGACCCAAGGCTCCTCACTGATGAAAGCCATAAGCTAGAAACTACTCTGGGGATATTAGATGAGTATGCACTATAGGGATTTTATGCACAAGCCTTTCTGGCATCCATTGATTACTCTGGCTTGCATTGAGTAGCATTACTATATGGAGAGTTTTGCATGTTTTAATAACAGTTATGAGCAAGCATAAGAAATGGTGATCATGAGATGTTTTATTGTATTGGATATAGATTGTAATTATTATTATAATTATTAGACATATAATGAAATAATATTTTATATAGCACTATGTTTTTTTTATAAACAGTAATAATAATCAGCTATTAAGCTAATAAACATGCACTTTGAAGATTTAAATTATAAATAAATACTCTCAATTCCAAACACAAGATAAAGTCTTTTTTGAAAAGATAGAATGAATCCAGATATCTTTTCTTACCCAAACATTTATTTATGGGCAAATCTTAAGCATTTGGAAATGAGAGCTTGAGATATTAAATAAGCATGGTAAAAGTAATTTAAAGTAATTATTTAATATCTCACGCTCTCACTTGCAAATGCTTAAGATTTGCCCATACATAAATGTTTGGGCAAGAAAAGATAGATAGATTCATTCTATCTTTTCAAAAAAGACTTTATCTTGTGTTTGGAATTGAGAGTATTCATTTATAATTTAAATCTTCAAAGCATATGTACATTAGCTTAATAGCTGATTATTATTATTACTGTCTATAATTATTAGAGTAATCATTTTAAATTTTTATATTGATTATGAAATTCTCTTGATATTTTACTTCCATTGTGGAACACTAGAGTAGAAAAAAGTTACAAAACCATGTGCTGAAAATGCTTTTATGTATAATTATTATTTATATAGCTTTTGTATATGATCTTTGATGTATAATAAAATAGTTTAGTGTGAATGATTTTACATTTAATAACAGTTTAAGATGTAACACATACTTAGAGAAGTATGTGAAAAAATTTAAAAGGCCCAATTGTTTATAAATACTTATTAAATGTAATATAATATAACGAGCGTGATAATAGCTTTAAGCAAGCATTTTTTCGATAAATGCCACAAGAGAAAGCATTTAAAATCTCTATCTAGAATTAAAATCCTTATCTAGAATTATTCCTTATTATTTATTAAATATATTTGCCAATAAAATATAGTACTTTATGTACGTTAATGTGTCTACTGTATATACATGTGCGATTTTATTTAAAATGTATATTACACAGTATTTGATATTGTTTATAATTTAGGTTATTGGCAAGGGAGCTTTGGAAACCATTGCCAAAAATATGGTAGTGCCATTGTAAGTATATTTAATGACCGCAATTTACTCAGGCTTACATTATACTGATGATTTTGGAATAAATAGTCATACGATATTTTATTAGAACACAGTATTTTAGTGAAAGATTGAAAAATGTTTCCAGTTAATTAAAGTAAAACTGAAATCGTCAAAATATTTAATTGCTAATCTCCTGTCAGATCTTTATAGCTATACAAACAAACAAATTGACGTGCGTACTCTTCTAAAAAAATATGCCTTTATTTAATGTGGCAAAACTGTTATCTTATGACGGTTAAGGTACCACTAGTGCCAAGCTAATTTGTAATGTTTTATTCTTTAAAAAAAGAATTCCAAAGTTGATTTTTTTTTTAAAATTTAAATTTATTATCGAATATACTTTTTTTAAAAAATTTGTTATCTGCAGTTATCCGGTAACATTTAGTAACAACGCAACGACATTGCAATTTCTGAATTGATAAATCTATTTTAGAAAGGAGGGAGGGGGAAAAGCTAAAAGAATTATCTCTTTTTAGTAAAATCTAGCTTTTACTCATAAATTCATTCATTTTAAAAGATCAATAGTCAATCCATTAGCAATATGCAACTGTCGACTAAACTTAAATAAAATAGTCCACAGTATTATTGAAGGATAGTCAACAGCAGTCGGCATCCATGGAGTGTGGCTTCCGCATTGGAACTAAAGTTGTAGCATCTGCCTCATTTCTGATGCTATGTTTATTCAAATGTTACAAGCCCCAAGGGAAAGCGATCAAAACTACGTTTCTCTTTCGAACTTAGAGCAAGAAGATCAGACTATTTATAAAAGATTTAAATCAAAAATATAAAATATTTGAGTAAAAAAAAATGCTACTGTAGTTTAAATTGACCTTTATTAAAATATTTTTTTATTATAAATATATAATTATAAAACGAGTAAAAAAATCATTATAATTTTATAAAAATAAAATTGGATGGTAATGTGTAAAGATGAGTGTACATATGTAATTCAATTAGATAGTAAATGAAATAGACGAATTTACACCCAGACACATGATCACATACATGCAAAAAAGATAAATAATCTCAAATATATACGCATTTCGTGCTCAGCCAGCATTCATCAGTTGGTCCGGATCATCATCTCCCGCACATATATATATAATCAGTGCTTGGTTTATATTAGGATAGAAAATCTTCATGTATGTGGTCATGTGTATCTGTTGTATAAGATGGAGTGGATGATTGAAGGGAGCTTGGAAGACTGGATTCAAACCCCATTGACTTACATCTAGCTTATAGTATAAATACATGTATTTAAATATGGATACCTGAAGAGTTGTGGGTTGGAGTAGTTTGAAGTCTGTCCATTAAAGTATGAAGATTGGCTATCTTAATATAAAGCTGAACACTGATTGTATATATGTGTGGAAATGGTAATCTGGCCCAACTGATGAGTGCTGGTTTAGCACGAAATACGTATATTGGTGATTATTTATCTTTTCAACATTGTGTGTGATCAGGTGGGTCAGCAATATGAGATGTCTTGGAGAGTTGAGGGTTGTGTGAAAGTCTGAGTTCGAATCCCTTATATATTACACTATATGTGCAGGTGTATGAAGCCTGTATAGTGTATTAAATTAAATATTTAATAAAAAATGTAAACTTTTTGTGAATTACAATTATCGCTAAAGTATAAGCTTTTTGTGTTTATTTCTTTTATAAATTTTTTATTTATGTTTATTTTTTCATTTACTTAAAGTTTGTGTTGTAATCATTACTCGCTTACCGTATATATATATATTCGTTAATGGGTAAATTGATATTATGTGTATGCTGCACGTACGCCAAATCTTAATTCGAATTCTAACATAAAATTTGAGATTTCAGACTAGCTTGAGTTATTATGCTATCTGAATATAAGTTGAGCAGTGATTGTGTATATGTGTGGGAGATTATGATCTGGCTCAACTAATGCATGCTGATTCTGCATAAAGTATCCATACTGAGGATTACTGATCTTTTCCTCATGTGTGTAGTCAAGTGTATCGGTTGTTTGAGATGAAGTGGAGGATGAATATAGACTGAAAATCCTAAGTTCAAATTCCTCTATTTACTATAGTAAACCTTCAGAATACTGAATAAACAGGTTAATTACGTATTGCCTTGAAAACAGGTTCCATCATAGTGTAAGTCCAGTCCATTTTTTTCCTATTAATATAAATGAATACGTAATGGTTCGATAATATGAAGGGTTAGATTAATGTAATGTCTACATGAGTATGACTACAATATCAAATCCACTATGGGCTTTGAGTATTTCATTGTTGGTTTTTCAATAAAATGGACAGTTGAATTGTTGGAAGAGTGAAAAGGTTAAAGCCGATCCATTAAAGTTTAAAGTATTGCTATCTTAATATAAGCCGAGCACGGATTGCATATATGTGTGGGAGATTATGATCTGGCCCAACTGATGAGTGCTGGTTCTGCATAAAATACATATATTGGGGCTCATTTATCTTTTTCACATGTGTGTGGCCATGGGTATCAGTTGTCTGAGATGGACTGGAGGATGAATATCGACTAAAAATCCTAAGTTCAAATCCCTCTCTCTATATAACTACCTAATGTTGGTTGATAAATAAGTATTTTAATATTTTTCCTAGAAAGTAAAGCGAGGATAGAAAATTGTCCAAACTCCCACCTTTGGCATTTGACAAGTCTAGTAAATAATAAATACCCTTTTTAGCATTTTCTTTCTGGGAGACTGTTAAAGAAACCATTCAACACATTTTAACTTTTAATTATTATATGCATGAGAGTATCCTTAATTTATTTTTTTTAACTGAAAGTTTTTTTAAATTCTCTATTATTTAACTGGTTTACTAACAATGTTTAATAATACTGTTGACATTATTAAAAAAAACTTGACAGTCAACATGGACTAATGATCATCTATATGTATAGTGAAGGACTCATATCCATCTTGAAGACAATATTGATAGCTTGTTGATTGCAGATTGTGAACTTTCATTTAATGCCTGTTACTTTAAAGAAAATTGTACTTATATATCAGAATTCATCATTTGTGTATTATCCTGTCTCACAAGCTTGACAGCCATTTTATTTTGAATTATACAGTTTCAGGGCATACAATAAATATTTTAAACAAAATGGCTGACAAGAAGTGCTCATATTTAACCTTTTAACCGCTAATTTTATCATTGGTTGTATCAGATAAAAATCAAATCTTTTAATTGGCCAACTCACAAACTGAAGACAAAGCCTATTGTTAAAACATATTCGCCTATAATATTAAATTCAACTCAGATACGTTTATAAAAAGTATATAATTAATTTTTCAGGTCATGAAAAAAACGAAAGTTCTTTCAAAAATAAATTGCTATTTATTTATTCTAAAATATTCAATATCGGCAACATAAAAGTTATAATGTAAACAAAAAGATCGACTTTTACGTTATAGAAAAGTAAATATTTCTTTTTACTACAACTTCAATATTTGGACTAAAATCTTCAATATTTTTCGAAAATAATTTTGTTTTTTTATTATTCTCTCTGAAAATTATGTTTAATTTCCATAAATATTATTTAATAATAATTTAAATCGTATTCGAAATGAAAATCTCAGCGTTTTTCTTTATTTTCTTTGATCAGGCAGTTTCTTTGTTCTTTCCAGCCAATCAGAATGTCTTTTTCGGCTGAGAGCATGCTAAGAACCAATCACAAATAATGTTCCTTCTTTGTTTAGGTTTAAATGCATTTTTTTTCTATTTTTTACTTCTAAAATAAATCGGAAGATGTCACCATCGTACAGAACTTTTAAAAACGAATTCAATACGCATTTAACGAATATTTTTGTATAAAAACTGGCTGAGTTAGAGTGATTTCAGATGTCGACGAGGAGCCTCGTAAAAAACAGTCTTTTGGTTAATATTTACATTTTTATTATTGATATTTAAAAAAAAAAATTTCTTCAAAAAAATAATTATATTCCCACTTTATATATATATATTATTATTTTTTTGTATTAAATCAACTTATTAATATAAGAATATAACAAAAGTGAAGTGTCATATTGTGCCCATTAACACAGAGATTTTGTGAAAGTAGGATCCTATACCTTTGGAAAGACTCTACTGCATCCTTTTCTATCAAAGGAAGATCCCAAACTTTCATTATTTTTCCAAAATGATAGTGACAAAAATAAAGACACTGAATGTAAAAATTATAACAATTTAGGACTGTATTGGCATTTACATATTATAAATATAAATAAAAATTGAAAATAACCTTTTAAATGGAATTTATAATTGATTTGTTTGTTTTTTTTAACCTTAACACCTAATACATATTCAGTAAAATAAAAGTGAAAAAAAACAACAACAAATAGTTGTAAGGTTCCTGAAACTATATAATTAAAAAATGGCTACCAAGATTGGTAGACAGGATAATATACAAGTATAAAAATTTGTTATATATTTACCTGGATCTGATAGGACATTGATTAATATTGTATTTCGAATGGAGTACATATACCTTTTTTATCTTTCTTCTTTGTATGACACTTTTCATAAAGATTTTTTTTTGTTTGGAATGCTGATGCCATGGCTTGTAGTTCAACATCAAGAAATACACAACTACAATTTTTGTTTAGTTTTGAACTTCTATGCAATTCCAAATCTTGAATCAATCTTGTAGATATGTTTGTTTAGAAATCACCAAAATAAATAAAGCTGCAAAGATTATTCATTTAATAACATACATTCTCTGCGCTTTTGTTCCATCTGTGACTTTATCTTTAATAATTATTATAATTTGATTATTTTAATGATATATTTATCTTAGGTGGAAGCGTCATAATTAATTTTTACTTAATATTTTTTTGACCAATTAATTTAATTTTTAAATCCAAACTTTTTGAATACTTATTTTAAAATTTAAAAGCCAAACAACTTTTAAATAATATTTTGTTTTTCACACTATTAAAGAAATTGTATTTAATATGCAACAAAAACTCTTTATTCGATTTCAAGATTTCTAAAACAAGTTATCTAATATCCAACTTTCTTTTTCCTAGCCAGTATTTTAAAATACTGTCAGACATTGATTGCATATTTTTTTAAAAAAAAAAATAATAGTCTTTTAAATTTTATTAATATAATTAAAAAATTTAACATAATAAAGTGATGTTTATATATGTGATCACTAGATGGAGCTTACCAATAGCTCTAAGTAAGCTTTATTTTACAAGTGCCAAAAGAGAAAGAATTCAAAATCTTTATCGTAAATCCCTATCTCCAGACCAATTGGTTTCGAGTTTGTGGCTTATCTCAGTAGAGCGCTGGGACTCTAGAAACTAGATCTAAAATACTAACTCAAAAGTCAGCACTTATAAAACAAGTTTCTATCAATTTGAAAGCATGAACTTTTCAGACATGTAAATGTCTTCAAATTCAGCCTTACAAACCAGATAGTTATATGGGTTTGAATTCAGCTGTTTCACCATTTAGTAATAGCCTCTGCAATAGAGCATCACAAAAGCTTTTAAAGGTACACTTATAATAATTGAAGCAATTCATAAAATTTGTAACTTGCTTTTAAGCTTGCATTTTATGATCACTAGATGGAGCCTACCAATAGCTCTAAAGAAGCCTTATTTTATAAGTGCAGAAAGAAAAAGAATTCAAAATCTCTATCGTAATTTCCTATCTCCAGACCAATTGGTTTCATGCTTGAGGCTGACCTCAGTAGAGCACTGGGACTCTAGAAACTAGATCTAAAATACTAACTCAAAAGTCAGCACTTATAAAACACATTTCTATCAATTTGAAAGTATGAACTTTTCAGACATGTAAATGTCTAAATATCAATGGTAACTTTGTTGACATGGTTTTTGGTAATGAAACTCAATACTATCTCAATAATTGAAATATAAATATTAAAAGCTACAATTTTATTAGATACTCTAGGACATTTTTGTACATTAGGATGAACCACTAGCCAAGCAATAAATAAATCTAGATATGTCGTATTTAAAATTTATTCCAGATATTTTGTCCAATACAAGTAAAAAATTTCAAATTTTATCAAAAATTTTTAAAAAAAGACAAAATGTACAAATTACAAATATTCTGTATAGCAAAAAAAAAAAATAATAACTTTTTTAAATTTTATTGAAATTTTAAAAAAATAACTACAATTAACAAATTAAAACAATTTTTAAAAATAAACAACATTTAGATGTCATATTAATCTGTTTAGTGGAAAACTCCTTACTATTTGAATGGGATCTAGTAAGTCTATTATCAAATTTTCCTAAATATTTAAACATTTTATTTTTACAATTATACCTTTTTTTTATATAATATATTGACAATCTTAATATTATTTATTGTAGATTTAAGCTTTCAAGTGATCTATGTTTTAAAAATTAATTTTTGATGCTTAAAAAAATAGGAAAATAAATTATTAAATGGGGTTCTTATCTACAACAATGAAGATTGACGTCACTGAATAAATTTATCTATTAAAAAAGTTATTAGAAAGAAATATTAAATAGTTATTGGACAAATTTTTCTATTCAAAATGTTAATAGAACAAAATATTAGATATTTGAATTCTGTGTCATTAAAACTAAGATAGCTTCAAGATTAGTTATCATAAAAGAAAAAAAAAAAAAAAACTAAAAATATTATTTATTGTTCATCACATAAACACCATTTCTTATGTTTGCTCTTAACTGTTATTAAAACAGGCAAAACTCTCTATTCGTATTGCCACTCAGTGCAAGCCAGAGTAATCAATGAATGCCAGAAGGCTTGTGCATAAAATCCCCATCTAGTACCTACTCATCCAATATCCCCAGACTAGTTTCTGGCTTGCGGCCTTCATCAGTGAGAAGCTTTGGATCTGAGAGTACTGCACCTAGATTGTGGGATCTAATGCAACCCTTCAGCAGCCACCTTTTATCTCTAATTAACTACAAAACTATGAGAATTAAATTGAAAACACCATAATATTTTCAATTCAAGCTCATCACTGATGAAGGCCACAAGCCAGAAACTATTCTGGGAATATTGGATGAGTAGGCACTAGATGGGGATTTTATGCACAAGCCTTCCAGAATTCATTGATTACTCTGACTTGCACTGAGTGGCAATAGGTATAGAAAGGTTTGTCTGTTTTAATTATTTATTGTTATTAAAATTTTTAAAAATAATTACTTTATCATTTAAACAAAGGTGATTCTATGTTTGGCAAGTAGAAAATCATTTCCGCTATGCAGTAATGAACTTTTTAATAGTTGTCTTTTTAAAAATAAATGTTTTCAAAAATAATATCCTATTAGTGACATAGTGTTAGGTTTAAAAAATAAGTATTTTTACAAAATTATTGCATCACAATCTTTAATTTGTAAACAAATTTATGAAAATTACAATGTTTCTTTAGCATTTAGTTTTTCCCCTTTGGGCTAAAACACATGACCAATCAAAAATTCTCATTTCTATTGACTTCTAGGCCATCTCCCTCATGGCATTTTCATACAAATAGGCCACTGTCAATCATGAAAAAGATCCATATGATGAAAACATCTTCAGATCTTTTGGGACTAATATGGTAAAATTTTCACATTGGAGAAAAGGAAAGCTGAATACCATATTATAAGTTTATAAGTAGGTTTCAAAGAATATAGAGAAGATGCCAATCATGGTACTAGTGTAATGCCAGTCAAAATCTACTAAACATCACATGATCACCATTTCTTATGTGGCTATGGTTATTAAAGAACCAAAGATATCATAATGCATGGGTACTGAACTGAGTTCAGACCTATATGACTATATAAACTAATGAGCATGGGTACTGAACTGAGTTCAGACCTATATGACTATATAAACTAATGAGCATGGGTACTGAACTGAGTTCAGACCTATATGACTATATAAACTAATGAGCATGGGTACTGAACTGAGTTCAGACCTATATGATATATAAACTGATGAGCTTGAATTGAAAATATTATGTTTTCAATTTTAGACTCATAGTTTTGTAGTTAAGTAGAGAAAAAAGGTGGCTCCTGGAGGATTGCATTAGATCCTAAGATCTAGGTGCAGTGCCGTCAGATCCAAAGCTCCTCATTGATGAAAGCCACAAGTTAGAAACTAGTCTGGGGATATTGGATAGGTAGACACTAGATATGGGTTTTATGCACAAACCTTTTTGCATCCATTCATTACTCTGGCTTGCACTGTGTGGCACTACTGTTTGGAGAGTTTTGCATGTCAAAATCTACATGAAGATGTCATCGTGCTTATTCAGACTATTAATACGATTAATAAATACTAAATTTGAAATTATATTTTACAATTATTGAAAGGTATGACATTTCAGCAATGTGAAATGATATGAATTAAAATGGAAGTAACTAACTCCCACAATGCTATGTAAAAATGTAATAATCAAATGTCAATAAATTATTTTTAAAATTGGAGTTTTAAGTTTCAGTTATTAAAATTGAAATGTATTTGATAATTAATGAATATGATATTACAGCCTTGGTAAATATTACTTATGTAATCAATGTGCATTTAAATAAATTTATAATTACAACTTTAAATTATTGTAATAGATTTCTAACTATAAGATCTTTCCATTGACTCATTGTAAATTGAAAGATTTCGCAAGAATTAATGTGTAATAAGAAATGTGGACTTAATCAGTGAAGTATTGAATAGCTTTGCACTCTCAGATCTAACTGCTTCAGCTTCACCTATTTATATAGAAAGTAGGTTGAAGTAAAGAAGGGGTTCCCCTCTGGGGTGCCCCTTTTTTCTTTCAAAATGTAAGCTTGTGGTTAAGACCTGTAGAGGTCCTTACTATCACATTTTTATGCACACATTCTTGAGGTTATAGCCTTAGTAAATATTAGTTACTAATTTTTGAAAAATAGTTGATATTATATTACCTGAGAGTGGGGAAGATTATGTCGTGATTATCAGCAAGGCTTTAGAAAAAGAAATGTTTAAAAAAAATGGCCAGGATTAATGTCATGATTATCAGCAAGGCTTTAGAAAAAGAAAAGTTAAAAAAAAATTGCCAGGATTTTGTTCAATCATTTGATCTCATAATATCAGAGTGGAGAAAAACAAAGAATTTTGGATAAACATTTGAACTTTTGATTTTAACTTAATCACTCTCATATTTACTTAGAATAATTGTATTTAGTTCAGAAAAAGCAACATAGTTCTGTGTTTTTAGAACACTGTTTTATGCTTATAACTCATATTAGCATAGGATTTTTAAATGCAGATTTTCCCATACTATGTTTATTGACATTTAAACTGAAAAAATATGCAGAGTTCAGTATTCTATGGACACTTTGCAAATATCAATCACCTTGATTCCTTTGTTCTTTGAAGGAAAGATTTATTTTAAGATATTCTTTTCTTCTTGATAATGCTTCATATGAAATATCATCTGTCAAAATTGACCAGATTTTTTTAATATTTTGATAATTATAAAGTAAATATCACATGTTTAAGCAGAGTTTGATAGACTTATTACAAATTCAGCTTTGTTTATTCACATTAAAAAAAATGAATTCATCCATTTTCTGAAAGTGGGTTCATACTAAGTTAATTGGTGATGTCTAAGATACACTGTTCTTATTTATAAGTCAGTTTTAAATATTTAAAAAGATCAAACTGTGATTTTTTGAAAACATTATTTGTTTACAAAACTAAGTTAAATAGAAATCAAGTCTAATTTATTGAGGGTAGAACATTTTTAAAAAATTTTAAAAATTTCCACCAGGTGGCACAAAATAAAATGGCAAACTGTTAAAGGGTTATGGAATTAACTGAAAGTACTTCTGTGGAATATAATAAATTATAAATAAAAAGTGAAATAACAATATTGTGGAGATTGATGGTGTATCAGACAGAGTGGCAAGATTAGTTATACAACTTAATAGCAGATACCAAATGCAGATAATTCAGGTTTATGCCCCAACAAGTTCTCATAGTGATGAAGTAGTAGAAGATTTTTATATGGATGTACAAAATGCTTTTGATCAGAGTAAACAACATTTTAAAATTGTTATGGGAGACTTTAATGCTAGAATTGGTAGACAAATGAAAGATGAAATTGCTGTAGGTAATTTTGGTTATGGTAATAGAAATGAGAGAGGACATAGACTTGTGGAGTTTGCAGAAAAAGAAAAACTTTATATTATGAATTCATTTTTTGAGAAAAATGTTAAAAGGAAATGGACATGGAAGCATCCAAATGAAGGTACAGCAGAATTGGATTATATTTTGACTAACAGAAAATACATATTTCAAGATTGTAATGTTCTTAATAAATTTAACACAGGAAGTGATCATCGATTAGTAAGGTGTAAGTTACGTGTTAATGTAAAACTAGAGAGACAAAAATTATTAAGAAAAATAATATTTACAGTTGATATTCCTAATCTTCAGAAACATTCTAATGAATTTAAATTAGAACTTACAAATAGGTTTCAAGTGTTAGGAGATTTTGAACATGATTCAGATTTGAATGAAATTAATATGAAAATAACTGATACACTTTTAAAAACTGCAACAAACATAGCTGGTAGAAAAAAGCAGCAATTGACTAATAAAATTTCTACTGAGACTAGAGAATTTATGAAGAAAAGAAGGAATATGAAGATATACAAAAATGATGTATTAAAAAGAATTGAATATCTCGAATTTTGTAAAATGGTACGGAAAAGAGTTGAAAATGATATAAGAAAGTATAACTGTGAAATAGCAAGGAAAGCTGTAGAAGAAAATAAAAGTCTCAAAAATGTTAAACAACATTTTGGTATTGGTAGGAAATTTATATCTGTAATAAGAAAAAAAAGATGGAATTATTACTAAAAAGAGAGATGACATCATGAAATTGGTAGAAGATTTTTATCAAGAATTATATAGTAATAAAGAACAAGTACCTCCTATATCTATTTCATCTTCCGAATTGCCCAGAATTTTAAATGAAGAAGTGAGACATGCAATTAAGTGTATGAAGAAAGGAAAGGCTCCAGGAAATGATGGAATTATAATTGATATATTAAAAGAAGCAGGTGAAGAAATAGAAACAATTTTAGCAAAGTTATATACCAAATGTCTAAATGATAAAGATGTACCGGAAGATTGGAAGAATGCAGTAATAATATTAATAGTTAAAAAAGGTGATAAAGAAGATATTAGAAATTACAGACCTATCAGCCTTTTATCAGTTTTATATAAAATTTTTACCAAGATAATTACAACTCGTCTACAGAGAACTTTGGATTTCCACCAACCAAGAGAACAAGCTGGATTTAAAAGTGGTTTTAGTACAATAGATCATATCCAGGTATTGAGAGAAGTCATAGAAAGGACAAATGAATATGAGTTGTCATTATGTTTTGGATTTGTAGATTATGAAAAGGCATTCGATTCTATACACATTTCTTCAGTGATTAAAGCATTGGATCATCAAGGTATAGATCCAGGATATTGTCATATTTTAAAGAATATTTATAAAAATGCAACAGCAACAATTAGATTACATAATGATACTGGAAAAATCAACATTGAGAAAGGTGTAAGACAAGTTGACTCCATATCTCCAAAACTCTTTACAGCAGTGCTGCAAGAAGTATTTTGTGGATTAAAATGGGAAACTAAAGGAGTGAAAGTAAATGGAGAGTATTTAAGTCATTTAGATTTCGCAAATGATGTAGTTGTTTTTGCAAATAATGTTTCAGAGCTGCAGGAAATGTTGCAGGAGTTAGCAGATGAAAGTAGAAAAGTAGGACTAAAGATAAATGTTAAAAAGACTAAAGTAATGTTTAATCGATTTGCTCAAAATATGAAAATAAAGATTGATTATGAAGAATTAAAAGAAGTTAACAGTTACAAATACCTTGGTCAGATTATTAATACAGATGGAAACATAATGGAGGAAATTAATCATAGAATTAAACTTGGTTGGAGTGCTTTTGGAAGAAATAACTTGATACTAAAAGGAAATATGCCTATGTGTTTGAAAAGGAAGGTTTTTAACAAATGTGTTTTACCAGTTCTTACTTATGGATCTGAGACTTGGACACTTAATAGAAGAGCAATACAGAGACTTCAGACCACTCAAAGGAGTATGGAGAGATGTATGTTGGGAGTAACAAGAAGAGATCGAAAACGCAATGTATGGGTAAGACAACAAACAGGTGTTACTGACCTTTATTGAAAAAATTAAAAGATTGAAATGGAGTTGGGCTGGACATATTGCTAGAAGAGATGATAATAGATGGACAATTGAAATTTTAAACCGGATTCCAAGAGATTGTAAAAGACCCAGAAAAAGACCACATGTGAGATGGATGGATTAAATAAGAAAATGTGCAGGGGTCTGGAGAAGAGAAGCTAAAGATCGGAGAAGATGGATTAAACTTGGAGAGACCTTCATCCTGCAGTGGATTGATAATGGTTGATGATGATGATGATGATGACTTCTGTGGATTGAAAGATTGTATATAATAATTAATTACTATTATATTTATTATTTTATTGTTATTATAATAGTTTTTAATTAATGGTATAAATGGGATAGATAAAGGTGTGATTGCCAAGAGATAGACAGTCTACTAACTATTAATTAATTGAACTGCATCTTAGTTGAACTTTACTTATTTATATCTCTTTTAATGTCATTGTAATTATTACCCTTTTATTAATCAAAGTAAGTAAAATTTAGACTTCTATTTTAATAAGTAATATTAATTTATTTACTTCGGATAATAATAAATAATGAATAAAATTAATGATACACCAAGAAATAAACTCCACTGAATTTTCATAACCAGAAGAAAATCTATATTTACATTTATCAAGCACATAAAATTTATAAAAATTCACAACTTATTATGATTTAGAATTATAGCAAAAAAAATCTAAATAAGTTATTGAAATGAAATTAAATTATTGGTTAATTACAGTTTGAATAAATATTAAGATTTTCCTCCATTGAATAATTATTAAGATTTTCCTCCAATCCGTGTATATTTAAACATTTATTCTTCAACTAACATATATGCCTTAAATGTCTCTCCAAATAAACATGTTATAAAATTTAAAGTAAAACTGAACTATTGATAAAGACGAGGAGGTATTCAGTATCCATAGTATAGATGCATGTTAAACTCCATAATTCATTGATTATCCAAAATCTATGGAAGAATAGTGCTCCAAACATATTGTTTAAATATTCATTCCCACAAGATCACTAATATAACTTTATATTCAAGATGGATTAGTATCTTAATTCACTTTTAGAGAGTTATTACAATGCCCTGTTCTATAGCATAGGTCTCCATTTTAGCAACTTGTATATAAAATATCACAAACCACCAATATTAATCTCCAAAGGAATTATCCAATTTTACTGTCATAATTTCACCTTCAAACTAATGGTCATTCATTCCATTATGATGGAATATAATCCTCAGGAATTGGAATATATGTAACTACTACATGTATTTATTAAAGGTCTTGACAGCAAAAAAAAATGGTTACTATATATATATCATTGAGATATAGTAATAGGAGTGTAAGATGTTTAAATTTTGACTTTTTGCAATACATAATTATCCAATCTTCTTAATTTCCTTAATAACATTTTTTTTTTTTCATCCACAGGCTTTTGTATTGCACTTCAGATGCATGCATATATATTTACTTAAATTTAAATACATATTTTAAAATTTCCGATGAAAGCAAAATAAATTTTCAAGAGTGCAATATTAACTGCATTTTAAGTTGGTATTAAGCTTTGATTCACATTTTAGCTTGCCTTTTGAAGTAGATGTTAACCTTTTTTTAGCCAATCACGTTGTATTGTCTTATTACATAAGTCTTCCTAAATATATACTTATATAAATATAATTTATCCACTATTTTGAACAATTTTTAGCAAAAATCTTTTATTGACCCATATTCATGCATAAACTTACATTTTGATTATCCTGCAGTCTTCTTCAGAGCCAAATAAAAGTGGCGCTGAAGAAGACTGCATGACAGCCCAAACATAATATTGTGCATGAATATTATGCATGAATACAGGTTTTTGCTAAAAAGCGTTCAAAATAGTGACTAAATTGGATTTATATAAGATGTTACAACAAAATAAAGGAAGTGGTGAATTTGATAATATTTCTGAACTATGTACATTCTTTCCTTTTCCTTTTCATATAAGAGAAGTGTTTATTAAAATAAGACCTTTTATAAAATAAGTAATATATATATATGTGTGTGAAAAGAACACACTTCAAAAGAAAAAAAATAAAAGCAAAGGGTTTTTTCCTAATGACATAGTCTATTGTATATGTTATTTCTTGATGGTGTAATATCCATCGCTGTTGTTATGCCATATGCTCAAGGCATTGCCATATAAAATTTATGAAGCCATGATTATTATAAACAAACTAATTTTAAATATCAATTATATGTACATATATACAATTGATTCATATACGTATAAATGTAATTTATTGTTTATATTCTTCTTTTTGTTATTAAGAAATAAAAAGACAACAAATCACAAATATACGTATTTAATATGATATTAGGCAAGATGTCACTTTAATCCCTATTGATATGAAACACATTTCCTTTAAAACCAAGCAACTCTTGAAAAGAAAATGTCAAAATAGATTATTTATGATTCTTTTAAGACAATACAAGATCATACTAAATTATTATCTTCTAAATTTATGTTTACAACTATTTTAAATATATATTGTGTAGAAAGATAAAATTAGCAAGACATCAATCAAACAATTTCAATAATTAATCATCTTACTTGCAAAATTTTTTCTTGTATATATATGATGACATGAGGTCAAGGTATATACCACTACGGCACAATATATATATTACAAGGGATTTGAAATCAGGCTTTCAAACTCCCCACAGTTATTTCATCTATTTTATACAACTGATACACATGGTCATGTCCATTGTGCTGAACCATCATTCATCACTTTATCCAGATCACTATCTCCAACACATATATACAATGAAAATAAATAAAAATTGAAATAAAAAAATGATTAAGCAACTGAATATACTATTGGAAGAGTATTTTGGAATTTTCCAGTATTGCAGTATGCTCTTTCAGGAACATTATATCAGAGAAGTCAATTGTTGACAAAGTAGGGTACCTATAATAGTAAGACTCTTTGACTGCACCATGATATTGTTATATATTTCTATTTTTATAATTAGTAGTAACTGTACTTATCTAGCAACCCAATTCAACTTGAGAACTTTATGTGATAATTAAAAATAGAAACAGGCAAAACTCTCTATATGTATTGCCACTCAGTGCAAGCCAGAGTAATCAATGGATGCCAAAAGGCTTGTGTATAAAATTCTCATCTAGTGTCCACTCATCCAATATCCCCCAGACTAGTTTCTGGCTTGTGGCCTTCATCAGTGAAAAGCCTTGGATCTGAAAGCACTGCACCTAGATCTTAGGATCTAAGGCAACCCTCCAGCAGCCACCTTTTATCTCTACTTAACTACAAAACTATGAGACTTAAATTGAAAACATCATAATATTTTCAATCCAAGCTCATCAACTTATATAGTCACATAGGTCTGAACTCAGTTCAGTACCTATACATTTTAGTGAATTTGGTTCTTAAATAACCATAGGCAGCACTATCCTATTAGGCAGGATTGGTTTTAAGCCAATAAACATCACATGATCATTATTTCTTATGCTTGCTCTTAACTGTTATTAAAACAGGCAAATACATATTGCCACTCAGTGCAAGCCAGAATAATCAATAGATTCCAGAAGGCTTGTGCATAAAATCCCTATCTAGTGCCTACTCATCCAATATCCCCAGACTAGTTTCTAACTTGTGGCCTTCATCAGTGAGGAGCCTTGGATCTGAGAGTTCTGCACCTAGATCTTAGGATCTAATGCAACCCTCCAGTAACTACCTTTTATCTCTACTTAACTACCAAACTATGGCTATGGTTATTGAAGAACCAAAGACACCAAAATGTATAGGTACTGAACTGAGTTCAGAACTATTTGACTACATAAACTGATGAGTTTGGATTGAAGATATTATGGTGTTTTCAATTTAAGTCTCATAGTTTTGTAGTTAAGTAGAGATAAAAGGTGGCTACTGGAGGGTTGCATTAGATTCTAAGATCTAGGTGCAGTGCTCTCAGATCCAAAGTTCCTCACTGATGAAGGCCTCAAGCCAGAAACTAGTCTGGGGATATTGGATGAGTAGGCACTAGATGGGGATTTTATGCACAAGACATCTGGCATCCATTGATTACTCTGGCTTGCCTGTTTTAATAACAGTTAAGAGCAAGCATAAGAAATAGTGATCATGTAATGTTTATTGGCTTATAATTAAAAATACTAGATCATTAACTGATGAGAAATTGATGACTGTCTGTGTTGCCTATGATCTGTGTATATGAAAAAAAAATCCTAAATTTGTTTGGGAAATTGAAACAGTTTCAGATTTGACAGATCTGAACTCAAATGTGTAATGATAGGCAGATATCTAATCATTATTCTATTAAAAAAAATAAAAATAAACTAATTATAACTCTCTCTCTCTCTCTCTCTAGTCTCTCTCTCTCTCTCTCTCTCTCTCTCTCTCTCTCTCTCTCTCTCTCCTCCCCCCCCCCCCCCCCCCCCCCCCCCCCCCCCCTCCCTCCCCCCCTCTCTCTCTCTCTCTCTCCCTCCCTCTCCCTCTCCCTCTCCCCTCCCTCTCCCTCTCCCTCTCCCCCCCCTCCCCCCCTCTCCCCCTCAGGTAAAAGAGCTTTTCTCAATCTCAAGATAACTGCTACAAAAGAAGAAAAATGAATAAAACTGATATACACTCAATCTGAAACATCACATGATCACCATTTCCTATGCTTACATAAGTTATTAAACAGTAGCCAATTCTCCATACAGTAGTGTCACCATGTTCAAACTAGTCTGTGGATTATAGATGGTGATTTTATGCGCAAACCTTCTGGCAACCATTAATTACTAAGGCTTACACTTGATAGCACTACTGTATGGAGTTGGCCACTGATTTATATACATTTGATACAGAACTTTAATTTCATATTAAATTCCTGTTGCTTGCTTTGTACATCAACATTTGCATAACAATATACAATTCTTTTACTGTCTATATGCATTAATGAGATCAAAAATTGGAAAGTAGTGGAATCAAATTTCCAGGTGAAGTAATATTAATTTATCAGCTGTAATTAAAAGTTAAGCATGTCTGGAGAAAAATATGAATATAAGAAAATTATTAGCTAAAAACTTTTAGTTTATTCTACTAGAACACTATGTTCTCAACTCGCTTCAAACTTTGGTAAGAATAATATAAACAATGCACTGAATGCTTTAGTTAAATTGAATAGCTCTGGGGAAAATATATGAGTGCTTTGGTATAGAAATAAAATGGAAGATTTTGGAGATCAATGCCTGAAGATTGCTACCCAGAAACATTATTTCTGATAGTTGTATTTTTATATTGGACTATTTCCATCATCTAATATATATGTATTAAATGTCTTTAGAAAAAGTACAAAGAAAAAAATTTAAAGAAGCTGCTCACATGACAATAGCAAAAAATCTTATAAGCCAACCCATTGTGTGACTATACATAATGTATGGAAACCACTAATCAACTTTGCTCTCAGGAAAAAGTGGAGGAATCAAAAAGAACCTCATAGATATGTATATGAAATTACTACAGACTGTTGCCTTTGGCATTACCTTAAAATTCAAAACTCAAAATTCTAAGGAACCAGGTTCGAATCCCATGCTAGTACTGTCACTGGTCAGACCAGCAACACCTGAAGAAGGGAGAATAATACCTCTCGAAACATTGTGCATGTAGTAACCTGTTTGATGTGCTATTACTAACAGTTGAAGGTATTTGGAATATTTAAATAAAGTTAAATTTTTCTAAAGACATTCAATACATATATTAGATGATGGAAATAGTCCAATATAAAAATACAACTAGAACACCATTATCACAAACCGTCAGGAAAACATTATTTCTGATACTTTTTATAAATTCCTAGGCAATAAAACCGTTTGATTACTTCTTATTAGTTAAAAACAAACTGCTTATAGAAAAGAGTCTTGAAATGAGAAATATCTGAATTCTGTGTTTTTTGAATTTATGATTTTTTCAAATTTTAACAATAATCCTGTAAAAATTTAAATAAACATATTTACTATTTGGGATCATCATCATTTTTATTTTCAATCATTATTGATCCACTGCAATATAAGAGGTTCTTATTTTCAATTCATCTTCTCTGATCTCTAACCTTTTTACTCCACATCACCCCTGCACACTTCCTCATTTCATCCATTCATCTCTCATGCGGTCTCCCTTTAGTCTTTTAAAATCTCTTGGAATCCAGTTTAAGATTATAATTGCCCATCTATTATAATATTTTCTAGCAATAGGTCCAGCCCAAGACCACTTCAGTCTCTTAATTCTTTCAATGGTGTCAGTAACACCTGTTCTTCTCTCACTCATGTATTTCATTTTCAATTTCCTCTTGTTACTCCTAACATGCGTCTCTTCTTATTTTACTGATTGATTTGAAGTACTAAAATATTTTTTCATACTATTGAATTTAATTACAATATAACACCTTAAAATATAGGATACGCTTATATTTATATGTACACAGAATTTTTAAATAGAATTAATATTTTTTTTCCATGTGTCATAGCATAGGCCAGGAAGCGAACCCGCTAACCCGGGACAACTGCTTGTAAGGCAGCTGTGTTGACCACTCGACCACCAACGCTTGACTAAATAGAATTAATTAAAACAAGAAATCTAAACAGTGTGTTGTAATTTTGACTGCATAGTAATAGTTTTAGAATAAAAGGTATTCAAATTAATGATAATATATTTATACTTTCAAATATTTTAACAGATTTGTTAATTTAACCTTCTGCCAGTACTTTTCTAGCACTAATACGGGTGTGTGCGTGTTTAATTTTTTTTTTTCAATTTATGCCAAAATATATAATAGACCTTATTGTATCTAGCACTAATACGTGTGTGTGCGTGTTTAAATTTTTTTTTCAATTTATGCTTTAAATTTTTTTTTCAATTTATGCCAAAATATATAGACCTTATTGTATCTAGCACTAATACGTGTGTGTGCGTGTTTACATTTTTTTTTCAATTTATGCCAAAATATATAATAGACCTTATTGCATTACAATTTTTTAATAGCAATGACTCTGCATTAAACTATTTTTCCTAGATAATTTGCACTAATATATATATATATAATGTAGTATTCTATTAACCTTCTCTAATATTAATACTGCTACGTGTTTTCTCCCATGAAGTCATTAATTTTACATATATTTTTGAAAAGTTATATAATTTTATTATTCTTTATTTACATTGCAATTAACAAATTTCTATTCATATACAATTAAGTAAATATTGATTTAATCAAAAAACACCAGATGTTGATACCATAAAGGACTATTTTCTTTAGCAATAAGAGAATATACATGTAAATAGTCAAAATAAGAGTCATAGATCACATGACCCTATATTTTAAGCTTATAAGTTATAAACAATGAGGATTTCCAATTCCTCTACAAGCTTTATGATAAATGCTTAGCCAGAGCCAGCACTTAAAATATCTCTGTCAGGAACCCCTCACTCAACAGATAACTTTTAGATAAGTGTTTGGCTTTGGGTTGGTATTTTTAGATCTAGTGTCTGAACCTACCCTGACACCTCTCTGAGGAATGCCAAAGCATGAAACCATGGTCAGGGGTTTGAGGGGTTCCTGACAAAGATATTTTAAGTGCTGTCTCTGGCTAAGCATTTATCATAAAGCTTGTAGAGGAATTGGCAATCCTCATTGTTTATTCATGTAAGTGGGAAAATATGGGTGATTTAGTATGTAAATTATGTAAGGAAGGAATAGAAAATATTAGGCATCGGTTAATTGAATGTAAATGCTTGAAAACAGAAAGGGCACACATCATGACATTATGGAAGAATAAATATGATAAAAGTGATTATACAGAAAGTGGATTATTGGTTTTTATGTTGGGTTTGAGAAAAGATAAGAGGGATTTAGATATAAAGGCCATAGAATTGACAAAGATTATGTTGGGAAAACTTAGACTGGGGAATGGAAAATAAAGTGGCTAACAGGTTTCTCTGGGCATAAGGAGAAGCTACAGTACATCACATCACATCACATCTGAGTAAGTGATTAAAACATAAATACTATTTAGTGACTATATATATATATGAAGTATCTGACAAAAGTCTTACAAGCCTAGAATTGAGGACATTAAAATAATTAATTCATTGAAAATTTTATTTAAAGCTGTACAACTAGAAAGGCCAGTTGATTTGGATGTAAAGCATTAGGATGCTAGAAATTTCTGTGGAAAGTGATAAATGATGTCTGTATAGATGATTTAAAACATTTAAATTTCAAAACTTAAAATTTCTGTGGAAAATATAATATGGATAAGTGATAATCACACAGATGGTTTACAACAGCTCTTGATTATTGAATAGAAAGACTTCTAACATGCTTTTCAGATATGGAAAAACATTTAGTTTGATAAATGAATGAAAGGGTTGTGTTCAACCTGCAAATTTTGGTGGTTAAGAATCTCATGGACTTCTGAGCAAATGTTTTATTTTTGTTTACATCTTAGCATGTTCTCTCAAAGATTGTAGTGTTTTTATATAGATTTCAGTTAACTAATTAAAAATAAAATAAATATATGCCCGCAAAAAGAAATAATATAAAACTTCATTTTTCAGTCTTAAATTTATTTATTTTTATTTAAATATACATATTTAAAAAATTACATGTGTTCCTTTTGATACAATTAATTATCCTATGTACTCACAACTAATGATGATAGGCAAATCCAAGGTGCCACAAGTAGATATAATACTTTCATCTATTGATTATAATTTTTACGTTGAAATCAGTATAAAATTTTAGTAAAAGATTATAGAAGATCTGTTATCATTCAAATTAAACCAGAAGGTTGATTGGGATGAGTCACATACTAAAACATCTTAACATACTCTGAGAAATTTAACAAACATGAATAATAGGGTTATATTATAATTCAACTATGTAGAAACATTGATATTAAAAACAAAAGTGACTAAAACAAGCAAATATGAAACTTCTTTTCATTGAAGCAAGACATGTTGATTTTGTACTTAAACTGAATTTAAATGCTCTCCCAATAAGTTACTTTTTAGTGACCAGCAGAGGCTTCATTAGGATTTCGTCTCAGTGTCAGTTGTGTAGATTGTATGATGAGACAATACACTATATTTTCTATATTTGTCCTGCTCTTAAGTCAATTAGGGATTTTATTGTTGTGAATGTCTCTCTGAATCTTAGGGATGCTCTTTCTGTTAGTAATACTCTCAAGAAGGGATCTTTTGTGGCAACAAGATTATCTATCTTCATTACATTTTCTTTATAGTTGATGCATTGCAGGCTCATCTTTGGTCATTCTCAGGACTCAGCTCTAACTGTCTTTATCAAGCTCCTTGACCAAGTCTTATTAAGATATCTTTTTCTCTGCATTGACCTTTTCAAGTTTCATTTTGAATGCTATGTAATTTTTTATAAGGTTTAACTATATATTACTATGTTACTATGTTTAATAAATTTATTTTAAAACAAGCAAATATGAATGAAGATCTTTTTTTGTTTAGGAATTCTTTGCAATTGTGCCATAGTGATATAGGATAACTCTTAGAAATTATTATATCAACTAAATCATTGTTTCAAATTTACACAGAGGCTAAACTCTCCATACAATAGTGTCATTTAGTGCAAGCCAAACTAATCAATGTATGCAAGTAGGTTTATGCATAAAATCCCTATCTATCTAGTGCCTACTCATCCAATATTCCCAGACCAGTTTCTAGCTTATAACTTTCATCAGTGCGGAGTCTTGGATCTGAGAGCATTGCACCTACATCTTAGGATTTTATGCACAAACTTTCTTGCATCCATTGATTAGTCTGGCTTCCACTGAATGGCACTGCAGCATGGAGAGTTTAGCTTCTGTGTAAATAGCTTGTGTAAGCATAAAGAATGGTGATCATGTGTTGTTCCAAATTATATTAAAGAAAGCAGTCTTCATTTACTCAATTATATTAAAAAAATTATGTCTAGGCAAAATGTTTTTATATAATTTATTGAGAGATGTTATAATAGCACTTAATAAATAATCTAAAGTTAAGTTCGAGCTGACAGCTGTCTAATAACATCTACTTAAGTAGCCAATCAGAAGAGACATTTTATGCTTCCAATGAGCTCTTCTATTTTGAATATTTTATTAAATATTTCAACTTTTCTAGTTGATTTTTTTTTTAATTAGCTATGAAAACAAATATTTTGACACCTTTATACTTTTAAAAGCCTTGTTACTAATGAATAAATTTCATTTTAAACATAAAAATAAAATAAATAGTAGAAAAAACAATGAAGTTTATAATTCGATAAAATTAACATCATGCAGTATATAACAGCGTTTTTATAAAAATAATTTTCAGTTACCAGGGAAATCAAGCTATTCACACGTCACGTGATTTGTCTGATTACATTACCTGATAATCTGTTGTGATTGTCGAGTGATATTATAAGATATATTGTTTTATAATAAATTATAAATCAATTTAATTATATTTAGGGGCAAAAAATTAATGATAGTTTTTTTTTTGTTCACGTTACTATTATATTAAATCACCAACTAAATAAAGACTGGTAATTGTTTTAATTGTTGATATTACTCTTCTCCCTTTTTTTAAAAAAATTATTAATTATAATTATATTGGGTTTTTTTTTTTTCAAAGTTTATTATTAGTCTTTTTTTAAAGAGAGAGAAAGAGAGAAATATTGAGGATACTCTATTGAGGAAAAAGCATGTTTTCATAACAGTACATTATATCAGTAATAATTGAATTACCTTTTTTTAGTGTATATAAATATTTAATATGACTAAAACAATATTTGCAAAATCCATATTTTAATTGAAATGTAAATATAATACAATATCAAAGACAAAACGCAATAGTGCTTCATAGTTTTATAGAATAATACTTTTTTTAGAGTCTCTGATAAATTAGTCACAAACGCACATATACGTCTATAATACACATACTGTATCTTAATATCGTAAAGGACTCATTAAAGTTTATTATAATATATAGGGTATATGAGCACAGACTTTCAGATGACCCACTACTCTCCACTCTATCTAATAACACTGATACACTCAAGCACATATATGCTGAAAAGATAAATAATCACCAATATACGGATTTCATGCTAAACCAGCAATCATCAGTTGGTCCAGATTATCATCTCCCACACATATATAGTTAAAGTTTATTATGTAATTCTAAACATTGGGTTTTTTAAATAAACTATTTTTAATAAAAAATAAAAAACTTCAACCAATAATAATCAACTATTATTATTTGGCCACGATACTTCATTGCCTTTAAATAAAGAAAAAATTAACATAGATAAATCATAGTATTATCTATTATAGGATACAATAAGCAGTCATAAATTTTTAAAATATTTGTAATTTAAACAGAAATAACTACTTCCCACTGAGTTATGTGAAGTGTTTATGACATCACATAACTCAATGTAGTTATCTTTATTATAGGATACTTAATAAATATAGTTATTAAACCTTCAAACATCACACCACCACTATGCTTTATGCTTGCACAAGCTGTTTACACACAGGCAAAACTTTCCATATAGTAAGACCACTCAGTGAAAGCCAGAGTAATCAATGGATGCAGAAAGGTTTGTGTATAAAATCCCTATCTTGTGCGTACTCATCCAATATCCCCAGACTGGTTTCTAGCTTTCAGCTTTCATCAGTGAGGAGTCTTGAATCTGAGAACATTGCACTTAGATCTTAGGATCTAATGCAACCCTCTAGAAGCTTGAACTAATCTGGGGATGTTGGATGAGAAGTCACTAGATATGTATTTTATGCACAAATCTTTCTGCATCCATTGATTACTTTGGCTTGCACCAAGTGGTGCCATTATATGGAGAATTTTGCCTATGTATAAGCAGCTTGTGTAAGCATAAAGAATGGTGATCATGTGATGTTTGAAAGTTTAGTGCCAATCCTGCCCAATAGGATTATGGTGACTGTGATTATTAAAAAACCTAAGACACCATAAAGTATGGATGCTGAACTGAGTTCAAATCTATACAAATATACAAGCAGATGAGCTTAGCTTAAAAACATTACTGTATTTTCATTTTGGACTCAAAACTTTATAATTGGCTAAAAAAGTAAAAGATGGCTGCTGGAGGGTTGCATTAGATCCTGAAGATCAAGGTGCAGTGATACAAGGCCCCTCACGGACAAAATCCAAAAGCTAAAAACTAATCTGGTGATATTGGATGATATGGATTTTATGCACAGCCCTTCCTGCATTCCTTGATTACTCTGGTTTGCACTGAGTGGTGATACTATATGGAGAGTTTTGCTGCCCGTGTGTAAATATAGTTATTGTACATGCTTAAAAATATTGCTTATATTACACTAAAACATATTAAAATATGTTTTAAAATAAATAATATCTGAAAGTCAACAACAAATTTAAATTTACCATGGAGTTATAAAATAAAATTTGAAAGACATTTAAGACTATCTTTGCAACAAAAAAAAAGTATCTTCTCATAATGTATTTTTGGTAATGATTTGTTTAAAAGAACCGGGTTTTTTTTTTTTTTCACATATTCAAAATACCATTTACCTATCCTATAATTTTATTGAATATTATCCTATCTCCCAAACTTGGCAGCCATTTTATTTGAATTATACAGTTTCAGGGCATACAACAAATATTTAAAACAAAGTGGCTGACAAGAAGCCATTATATTCAATATTTACATTTTCTTTTTCTTTTTAAAAAAGAAAATTCTGCAAAAAATTAATTAGAATATTTCCACTTTGTTTATTATTATTTTTTTGTATTAAGTCAACTTATTAATATAAAAATATAAAAAAATGTAAAATGTCACATCATTCCCATTAATGCAGACTTCATCTTATCCATATAAAAATAAAAAAAAGTATACAAAACATAAACTGTTATATCATGTTCATTAATACAGATTTTTTTATGAGGGCAGGATCTCATAACTTTGAAAATACTCCACTTCATGCTGTTCAGTCAAAGGAAGATCCGAAACTTTCATCATTTTTGTTGAAATGTTAGTGAGCCAAAATAGAGATGACAAATGTAGACTAACTACAACAATATTTGGAGGATGTTGACATTTAAATATTACAATATAAATAAAAAAAATTGCATGAGGCTTATGCTTGCAACCCTCTTTTGACTTCATAGCTTGCATTAAGCATGCCAAACTTAGTCCAACATATAAAATAACCTCATTAGACATATCTCAGTTATATGGCTCAGTATCAATAGAAAATTTATCTATCAGAATAATTAAAGCTGAATTAATTAAGCAAAACTACTCTCAGCCACATAGAATTCACCATGGCATTTTTATCTTGGCTAGATAACAACATCATAGTTACATTCAACAACCAATCATATAACATGACTTATGGATGGCCACTGGGTCTTTTCCCTCAGCAGCATCATTTCCTGTTTATATTTGAACCACTTTGAAACACTATTATTCCTTAACATATCACATACACTATGGATCTAATGTATACATGGTATGTAGATGACACTTTCATCACTGCATCTGAACCTTCAATTCAAAATATTAAAGAAAATCTACAAAACCACTCAGTGTTACTGCTTACAATAGACTGGGAAGATTCACACCATTGTTTCAAATATTTAGATGTGATTATACAAAGAAACACAGCTTATCTGGTTTATTATATGTGGGTCAAACCACTGGAAATTGATGGGTTTATGCTCCTGGACTCAACTGTATCTAGATCTTATAAACTTGCTGGTCTATCCTCCTTTTTTATCCAGAATTATGCTCTATGTAAGCATGAGGCATTCTGCAAGGCAAGCATAGACATAAATTAAAAACTTAGTATCACTTGGATTTAAACAAAGTTTTTTTAAAAAAAAGAAAAATAATGCTATTTTACAGAAAATTAAATTCTAACCCACCTTTAGCAAAACATTCTTGTCAGGTTATTTCCTTACTTTCTGCACCACCATCCTTCAATTAATAAACAACTGAACAATTCCGAAGATAGGCTTGAATCAGAACTCACCCCTAGCACTGTTTATAAAATTAAATACCCCCAAACTGGATGTCAATCAATCTATTATGGGGAATCTGAAGCATTCTTGTCTACATGCCTTTCCCAGCACCAATATCTATACAAAAGGGTTTAAGACAAATCAGAACATAGCTCTATATTCCTTAAGCAGCAATAGGCAACAGGGCATCAATTTGTCACACAATCATTCAATACATTGAAAGAAATGATTCAAAGAGAAAAATAAGGGAAGCTTTCTATATGGCCAATAATATGAATGCTGACAACTGTAGAGACTCATTCTTCTCTCTCTCCAAAAAATAGATGCTCTAATTTAAATATTTAATATTGGATTTAAATAAATTTAAAACTTCTTCAAATATATACAACTTCACTTATCTCTCCATTATTATCCTATTTCACCTTGCTATGAATATGAGAACACCATAAGTTTTCAAAAGTGCTAAGCTGTATTTAATATTATATAAGTTACTCTATCGTTGCATATAAGTACACTTATTACATTTATTATTTAAACAGTTAATGTTTTACATAGAAATACAATTATGGATTACAAGCCAATTCTCCAATTCAATTTATCAATTAGTACAATGACCCAGTGGCTTGAATTTTTTCAGACATGTGCACACTCAACACCATCCCTAATTGCTGTCAAGTGAAAATTAGCACATCTATCTTAATCACAACAAAATGCAACTGCTCAAAATAATTGTCAAGGGAGTCAAGGGGGAATTTAAAAAGGACAAAAAGCATTACACTAAAATCTCAGTGCATAATAATATTCCTGAGTTTATAAAAACTAAATGCAACAACCTGTCCGAAAGTTAAAAAAGAAGTTTACCCACAAACTGAATTTTCTTACTGAAAAACAGAGAATTTTCCCTTCAATGAGAATAAAAATGCCTATGTTAATCTCACTTCAGTACCCCCCCCCCAATGTCCAGAACTATGCTAGAACTAAGGCCAAGATATCTTTGACAGTCATTGGAAGTGTCCAATAAATGATGATAATTGCCAAGGTAAAAGATAACCTTATAATGAACCCCTCAAAAGGTAAATTAATTACAAACTTAGTTAGATACATGTGGCATAAATCTCTAAGCAGCATAAACTCTAATTGGAGCAAATGCATTCGGATCATCAAACAATTGCCAAGGTAGAAGGTAGCCTTATAATGAACCCCTCAAAAGGTAATTTAATTACAAACTTAGTTAGACATATGTTGCATAAATATCTAAGCACCATTCAGATCATCAAACAGTTCCTATCAAACAACACCATAATTTGCCTGAAGGAAGACAAAGGCAATAGATTTTTCCTCACGAGCAATGCTAAATTTACCAATAAAATAAAACTTCTAATAAACAAGTTCATATTTGTCCCAATATTTGCTTTCAATATAAAACGGTGTAAAGACAATTTTGTCACCAATATCTTACCCAAAAATTGTAATAAAGTATTCATCAAGAGTGATTATTATAAAATTTACCCTTTAGAAGCTACCCCATGTCAAATGTTTGTCAACTCTATGCTGAATACACCTAATACACTCTTAGATTCATGCTGGATTTTGGGGTTGTTCATTATTTTAATACAGCTAAAATGATCAACAAATGGTTTTCTGATAATCTACAGCATAGCTCACATTAAGCATGCTAAATTCAGACCAACATATAAAATAGCCTCACTAGACATAAATAAATTATATGACTTAGTCAATAGAAAATTATTGATCAATATAATTAAAACCAAATTAATTAAGCAAAACAACTCTTACATATAGAGTTCATCGTAGCATTTTTATCATGGCTAGATAACAACATCATAGCCACATTCAACAACCAATCATATAACATGACTGGCAGACTGTTGATGAGTCTTCCTCAGCATCATTTCCAGTTTATATTTGAACCACTTTGAAAACACTGTTGTTTTTTCACTGATCATACATACTCTGGATCTAATATATACATGGTATGTAGCTGACAGTTTTATCGCTGCACCTAAACCTTCACTTCAAAACATTAAAGCAAATCCACAAAGTCATTCAGCATTACTGCTTACAATAGACTGGCAAGACTCATGCCATTACCTTATACAAAAAAACACGACTTGATCTGGATTATTCAATGGGTATCAAACTGTTGGAAATTCATGGGTTCATGCACACAGACTCAATTGTACTTAAATTGCACAAGCTGGCAGGTCCATCCTCCTTTTTATACTGGAACAATGTATGTAAGCATGAAGCATCCTGCAAGGCAAACATGGACTTATGCATTAAAGATTTAATATCAGTTAGATTTAAACATAGTCTTTTAAAAAGGACAATAATGTAATTTTATAGAAAATTAAATTTTAACCCTTCCATTGATGATAGACTATAGTTTCTTCTACCACACATAAAACCTTTAATAAACATTCTCATCAACTTATCAACTTTATTTCAGTACCCCCCTTCAATTAATAGACTACTAAACAACTCCACATAGTTTGAACCTGAACTTACCCCTAGCACTGTTTACAAAATTAAATTCTCCCAAACTGGATGTCAATCTATCTATTATGGGGAATCCCAAGCATCCTTGTCTACATGCCTTTCCCAACACCAATACTTATACAAAAGAGCCTCAGACAAACCAAAACATAGCTCTATATTTCTTGAGCACCAAAAAGCAACAGGACATCAATTTATCCCCTCGTACACAATCATTCAATAGTTTGAAAGAAATGATTCAAAGAGAAAAATAAGGGAAACTTACTATATAGCCAATAATACAAATGCTATCTACCATAGAGACTCATCCTTCCCTCTCTCCAAAAATGGACACTCTAATTTAAATATTTAATATTGAATTTAAATAAATGTAAATCTCTTCAAATATTTACAATTACACTCTCCATTATTCTATTTCACCTTGCTATGAATATGAGAACCGCATAAGTTCTCAAAAGTGCTAAGCCATACTAAATTTAGAGAAATAACAAGCTTCTCTATCATTGCATGTAAATGCTCTTATTACATTTATTACATTCTGTATAGAAGAAGTACAAACAGTTAATGTCTTGAGATAAACTATCTGAATCAAATTTATAATTGATTTTTTTAATTTTTTTTTAAACTTAATAACTAACACATATTTGGTAAAATAAAAATGAAGAATGATAACATAAACAAATACTTGTATGCCCATGAAACTGTATAATTAAAAAATGGCTGCCAAGCTTAGGAGATAGGATAATATGTAAATTCTTTTATTGTCAGTTAATGGTTTGTTTTTATAAATTCACCATGAATATGAAAGCACTAGAAAGAATTTAAATCAAGATGATCATAATATTCTGAAAATACAATGGCAGTAATATGATTAGTTAGTATAATCTTCAGTGTTCAAGCTATAATGATATTAAATAGGCAAAACTCTCCATACAGGTAGTACCACTTGTGCCAACCAGAGTAAGCTAGAAACTAGTCTGGGGATATTAGATGAGTATGACCTAGATGGGGATTTTATGCACAAGCCTTCTGACATCTATTGATTACTCTGGTTGCCACAGGGTGGCACTACTGTATGGAGAGTTTTGCTTGTTTAATAACAGTTATGTGCTAGCATAAGAGGTGGTGATCATGTGATGTTTAATAGTTTAATTACAATGATATTGATATATTGTTATATTAGCATGTGAAAAAGTATTTTCTGACAAACTTAAGCATAATTGTCACAAGAAAGGTAAATCCCATTCCTATCATAAAGATTATTTCAAACGCATTCTAAAAGGGCGCAACAGTAATTACTATTATTAAGAGGATATGGTTTTTGAATAAAATATAATAAAACTTACAATTAGATAAAGGTATTAAAATCTTTTATTTAAAAAATAACTTTAAAAAAAAAAGTAAAGTAACAGTAATAAAATATGTCAAATAAATAAAGTAAAGTACTTTTAGAAATGTTGATTACATTTTCAAAGTTTTTATTAATAATTAAAGTTTTTGTTAAAGTCAAAATAATTCTGAATATGCTTCATTATTATTAAAATTTAAGTGGATCATAACAAAAAACTATTCTTATTCTTCTCCTTTACTTTCTTTGCATTTCTTCATATATTTATATATATTGCTTACAATAATTCCCCTCTTATACATTTTAATGCAAATTTTTTTTAATATAAATTCTTTATTTTCCTGACAGATTTGACTGTCCTGTAGTCTTCACTAGAGCATTCTTAACCTCCTCTACATTTTATCAGTTATTTTAAAAGGTAGAGAAGGTTAAGAATGATCTGATGAAGACTGCAGGACAGTCGAAACTGTCAGGAAAATAAAGAAATTATATTTTAAAAAAATTTGCATTAAAGTGTATATGAAGGGAGTTATTGTAAGCAATGTATATGAACAAAAAACTATTATGGATTCTACATAATGTTCTTTAATAAGTCTTGGTCTATCAAGTTATTGTTAGTGTCTATCTTGTGATATTTAGTTATTAACAACCAATAAAAATTCATTATTATTTAAAATTAGAAGTTACTTTTTGTATATCATTTTCAGGCTTATTGTCATTCTATTTACCTCTGGGGTTGATCTGAAAAGTACAAAATAAAGCATTAAACAACTTTAATAACTTAATATAACATAAGACATCAAAAAGTGTTTTATCTCAATAAATGGCATAAAAATCTAACCCAGTTTCAAATATTTCTTTCAACATCATGAAGAATCTTCAGAGAATCATTAGAACCTTTTAAAAAGATTTTGAAGGTCTTTTTATTAAATAATTCAGCATACATGTATGTACGGCTAATATCTATATTTAGAAATGCTTTTTAAATACTCATTAGTTATTTATTAAATTTTTTTCAGATATATTTAATATTTTCATTCTGTCACACATTTTAAAAACATGTAAATAAAGACATCTGGAAAAGATGGATGGAGGTTTTCCAGGTCATGACCTTTTTAACATATCTTCACCATTGGCTCAGTATTTATCCATATTAAATTGATACAATTTGGTCATCAATGGCATACTTCCTGCATTCACATCTTTAACATCATCCACTTTAGATAAATGCATTAATAATTATTACTAATTATTTATTAAGCAAAATATTATCATATCATTCCTAGTCAAATTATTAATTTTAAACTTAGTTAAAAATGAACATATCAGATTTGATTGTTATTAAATTTTACACATGGAAAAAAATGATATAATGACATCATGTGCTTATAATTAGCAACAAAAATAAATAAACAACATATTTAACTTTAACTGAGTTGCAACTTTATATTTATGCTAGGAGGGCTATAGTAATCCCTGGTCTAATAAATCATTGGTAATAATGACTAATATATTTATTTAAAGTGGATAAGGGCAAAGATGTGACTGTAGGTAGTTTGACATCTATAGATTAAATAGTAGTGAGTATTAAAATTTGCAACTTGTTGCCAATAAATCTTGTTAAAGTAGTGTAATGTTAAAATTCTGCTTAAAAAGCAAGTTGATTTAACTCAATCATCAGAGAATTATATACACAGAGGATATTTTATTATCATAATGGTAGTTTGTTATTATTAATTATCTTTGTGATTGATTTGAGTATTACAATATTTAATGTTGCATCATAAATATTAATGTGCCCTTTATATCATTTAAGATGTAACAATTTCAATTCCTATTGCCTCCCTTAGTTATTACTATACATTTCATTAATCTAATTAATATGATTATTAAATATAGCTTAAGAAGACATGAACTTGTCTTCGTTTATAGAAACATTAATCATAGATGTTTTCCTGAAGGTTTGTAATGATGGTGTTCTAGCTGTATTTTTATATTGGGCTATTTCCATAATCTAATATGTGTGTTAAATGTCTTTAGAAAAGTTTAATTTTATTTCAATATTCCAAATACATTCAACTGTTAGTAATATCACAGCAAAAAGGTTAGTATATGCACCAACTGTTAGTAATATCACAGCAAACAGGTTAATATGTGCAAGTTTCAAGAGGTATTTTTCTCCCCTCTTCTCCAAGTGTTGCTGGCCTGACCAGTGACAGTACTAGCATGGGATTTGAACCTGGGTCCTTAGATTCTTGATTATTGAATTTTTAAGGTAATGCTCAAACCAACTGAGCCATCTTGTTAAAGGCAACAGTATGTAGTAATTTCATATACTTATCTATGAGGTTCCTCCTGATTTCTTCACTTTTTCCTAAAAGCAAAGTTGATTAGTGTTTTCCATACATTATGTATAGTCACACTAGGTTGGCTTATGCCATTGTCATGTGAGCAGCTGCTTTAAATTTTCTTTTTTGTACCTTTGGTATCCATGGATAAGAAATCCAAGGACTTCAAATGACAAGATGGACAATGTCTACAGATCCCTAATATTGTTTTCTTTTGTATTATTTTTCATTAAGATAAAATGACTTATTAAACTAAAAAACTATAATTTTTAGAAGGTCAAATAATCAGAAACTAATATGGTACTCTGCAGATGTTAATAGTTTTGCTATTTTATATCCTTGATTTGCTATGGATAATAGATACTGCTACATTTGATAATGCATAAAAAAATAAACAGAAAAAAAATTTTAAAAAATTGTTCCAGTAATTTTATATTATATGAATGTGTGTGCATGAATGTGTTCATGTGATTGTGTGAATATTGATGCTTCCTGCTTAAAGGGATACACATACTTGTGATCAGTATAATTCTATTACTGATAATCATATGTTATAAGGGTTGATTAATATAATAAAAGAGATACGTTGACATGTTTAATTTTATAGTTTTTGAACTGGTTACCAATGAACCACAGGTGATGTTATAATTTTCTAAGTAAAGGATGGCATAATCCAATAAAGAATAATACTTCTGTAATGTAGTTTTCACTACACTGCTCTCACACAAGGTAGGGACTTGGTTTCTACCCACTTTTTAACACCTTGTGAAGGGATGTAATTATAAACATGGGGGGAAAAATCTATGATCTCCAAAATGTATATTTCATGCTGAATCAGCACTCATCAGTTGGTCTAGATCACAATCTCTTAGACATATCTTTACCATTGTTCAGTATATATATAGATAGTCATTTACTACAGTTTAATTAATAAGTGTTAAACTTCCTGCCCTCACAACTTTGACACAAACCACTTGATGGAAGTATATTAATAATTTTTATTACTCATTCATTAGATTAGAGAGTTTCCAATAAAGAATAGTATTTCTATAGTGGAATTTTCACTACACTGCTCTCACACAAAGTAGATCTTTTTTACATCTTTGGTCACATGTTTATGATTACATCCCACCACAAAGAGTTAAAAATGGATAGAAACCAGTCTCTACTCTGTGTGAGAGCAGTCCAGTGAAATTTATACTATAACAATATGGCTTATTGGATAATATCTAGTCTAATGAATGAATAATAAAAATTGTTAAGGATAGCATAATATATTCATGTTACACTATCTATAATCAGATGTGTATATATATATTCGCACACACATACAGAAATCTAAATTAAACAAAAAAAAATTGATAAGGAAAATTTAAATTACTTATTTAATTCTTAATAAATATTTAACAAAAAAAAAAAAAAAAACAGAATATTATTATGTTAATCAAAGACGTACAGATAAAATATTCAAAATATATAAATGAATAGTTTTTTTTTTTCCTGAAATAAATTTAAGGCAGCAGGTGTTGTTTAATTAATTTAATATTTATTTCTGCCTACAGAATTGTAAAAAGCTTAGAATGTGGTAGTTTTAAAAGACCATTTTTCATCAAGAGTTTATGCCGCACACAGCTGCTTCTTTACGGCAGCTATTGGTCAGAAAGTTGATGTAAAAGATTGGAAAATATGATAGTGGTTTTTGGTCAAGAGTAGAGGTGTCAATCAAAGCAAATACTTAATGGCGAATCGCTTTTCAAATATTTTAATGATAAATGAATTTAATTTTTATATTAACTAAAAAGCTATATTTTTTATCTTTCTAATGTAAACTGTTAGTAATAACGTTAGCCGGCATATTATACACATTTATACTGGTTTGTATATTTATTTTTCAGAAATAAATAAATAGATCGATAAGGCAATTGAAGAAAAGTCCTCGAACTATTTGTTCATTTATATTCATTCAACATTTTTAAGATACTTAAAAAGTAATATATTCTTTAAAATGTGAACTATTACTAATAAGGCTTAAGTTTTTAAAACGTTTTCCATCACGAATAAAACGTGTGTGATATACTGTACGATTTAACGTACCGTACGATTTAGGATCGAGAAGTCCCAGGATCGATTCTGGCCTTCTTTTGAGCTCCCAAGCAATAAAGCTATTAGTCTTTTTTAATGATGTGATTAAATGATAAGAATGGCATAACTATCATCCATGTATTCTGTCACACTTTCAATGAAATGGGCACGTGAAATAAATTAATATACAAAAAATTATTTCAAAGACAATTGCCTATACAGTTGAGGACAAAATTTAACAGATATTTCAGGAGGTGTTGAAGAAAAAAATTTTTTTTACAAAAGCAATTAAAAGATGGCGCTGCAAAATATCAATAAATGAATCAAAGATCAGCTTGTTATATATGTGGCCATGCTTATTTATGAGTGGTTACTAATAATTTAAGTTTAATGTCAAGATTTTTAAAAAAAGGCAAAGTACATGATTAATAAAAAAAAACAAAATACATAACTGATGACAGATATTTTTTTCTTCTTTCTATTATCATTGTGCTACGCAAAATAAATGCACTACTGTACAATAAATAGCTGGAATAATAATTTAATTAAAACAATACAAAGATTTTGTATGGAAGATATGAAGCTCACGAAACTCACTTAATATGCCAATAGTCAATATTATTTAATTCAATATTTTATAGGAAAAGTTTACACTTTTAATGGTAAATAGCTAGCACAACATAAAAACATTAGATACATTTTTAATGAAACCTCCATAAAAATTTGAAAATATAATGACAACATTATAAAACTGATTAATATGTTTTACAATCGACTACTGTAAATCATATCTTCATAAGATTTTACATATAAAATGAACGAGTAATATTATTTTATGATAATACGAATATAGTTTTAATTGGAGATGCAGATTTCATTAAATTATAAATTTCATCTGAAAAACACTGAATAAAAATATGCAGTGTCTTACAACCAGCAAGTAATAAATGGACAAAGGCAGATTTGAGATGATAAGCTCATAGTTTAATTTAAGTAAATATGATTATTTTTACATATATACATTGCCTATTACAAGGTGTAATACAATAATAAAAGGTTGTGGTGACCTGCACATAATAACCCTAGTCCTGCTTTTGGACTTACAGAAGCAGGAATCTCTGACTTACATTTAATACTCGGAACAAATAGATCAGGTTCTGGGGGTTTATATACCCCTCAAGACTTCTGGAGTCTCTTACATACCTTACCATATATGGTGTTTTCACATATGTTTTCACTTACAATGTAGTATTTTTACATTTCTTACCATATATGGCATTTTATACAGTTTTCTGACCCTATAAGGTCAGCTGTGCTCTCTAAGATTTAACAACATTGTAATTTAATGATTGTTACATTTTTACATTTTATGGTTACAATTATCTATATAATATAAATGTTTACACATGATCGCTATACATAATTACTATACAGTTATTATTCTTATTCTACATATTCATTATACATTACAAAGTTATTAGTTTTATCCTACATTCATTATACAGTTATTATTGTACAACTTATCATTTTTATTCTACATTTTCATTATACATTTATTATTATACAACTTACATATGTACCTACCTTGCTTGACTTTGAACACTGCAAAATACAATATTGATTGTAAAGTTGGCACATAAAGAAAAGATCAGTTATGAATAATAAATAGCCAATAAAGTTGTCCCTTGAAAAATATATTGATTAATCAAAAGTTTAAACCCTTAATATTGAAGTAGGATTTATGTTTACGTATCTATATTTTCATTCTTTAATTGTATGGCAAGAGTTTCTGATCCCAGAAATTGTTGAAATTCTTTCAGAAAGTAAGATTCTCTGCAAAATTAATTTAACTCTGCATCATAAGATATCAAATGAATTGGCATGTTTTATATATGGATATATTTATGATTCATGAGTTGGTATTTATAGTTATTACAAATCTCATTTCTAGTATTTTTTATATATTATTATTATTATTATTATTATTATTATTATTATTATTATTATTATTATTATTATTATTATTATTATTATTATTATTATTATTATTATTATTATTATTATTATTATTATTATTATTATTATTATTATTATTATTATTATTATTATTATTATTATTATTATTATTATTATTATTATTATTATTATTATTATTATTATTATTATTATTATTATTATTATTATTATTATTATTATTATTATTATTATTATTATTATTATTGTTGTTGTTGTTTCAAAGAAAAGAACTTTATTGATGACCATATGGTTACATTTGCTATAAGACACTTCGTATACATATATTTACATTGCTAGTGAGTAAACCAAGTTTAAGTTGGTATCTGTGATGTACAAAAAAAATTAAATTAGGAAGGAAAGATATTTAAACATTGTTAAGGGGTGTGAAAATACATATGTATACGTTACATTTATGAGCATTGCTTGCTGTAATCAGAGTTCTCAAAAGTCTTGGGTTATCATTGTTCAATTTGCAAAACTTCAACTTGTATGTATATTGTAGTGCTGGAATTAGTTTGCTTTCCAGTATTTGAGTTCTGATTTTGTTGTTACTGTTCTCTATATTAATTGTATGCAATAAAAGACAACATTCTGTTTTTTTATTTGTAGATAATTGCCACATTTCTTTCTTATTTTTTTAAATATTGGTTGATGACATAGATTGTTGATTATTTAGCCATCTTAGAGGTTTGAATGTTGTGTTATCAGTGACCAGGTTCTGCATAGATGTCTGGATGTGCAATTTTATTGTCTCTGGCTTGTAGTTTCACCAGTTTGATATTAAAAGTTGATGGATGTCGCCTTGTGTTGTTACCTAAAGTGAATGTGCATCTAGTGCACCAGTATGCATAAAGCACAAAAGTGGCTGCATGGACTGATGGAATAGAGCCTTTGCAATATGAATTAAAGATTGTTTGAAGGGTTGTGTTAGATTGTCTATATGCTACTACTACTACTACTACTACTACTACTACTACTACTACTACTACTACTACTACTACTACTACTACTACTACTACTACTACTACTACTACTATTATTATTATTATTATTATTATTATTGTTGTTGTTTATATTTTCTTATTTTAGAACTATCATATTCTTTTAGTCTTTCTATCAGTCCAAATCATTTTGCAAGCTTTATTTTTAAATACACATATCTTTATCCTAATGTCAAAAAAATATTCATACAGAATTTCAATATAAATTAAATAATATTTATTTTACTGGGTATAGTTTTGATGCTTTCAGATCATATTCATGGTCAGTCTGCATATTTTTTCAGATTAATGTTTAGAATGGCAGGGTATGGAAATGTAATTGCATATTAAATATTTCAACATAAAATTTTAGTTTGGAAAAAATTTCATAAATGGCCAGAAAAGTGAAAATTTGTCAACATAAGAGAGCTTTAACTCCATCTTACTTCCAGCTTGATGAGTTATCCTTTTATATTCTGACATTTTCTGATGTTATCCATTTTTATGATATTGTTTGGAGAAAACAGTTCCAATAATCAAAAATGGGTTTATTTGTGAATTTATTATAATTCAAGATTCTTTTTACAAATCAAAAATATAAATTATTAATTGATATATTTTGAATGGAAGTATTTTATTTTTAAAACCTGAATGTTATATTTTTGAACAATGCAAATTTACTCTGAAGACATTTTCAAGCTTAGTTACTAAGTAATCGGTGTACTTAGTAAGTCTGAAAATATTATAAGATTATAAAAAATATTAAAAAATTTCAAGCTTTTAAAGCATATTTTGTTAGATTCAATAAAAAAAAATTATTTATTCATATTTTAAAAACAAATATCATATAATGAAGATTTTATTGGTTTTGGAAAATAAAAAGGAAATTTTCAGAATTGATGACCTAAATGCTTTTTTGTTTTGATTACAATCTCATTTTTTTAATATTTTCACAAATAAAATGTAAATATTTAAAGTTTATTTTCTTTGAAAATAAAAATATCTATCAAATGAAGTCAATTTTATTATTTTCTAATATATAATAATGGTTTAATCCTAAAGTCAATGTTGAACATGAAAACAAAGAAAATGGCATCTTCCAAAAAAGTTAAGAATCACAGTTGTTGAAGAAAATATTGTACTAATTTAAAAATCAGTTATTCAAAATAAATTATTAATAAAACTTAGTACATGGTTTACATAATATATAAAAAGCCTCTTAATGGAATTATAATGCATCTGACTTCAATCCTTGCAATCTGAATATAAATCTTGGATGAGGTAAAATTTATGTTCATGGAACAGGTCCATAATTAACTCAACTATATACCCAATATTAGTTGGTAAATGATACCTAGCTTTTCTTAGCTAGAGAGTACTATCCAATATATCAGGGGTGGGCAAGATGTCAATTGCAGTTGACCAGTTGACTGCAAGGTCTTTGGAAGTCAACCATGAAGTTGATGTGAACTGTGTCAAATTATAGTGATAAATTCAAAGCTGATTTGAATATAAAAAAGTAAAAATTCAAAATTACTCATATTTAAAAATAGTTAAATTTAAAATATCTGTTGTTATTGTCGATCTAAAAAATAAACCAAGGTTGGAAAAAGCTCAAAAGAATTAAATACAATTCTAAAACAATAATTTTTTTCTATATATATTTTCTTGAATTTTTTGTAAAATTCAGGATCAGCTCTAGAAAATAATTGTTTATAAATAATTTAATAATTGTAATTTAATAAATATTTTATAAAGCAGCATGGACAAATTGTAATACTAGAGGGAGCTGGGGTAACAATAGTAGACATTGTAAAACATCTTCAACAGTTTGTATCTTACAGAAAGAAAATTCATAAGTATCTTCTAAAATTGTCACTAATATTTGTGAATCCTAAAAAGCCTTTATAGAAAAAAAAACACCAATTCGTAAGTACATTCTTAAAAACCCAGGACTTCTGCTACTTTTTTCTGTTCTAGCAAAAATAACATTATTTTAGTCTCTGGTTCAAAGTGCTGAAAAAAACCATAGTCACCCTCAGGTACACTTTCATCAAAAAGTCACCACCAACATCTAAAAATTTGTCCATTCCTGCAATATATGATAAACCTGATAAGTAATGTCATCTTGGATTATTTTTTTATGAGAAATTTTTTGAGGCTTTTAATCTGCTATGGGCTGTTTAAAGACTGCTTTGTTGTTATACATATGTATAAAAATATTTATGTATGTGTAAGTAATTATATATGTTAAAACAGAAGATTAAAGTATGCATATCTAGGGTTTCTAACTTTTTTTTCATATGTCAAAGTGTTGACCAGGAAGCGAAGCTGGGCCAGTTGTTTGGAAGGCAGCTATGCTAACCACTAGACCACCAATGCTTGACAAGTGTTCCTAACTTTGCTGCAAAAACAGCACAACAGGTACTCAAAGAATTAGATGCAGCTTTTTTAAAAAACAATAATTGAGCTCTAGATATATGCTATTACATAAAACACCCATTAAAGTTTATAAACTAGCAATAAATATTGAAGCAGATGGAAAATAGAATTTTCTTTTTACCTTTTTATAAAATGACTTTATAAATAATGTACATGTAGATTATTATAATATTTATATGTATATCATTAAAAACCAGTCAAAACTTAGACAATCCCAATATCAATAACAAGCAACCAAGAAATTGTTGATTGTTATTGATATTGGGCTTGTCTAAATGTTGAATGGTTTTGAATGATTACTTATAAACCCATATAGCAAATGAGAATTATTACACTTATATATAATAACTGAAATACAAGCTTATTATATAGTTGTATCAATATATGTAATACATAGGGTATATGAACACAGACTTTCACATGACCCACCACTCTCCACTCTATCTCATAACACTTATACCCTTGAACACATATATGTTGAAAAGATAAATATTCACCAATATACGTATTTCATTGCCAAACCGTCAGTTGGTCCAGATTATCATCTCCACACATATATGCAATAAGTGCTCAAATATATATTAAGATAGCCAATCTTCATACTTTAATAGACAAGCTTCAATCCACCCCACACTCTAATTCGTTCGGTTGAAGAGTTGGAGTGTGGAGTGGATTGAAGCCTGTCCATTATATATCTGAGCACTTATTGTATATATGTGTGGAGATGATAATCTGGACCAACTGACGATTGCTGCTTTAGCATGAAATACGTATATTGGTGATTATGTTCAAGTGTATCAGTGTTATGAGATAAAGTGGAGAGTGGTGGGTCATGTGAAAGTCTGTGCTCATATATCCTATATATTACATATATTGAGACAACTATATAATAAGCTTGTATTTCAGTTATTACATAGTAGAGATGTCTGCCCATCCTATCGTATATGTATTAAATGGATTATGTCCTGTACATGAGGAGTCAGATTGACTTTAGGTCAACATGGGTGTGACAAGAATCTCAGCATCAGAATGGGCTTTGAGTATTCCCATCATAAGATTTTCAATTGGATGAACAGTTGAAGAGTTGGAGTTTGGAATGGATTGAAGCCTGTCCATTAAAGTATGAAGATTGGCTACCTTAATATATATCTGAGCACTTATTGCATATATGTGTAGAGATGATAATCTTGACCAACTGGTGATTGCTGCTTTAGCATGGAATACGTATATTGGTGATTATTTATCTTTTCGACATGTATGTGTTCAAGTATATCAGTGTTATGAGATAGAGTGGAGAGTGGTGGGTCATGTGAAAGTTTGTGCTCATATACCCTACATATTACACACATATATAAATTATAATGGTGATAATATATTTTATATAAAAAAAATATAACAGAAATGAGCAAACAGATCAGATCCAGATAGCACTTGGATAGGGTAGATTTACTCTAGCATTGTTAGTATTGTAAAACCCTGTTAGCACAGAACTGACTGTCAGGGAACTGAGACTATTAGTTTTGCTGGTCACCGAGCACTGCAGTCACTTTTGTCCCAGAATCGACAAATTGGCACCTCATTCCTAAACTGGCTTATATTTTTCAACTTGTGGCATGCCTCCTTGGAAAAGGTTTTCTCGAATATTTTTTGGGGGAATTTAACTGTAATATTGAAGCCGTTCTATGATCTGTGACATCGCTATGCGTTCCCCTATATTTTTGTTTAACATATTGAGTTGCCAACTTGAGACCCCTAATACGGCCAGCTGCCCCTCCTTTCCCTCCCTCTAATTTCCCTGATTATACTTGTATTTCAATATTACAATATTCTATAATGGACTTTTTATTGTATTTATACATATATGTGTGCATGCGTGTATTTAGACACATTGACTCAAAAGTTAAATTCTTTCTGTTTAGATTTTATATTATTTTGATTAGCAAATAGAATATAATCCTGATTATATAATATCAAATTTAAGTTTTAAAAAATTTAAAGTGCTTCACAATCCACATTTATTCAATGGAAAAGCATTGGTTAGCATCCATAGTAAAAAAAAAAAAACTTTTATCTTAAGTCACGTTGATTGAACTTTTTCAGTATTTAAACTATATGTGTGTATTTTATATTTTATGCATTCTTACTATGCGATAAAATTTAAATCTATTAAAATGAAATGTACTCTGTGTGTGTGTGTAATATATATTGATTTTTTGTCTTTACTGCAATTGTCTGCTTTTATAGGCTTAATGACTTTATTAACCTTTTAATTGTAATCAAAGTATATTGTTGTTTAAATATATGAAAAATTATAAACTTTAAAGACCAACCGTATTAAGTTTGGTAGTGATGCTTGATAAGACTTCACACTTAGCTGCTCTGAATTTAATTTGTATCTAAACCTATAGATAAACTTAATGCCAGTAGGAAGAAAACGGCATTACTCATAGCCAAGTTATTTTTCTGAAATGGCCTGAAGGGCAGCCTCTTTCTCATAGTACTTCAAAGCCCATGATTCATTGCAACAATAGGATGGCTTTGGGCACCTTTAGCGCCAACCCCCAACAACACAGAAATCTTCAACAATACCACAATTAAATATTTATGCCATATTGATAATTTACTTGCTCCTGATTGCCCATATTTAACAAATGATTGGAAAGTGACCCCCCCCCTCCTTTTTTACTTTTTTTTTCATCTACCAAAAAGTTGTCACGAAAAAATGATGCTGAGAGAGACTTAATTTAGCTTTGATGATGGTATTGTGATCCAGCTAATTAATGAAAATCAAATTAATAATCTTTGCTTTAAGGTCTTTTAATCTTAATTGTTTTAACCAGATTTTTGAAAACTAACCGTAGTCAGTAGCTACCAAAGGTCATCCTGGTAGAATATTTTCAGCAGATATAAATGAAGCTGATGTTCTGGGCTATTAGACTTGTCTACATTGATCATCTTATTTTCCCTGCACTTCTCAAACTAAAGAGAAGTTATGAACTGCAGAAAAAAAATTAAATGATATTCAAGCTACAGTTTATTTAATTATTAAATTTCAAATATTTTTCCTTTAAAAACTGAGTAGTCACTTAATCTCAATTTTTATAATTATTTCTATCGTTTTGGACTTTTTTCCGATGCGTTTACAATTTTATAGTTTTTAGAATGTTTTATACAAATATTTATATCTACGTATTGTTACATACAATAAAAAAATTTAAACCTTACGTCATAATTGACGCGTGTGCGTATCATCTCTTCCTTTTTTATTTAATATATTTTATTTATTCTTTAGTATGTTTTTTATATAGCTAGCTAATAGGACATAGCCAATATAACTCGCCATCTGAATATGATCAGTAAATGGATAGTTAGTCGATATAAGCCAGAAAATAAAATGTTTCAGGTTAAGATTTGTTGGTGTGTGTATGCAACTAAACTCTAAAAATAAGTACAATTATAATATAAGGCATTCACCGCCTGAAGCAAAGATTCCATTTTCTTATAGGTGCTGAGTTTATAGTTTTGTTTAATTTTATTCATTAGTTCAAAAGAAAAGGAGATAAGTCAAGCGTTGTTAGCCAAGAGGTCATCACAGCCACCTTGCAAGCAAGTAGTTGGTTGTAGACGGTTGTGGGTTCGCGTCCTGGCCAATGCTATAGCATATGAAAAGGAGATAACAATAAAAATAAATTTTGTTATATATACACACAAAATACCTGTACTTGTATTGTAAATGAATTCAAACCAATACTAAAATATTTCACTTGCGTTACTTGTCTGAGTAAAGCAGTAGAGGTCCAAAGCAAATTGCAGCTTACATAAAATGTTCATTCCAGATTTATGTCCCATCAAAGTTAATATTCAAAATGAGTATTTAAGCAATAAAAACGATATAAAATCAAAATGTAAATGTAAAAATGTGTAGGGAATACAAAACCAGCAAAAAACTCAGTTTTTTAAGCCAGGCTTTCAATACAGAATATCTTTATCGAAGCTTTTGCTAGTAAGATTCCAAATTGTGAAAAATATATCTGATACTTCATTGATAGTTGAAACAATCTGAAAAGTCTTATATATGTGATTCGATTACTATTTTAGTCATTAGCACTCATGGTATCATTTTCTATTTCATGCAATGGTATCCATTAATTGAATTATTCTGTATAAAGCCCTTAGTTTCCATCTTTTTTATTGTATGTTTGCTTTGAATTTTTTTTGTGATATCAACTTAATTAGTTTTTAAGTTCATAGCCTAAACAAATACAATATAATTAAGTAAAGAAATAGAATTCATTCCATAATTTTCAACATACCAACATATAAGATATACATATTATAACTTCAACCTATTAATACTACTGGAGATGGTAAGCATGCTATAAGTTTATAGTTATATGTGTTATTTATTTATTTATTTATTTATATGTTGGTATTTTAACAATTGTATATTTCATTAATTTATTGGTAACTTGAAGGGACTACATTTAAATATAATTAATTTGTTGTGAAACTTTCATAAAATATATAAAATAGATAAAGATAGAGAAGATTGAACCTAAAAATGAGATATATTTCCCAATCACTTCCACAAAATCAACACTAGAGATTTGAAATAGATTACAACTTAGAAGTAATTTGTGTCTGCACCTTCTACTAGGGTGCAATTTTTTTTTATTTGTTAATGAAAAAAATGCTGAATGGACCAATTTAATTCCTGATAACATTTGGCATTTTTTCAGTAGTAAAGCATTCTCTCTAATTTTTTTTTCCTTTTCATATAAACAAGGAATTGATAAGTGTTAGTGTGAACAATTGAAGTAGAAGTTGTGATATATAATAGCACTCACAATTTGAATTTTAAAAACTAATAATTTCATAAGATACAATTAATTCACTTACAAGGTAAACAATTATTTTAGAATAAATATATATAATGTCTAAGCATATATAAAAATAACTTAATTAGTCAAGCATTGGTGGCCTAGTGGTTAGCATAGCTGCCTTCCAAGCAGCTGGCCTGAGTTCGCTTCCCAGTCAACGCTTTGACATAAAAAAAAATAAAAAAACTTAATCACTAATATAAATGAAATAAATTCAAATGTAGTAATTGGATTACACTGACTTATTTTCTATTTTCTTTTGTTAAAGTTTTTAAAAGAAACAGTTTTACCATATATTTATAACTTCCATTATTGGTCAGTATGAAATTAAAATCTGTGATGTGTTATTTTTCTATTTGTTCAATTTAAGTATTCAGTTTCTAACAATGATATGGGTACACATTCTTCAAGGGCACAGATGAGTTGTAATTTATCCATAATGTGGAATTTAAGGTTTCGGGAAAAGATTACATAATTATGGAAAGCTAGTACACATTTAAATTAATCAGCAATTCATTTTCTATGGCTGTATCAACAAATAATCCATTAATCAAAAATTTCTTTCTGGTTATGATGATTTATATTTAATAAATCATTTCTTTCTAACACAGTGATATATTTCTCAATTACAGTCATAGTTCATATCACAAATTATGTCCCCATGGACATTTTTCATTCTGTTTATTTCAATAATTAGAGATAGACTGATTTTTTAAAATTAAATTTTAATTATTATTGCATATTAGATTTGTAGATCCATTTATTTTATCTACAAATGTAATCCAATTAACTTTTTTTGTAAAATAAAATAGATAAATAAATATATTTTAATCTCCTCTGTTTCTATTAAAGCATCTCTACCTGAATCAAATTCTTTTATTGACATTTATTTTAATAAAGTTTTATAAATTTTAGTTATGTCTTTATTTTATCCAAGTGAGATATTTTTATATATCTCACCTATACATGCACATATCTGCACATTAAAAAGAACATACTATTAAATATTTATATTTCCCTTAAACCAATTATTATAAGCAATTTATAAGACAATTTTGAATTGCCCATTGCAGGCTATGTATCATCTATATACTTCTGGCTGACCTTTTAACCTTCTATTTCCCATCCCACCCAACCTCATTAAAAAAATGAGACAAGATAAATAATTTATTTATCATTTCTACTTTCTATACCTTAATTTCAGGAATGATTTTCTTCAAACATTCACACTTTCTTATTGATTAAAAAAGTGAACTCTATGCATGGAAGTTTTATCAATAAATACCACACCATTGAATTTTTTCTGTTGCCTGGCCCATGTCCACACCACCAATATACCTATTTCATGCTGTGCCAACACTCATCAGTTGGTCCAGATCATCTCCCATATATACATAAACATTTCTTGGTTTATATTAAGACAGCAAATCATCAAACTTTAATGGACAGGTTTCAATTCACTCCACCCTCCAACTCTTCAGCCATTCATACCATCAAAAATCTGTTGATGGAATGCCCAAATCCCATCTGATGCCAATATTATCATCTTCCCCATGTTGACATTAAGTCACTCTGATCCCTCCTGTATAGGATCTTGTCCATTTAAATACACAGAAGAAGAATCGGCAGAATATACTTCATATACCTGGAGTTTAATTATAAGTATATTAGTGGGGGGGGGGTTCATGTGTATGTGTTCATGTGTATTGGTAGTCTGAGATAGAATAAATAGCTAAAGGGAGGTTGAAAATATGTATTCAAATCCCCTATAATTTCAATTAAAATCCAGGTATATGAAGTATGCCTGTATTTTATATATGCAGGTGTTAAGCCTGTACAAGGTATTAATTTATATAAATAATGCATAATATGTCTGCCCATCCCTCACATATGTATGTATAAATGGATTATTCTTCTGTACATGAGGGGTCAGAATGACTAAATGTTAACATGGGTAGGATGACAACATTGGCACTAATGTGGGCTTTGAACATTCCATCATCAGATTTTCAATGAAATGGATGGCTGAAGAGTTGTGGGTTGGAGTAGTTTGAAGCCTTTCCATTAAAGTATGAAGATTGGCTCTCTTAATATAAAGCTGAGTACTGATTGTATATATGTGTGGAGATGGTAATCTGGACCAACTGATGAATGCTGGTTTAGAATGAAATACGTATATTGGTGATTATTTATCTTTTCAACATGTGTGTGATCAGGTGGGTCAGCAATATAAGATGGCACTGAGAGTTGTGGGTCGTGTGAAAGTCCGAGTTCGAATCCCGCATATATTACATATATAAATGCAGGTGTTAAACCTGTACAATATATTAATATATATATGATAAATTTTAAAAATAAAAAGTAGAAATGTTAATATATATGCATGTACTGTAATCATGGTTTTTTTTAAAAAATAATGACAGAAAATCTTAAAATATTATTCACTAAAACAATCTACTAAATGTGATAAAATATGATTAACTAAATATAAAACTATATGGATAACTTTTAACTACTATAAATAATTATGTTTTCATTTTTGTTTGACTTTTTGCACTAACATTTGTATTCATTTTTAGCATAATTGTCTAAAAAGTAAAAGGCAGTTTGAATATATCCAAATGATATATGATGGAAATCATTTGTTCATACATAATAGATAATATTTATACTTATGTAAAACGTTTTATCAGTCACATGGTTTGTAAATATAAATTTATATTATGTAATAATGTTTTTAATATTTATTTTAAACATATATTATTATATTTATATGTATATAATAAACTATTTCCATCATCTAGTATAAGTATTGAATGTCTTTAGAAAAATTTAACTTCATTTAAATATTCCCAATTCATTCAACTGTTAGTAATAGCACACAGATGAGTATATGAATAATGTTTCGAGAGGTTTCATTCTCCCCTCTTCTTCAGGTGTAGCTGGCTTGACCAGTGCCAGTATCAGCATGGGAATAAAACCAGGACCCTTTTGGGAAAATGGCTGTTGGTTAGAGTATTAATATTCACCAATCTAAGGATCCAGGTTCGATTCCCACGCTAGTATTGTCACTGGTCAAGCCAGCAACACCTGAAGAAGAGGCGTCAATAATACCTTTTGAAACATTGTGCGTATACTAACCTGTGTGCTATTACTAACAGTTGAATGTATTTGGAATATTTAAATAAAAGTTAAATTTTTCTAAAGACATCAGATACTTAGATAAGATTATGAAAATAATTCAATACATAAATACAACTAAAATACCATCATCACAAATCTTCAAGAAAACACATACATTATTGTACTTTTAATAAAATATTTAAAAAATATTTACTGTAAATATTATTTTTAATTTAATTTTATGTTTGAATAGAAATAGAAATTTAAAGTTGTTTGCACTGATATTTTAAGTTTAATTAAGATTAGGAAAACAAAATATTCAAATAATAAAAAAAATATTTTAATTTTTCATAACATATGCTTCCATACAATAATAGAATTCTGATAAAATTTGCAAGTTTGAAACAACAATTTTTTTTATTCCTAAGTAAAGTTATATTTAGATCTAAAAAAATTCACTTGTCAACATAAAAACATTTTACTCAAAATAAAGTAATATTTGTGTGCATAAAAGAAGTAAGATATGCATATAGTCACAAATTATTATGAAAAATTTAAAGATGCAATAACTAAAATGTCTCTTAAAACATATTTCATATTAAATGAAACACTAAGATGGAGGTTTCATTTTTGTTCCTCCATAAGTATAACTGTTACCTCTTTTTCTGTATAATTGTAATTTTTCAATAAATGTTAAACATTTAAACCCGAAAAGGTATACATTAGTTTAAATATCGGGGATTTGAACTCAGACTTTCAAGCACCCTTCAACTATCCACATTACATTGTGTTAATGTGTATCAGTGGTATGGGATAGTGGTGATAGTTGAAGAGTGCTTGAAAGTCTGAGTTCAAATCTCCTATATTTACAATTACACTCCAGGTATATGAAGAATGCCTGTATTTCAAATATTTACATTAGTTTAAAATATTTTTATTCAAAGCAAATACTTTCAATACTTCAGGTATTACAACCATAGAATTATGAATTAATCTTGCTAATTTTGTTTTTATATATTCATGCTTGTTTGTAAAATTTACATAAAATTAAATTTCTTGTTTTTATCCATATTTATGCAAATATTGTTAGAGAGGCCGTTTTTTAGATAAAGGGGTGTTTTTCTTCTTTTTAAAACAAATGATTGAATAATTCTAAAGATAAACTAGCTAAGGAGGCTGCACACCAAATGATTATAAAATTAAGTGTAAAAATACTGATTGCTTAAATACATATTATAGGGAAACAAGAGCAAACCTGTCCACAAGACTGGCCCAACACATCTACTTATATAATAGGGCACAAAAAAACTATGAGTACTCGTCAATATTTTAGAGCATGAGCTGCTGTTAGGCCACGAATTTGATCACTCCAATGCAAATATTATTTGCACTGAAAGAAATAATAGAAAGAGAAAGGTTAAAAAGGCATGAACTATAGCCAAAGACAAATGTGCTATAAATGAAAAAGAAGCCAGCATCCCTTTATTTAAAAAATAGCCTCTTTAACAACATTTACATAAATTTGTTATAATAATAAGAAATTTAACTATATATATATTTTACAAACAACAAGCAAGTACATATAAAAACAAAATTTAGCAAGATTAATTCCTAATTCTATGATTTTGATACCTGAAGAATCGAAGGTGCTTAGTTTAAATAAAGATATTTTAAATTAATGAATGCCTTTTCTGGTTTAAATGTTTTAACTTTTATTTTAAAAAATGTTGTTTCTGCTAATCACAAAATCCATAAATGTTTAGCAAAATTCATTGTTGATCTACTAAAAGTAGATGTGTTTAAAACTGTGATCATAAATTAGTTAATCTGATTAATCTTACAAAAAAGTCAAAAGATGTCACATGACTTAATTTAAAATCTTGTATTTACAAATGTTATATATAGAGCTTGCAAAATAAGCTCTTAACAAGCTTTGCAAAATATCCCCAATCCCAGACCAGTTTCTGCTACTGGCATCCTCAATGAGATGCTAGAATATTTAAGCATTAGATTAAAAATACCAGGACAACCTCAGCACTTTATCTGATGTATAACTATTAAGAAGAAAATCTAAAATTTTCAGACATCCATATGTCTTCCAATCCAGCTATCTAACTTAAATAGCCCTATGGGACTACATGGCTGTTTAAGTTAGATAGCTGGATTGGAAGACATATGGATATCTGAAAATTTCAGATTTTCTACTTGTCCTGGTATTTTTAATCTAATGCTTGAATATCCTAGTACCTCACTGATGAAGCCAGTAGCAGAAACCAGTCTGGGATTGAGGATATTCTGCAAAGCTTGTTAAGAGCTTATTTTGTGAGCTCTATGTATAACATCTGATTAACCTAAATGTAGCCTTACTCCTTAGCTTTTTATGTGTAAATAAAATATGCAAACATTTGCACCTGCATGGCAAGAGAAATGTCAAGACAAGAACCAGAAAGCAGCTGATATGATCAGAATATTTATTGAAAAGATATTATATAGCCATAAGCTACAACAAGCATTAATGTTGATCAATGGACAGTAAAAAACATACAATGGAGGAAACAAAATGCTCACTTTTGCTATGGCTTTTATTGACTGAAAAAGTATCATAAAACTTAGTGGGTAGTAGGACTTTGTGATAACAGATTTGGCTACATGTTATTTCATTGATAACTTATATTTGGCAATAATATGTAGTCGTAGAACTCATCCACAAATTTCTAAGCAGCATATTGTTTTTTAAAGTATTCTTGCAGTAAGTGTTTTCAGTTATAATAACCTATTATACCAATGGCATACAAATGAAAATTTCATCTCCTGACTTGATGTACCAACTACTTTTCTTGGTAACATTGACATATATCTATAATATCTTCAACAGTTAATTTATGTTTGTTTGGAAGTGAATATAGCTTTTGAAAAAAATTTTAAATGACACTTATTTTGTAAGATTTTGCAGTGTAACAATATTTTGTCATTAAACATCACATGATCACCATTTCTTATGCTTGCTTATAACTGTTATTAAAACAGGCAAAATGCTCTATATGTATTGCCATTCAATGCAAGCCAGAGTAATCAATGGATGCCAGAAGGCTTGTGCATAAAATTCCCTTCTAGTGCAATACGTATAGAGAGTTTTGCCTGTTTTAATATTTTGACATCTTGACTACAATATTGTTGTGATGGCAGAAGAGGTAATTGGCTAAAATTAATTGTAGCAGCATACACTTAGATATATGCAAGGCATGTCAATTGATGCTGAAATATATATGTCAATGTTGGTTCACAAATTTGCTATCATAGCATGCATAAAGATAATAATAAGCATCTTATCAAGTATAATGGCATTAGCATCAATCCTTTTCTCTTATTTATTAATGTGATGATTTTCAATATTCAAATTAGAAATGTATGATTCTATTTAAGAAAGAGAAGAAAAAAACTCTTAAAAAGAATATTTGCATATTTATTTATTTACATGCTTATGTTGTAGTTTGATAAAATATCAGGGTTTCATATATTGAAGTGAGTTTTCCATATGTCTTAAAAATATTTATATTTGAGTAGGTGTTTAATATTTGTATATAATAACCTTACATACATATATAATTAATTAAATACCATGCAAATATATGAAAAATTAATATTGCTTTTACTTATGTCCTCTATAGAAATTTATTAAGCAGGGATGTTTGATAAATAAAATTAACTAATTATACATTGCTGCTTAAAAGACCATAAAAATTTCTATAAAGGGTTAAATAATGAATAACTTAGATTATATGTAAGTGAATAGGAAGTCACACACTTCCAATTCATTCTCTTTAAAAGACAGATGATACCACCTGTCTCTTAGAACCACCTGTCTCTTAGAATTTATTCTTATATATGCTTCATTTATTTACTTATATTTAGAAGATAATAACCTTTTCTCACTAACACTGTACTATATTATTAAACAATAATGTTAACTGCAAGGATTTTCTTGTCCCAGCCACAAGATAAGCACTTTGAGAAAATAAGAACGATCATCTTGTTTTCAAACTCAGACGCACTTTTATGTGTCAATCTCAAGTCTCTAGTTGAATTATATTCTAAATATAATTACAATATAACACTGTGCTAAAAAAATTAATTAATTATTACTTAGTTTATTTATAATTAATAATTTGTTAAGCACATAAGTAATATATATTAAGGCTATAACCTTAAGACTATGTGCCTAGAAGATAAGAGTGTCCGCTCATCTTTTAAAGTTATTAATCTTGTGTTAAAGATTTGTAGAGGTTGCTACTGTCGCATCTAGGCACATAGTCTTAAGGTTATTGCCTTACTATATATTACTTAATTTATTTTATATGTAATGTGTGCGGGATTCGAACTCAGACTTTCACATGACATTCAACTCTACTTGCCATCTCATATTGCTGACCCACCTGATCACACACATGTTGAAAAGATAAACAATCACCAATATTTGTATTTCGTGCTAAACCAGCACTCATCAGTTGGCCCAGATTACCATCTCCACACACATTTACGATCACTGCTCAGCTTTATATTAAGATAGCCAATCTTCATACTTTAATGGACAGGCTTCAAACTATTCCAACTCACAACTCTTCAGCCTTCCATTTCATTGAAAATCTGATGAAGGAATGATCAAATCCCACGTTAGTGCCAAGGTTAAAAGTCTGAGTTTGAATCCCGCACACATTACACACACACATATATATATTGTGCCCTTTTCTATAGGTCAGTAATAGTTCATAACAGTCAATTACTAAAAATTTTAAATTTTAGAATGTTATTTTAATACATTAATTATAGTTTGTCAATTATATCTTTAAAGTACAATTTAAAGCTAAAGAAAATACGTGGTATATAAAATTATAGCGAATTATTTAAAAAGTTGTTAAGTAAAGTTTAAAATATTGTTTCATATGGTTGTAAAAGCTGGCCATATTAAATAACACAGCTATAAAAATTAAAAGTATATTTAATAAATTTGATTTTAATAGTTTAAAACTTGTAGTAATAAATGTTATATTTTAAATTTATAAAGTCATATTTAATAAGCAAAAATTAATATCGTACATTTTAAAAATAAACTTTGTGATGGTGAAAATTATATCTAATTCTATATTTTCTAAATTGTTCTTCCAAATTTTTATAATTATTTTATATAATATAATAAGTGTATCAATTTTATTAATCTGGGCAGAGAAATAGATTGAAAATCGTCTGTCAAAGTTATTGATCATGTGACTTGTATATTAAATACGTTCACACACACGCTTGTTAGAATTTAATAACAAAGTTTGTGTATTACAGAGTTGGATATAATGATTATTTATCATAGAAGTGAATATTAAAATATTATGCAGTTATTTCCAAATGCTTAAATGATGTAATAAAGATGAATACATTCATAATATAAAAATTAAATATTTTATTTAAATAAAAATAGATAAATTGAATATTAAGAAATGGAATAAGTTATTAAATGTTATTTTAATAGTTATTTTAAAAGATTAAATAATTTAAATAAAGTTATAATTGAATTAAAAGTGGTATTTTAAATAATATTTTAAGTTCATTACGTCATAATTTCTAATTTTGAAATTCAATTCTACTATAAACTAAAAATATGTAAATTTGTTCTCAAGCTAAAGTAAGAATTAACCAATAGGAATAGGTATTCTTACAGACTATAAATATCATTGTAACTAAGTTATCGGGGGAGATTAATAATGTATTGAAACCGGAGAAAGGTAAATTATAACTATCAAAAAGATAGTATTTTTTAAATTTTTTATTTTAGTCAATTTTTTTTAGTACTTTCTTATCGTTTTATTTGCAAAAACTAATTGATAATTTTTAAAAGTATTTTTGCAAAAGTGGGTGTTAAAATATAATAATTTAGAAACTTCGTGGAGATGATTTTCTAATTTTTTAAAGTACTTACCAGTCATATTTTATCTAAAATATTTAACCTAAGCTTCACAATAAAAAATGGATATACTGTGGAATAAAATGGATAGACATTGTAATACTGTAAAAATGTTTGGAATATTTATTGATACAGCTTTATTAATATTTCACCGAAGAACTGTTTTGGTACATAAAAAAACCACAGCTCGGACATTATACGGAGTCTAAAAAATGTATTGAAATGTATTATTTATAAGTTTATCCAAGATTTATTTTTAAATAGTAATAAGACAATTATATCTCATGAATCATTTTATAGAATATTATATTCAAAGGAGTAAAATGTTATATACTTTCTGAAGGTAACATTTTAAAAAAATATTTTCAAGAATTAAAGAAAGAACCCAGGAGAATATGTTACAGAAGCATTTTTGATATTAAAATATCCGGTCTTAGAATTATTTAAAAATGTATTTAGAAAAGATTTGTTTAAAAGTACTTGAAGTTTTTTTTATTTTTCCAAGAGATTTATAAAAAATACCAAACGAAAGTTTAAATGTATCAAGAAGGAAACATATATAAAAAAGTGAACACATAGTTGAATAAAAGATGGATCCATGGAAATACAAATAGTACTTAAAAGTTTATCGAATATTTTTAAAGTTAAATTAGATGGATTGATGCATCGGATATGCAGAGAATATTGGTAGAGAATATTAAGAAGCTTCACGGGATTAATTAATATTATGATTTAATAATTATCATCCTAAATACTAAAACCAAGAATTATTTTCTATAAATTTTACTAAATGGATTAATAATTATTTTTATTTTAAACTTTAACGCACTTGGAGGAGAACATTTTTAAAAACTCTAGAGAAAATAATAAACATTTTGGACTTATCAGGAACTATCGTCAAGAAAATATGTAATTATAGTTTTGATTCCTTTTATTTTGTTAACCTAGTTTAAATTTAAATTTTTATATAAGATTAGGAAAAACATAAAAACATTAATTTATTAATATTAAAATTTTATAATATAACAATCTAATAATTTAGCTAAAAATATTTTAATATAAAGTGTATGGGTGTGAATTTTTTTTATATCTGCAATGCTCAAGTGGATAAAGGAAGCCTACTGAACATGATGACTAGATAAAGGTTATTGGTAATAATAATAACTATTGATAATTTATAATGTATATTTTTTTTTTGTTTTCTTTAGATCATCCATAAATTGGAAGAATGAAGTGTAAAAGTTTTTTTACTTATATGTACTGCATTTCATACAACATTTTAAAAAACATTATGAGATAGGATTGATTTGAAAATATGCATACGATTGTTTTTTTGTTTTTTTTTTATATTAGTGATATAATCCAACATACAAATAGTTATGTGATTCTTTTAAAATTTTCATGTTGGGATATTCAAATATTGTCTAAGTAGACTGTATATGATTAAACATACAGAGCAATGAAGTAAGCAACTTTTCTTATGGAATCGTAAGATTGTTTAACTATTAATGAATTTTATTTATTGTTTTTGTAAATGCAGATAGTTATTTATCGATGTAAGATGTGGAAAATCTTGAGAAATAATGTTGAGATAGTGGCTTGGAAGTACTTAGTGAACAGGAAACCAAGATGATGTATTTTTAAAATAGGATATGATAAGGAATGGAATAATATTTAGTCTTTATGTGGTTATCAGCATAGTTAACATAGCCCTATGACTGATACATATTTTATTTGGACAGTGTTTATATTTCTTTAAATATTTGATGTTCTAATAAAGCTGAAGAAATAGCTTTAACATCGTCCCTGTAGTAGAGGATATTAGGCAGGTAAATGTCATACCTCTTCGCACTGTGCCATGATTTTGAGATATGTTAAGAGTAATACTCTAGCTTTCTTCCTTAATCCTATGCATCTGTTTTCGCTATCTTTATTTCATGTAACTGCATTGTTCAGTAAGATATGTTTAAGAGAAATGATAAATAATTTAGAACTTAGGTTATGCTATTGTTTTGTATAAGATTGGTTTATTTGCTTAGAAGGAATAGGATGTTATAACTTAAAATTGAAGATCCAAAGTATCCTAAGGAAAGAAAAGAATCATAGAATATATTTTGAATTTTATTTCGGAAATGAAATATAAACTTTTTTAAAATAAAGTATCTAAACAAAGATATTTTCTTTAAAGTGATAATAATTTTAAATGCTTTAGTATTTTTTTTTTAAGAGAAAAATAAGTATTGCACATTTTTAAAATACAATAGTACAAAGTAAATTATGTAAACAATATGCATAGTATATTTTTTGTTTATTGATTAACAGAAATATATTGATGATTACACTTATATCATACTAAAGTAAGGCTTAAAGAAGAATATATTATGATTAGTAAACATCGTGTGATAAACACTAAAGTCTAGTACTGAATTTTTGGATAATATTTTGTGTAACATCTTTGACTTTGCAAGATGAAATTTTTTTTAATATTTTGAGAAATCCATACTCATTATAAAATTTTGTTTTCTATAGAATGTTTTCTAAGTATGAATTTTTTAAAATAAGATAGTTTAATAATATTAAGGATAAAATGCTGTTGCTAATAAAGTAGATAAATATATTTGTAATAAGTTAACGATAATGAGAAACCAAATAGTAACATTTTTTTAAAATTTTGTCCTAAATCTAAATAAAGATATAATTGAAATATAAATTATTTTTTTTTATAACCTGGTAGATCAAACTGTAAAGTAAAAAAAGTTAAGGATATCCACTGTAAATAGTGTAAATAAATTGTTTATTTATTTGTTGTTAGTAATAAACTTTGTTAAATTTTGTTATTTCAAAAATTTTGTGTCCAAGTTATTTATTTCTCCACATCGCTGCATGAAATCATGATATATACATAATAACTGAAACAAATATAAAATTTTGCACAAAAGATAAATAGAGAATTATTTTAAGAATTTTAAATATTTTATTGGTATTCATTATAATTAAATAATCATAATCTTACATTATTTTATTGGTCATAAATCAGTTATCACAATATTATATTAAATCATATGCTATCAATTGCCACACATTGTTTGTCAGATTATTAAAATGCTACCACGTATTTATTATATCATTACATGAAGATATAAGATCATATTATATTATTTCATTATTTTATTATCGTAATAAAATTATAGTAAAAAGAAAAGATATACAGAATTAGTTAAACAATGAAGAATATTATTACTGTTATTTATTATTATTAGTTTCAGTGTAGTAGATTATGACATAAAATCCCTTCTCATATTTTACTACAGTATTTTAAAATTAACTTAGAATAAACTTTATGAACTTGAGATTATTTTATTTGAGCTAGATTATTATTAAATAGAAGATTAAGACTTAATTATTAGTTTAATCTTAGTGAGTAGATATTATTAAAGTCGTAAGAATACTATGAGTTTGTTATTTGAAATAGTAATAAAGGGGGGATAGTGTTCTTATGCCATTGAGGTAGTATCCTGTGGGATATTGGCTCAATGTAATCTATCTTGTCACATGTATTTTCACTTCAAGTCTCATGAAAATATTAAATATTTATTTAATTTATTTTTATAAATTGAACCTTATTCGTATTTTAAATTTGAGCTAGTGAAATATTTTAATTTTAATGCTGAATATTTTATTTATTAATTATTAACTGAGCTAGAACCCGTTTTTCTATTTTATATCATATACTATTCTGAAGTGAAGATGCACGAGATGAAGATTAGAATATATATATATATATATGCAGGATTAGAATATATATATATATATATATGCAGGCTTAAGCCTGTATAGTGTATTAATTTAATTTATTTATGTAATTTTAAATGGAGTGAATTCAATCTATTAATTATATATATTTATGGAATAAATGATAAAAATCACCATTTAAATATTTAGAGGATCAACGCCGAGCTTTAGTTTAAACAGCCTGTAAATATGAAATGAAAATTCAGTGTTAATATTTGTAAATAATAAGTAACTCAGATTGTATATAACTGAAGCTTTCAATGAGTTACATAATGTAAATAAACTCTCCAAAAGACAGATGTAACTAACTGTCTCTTAGCATTTGTTCTTATATATGCTTCGCTAAGAGACAAATGGTATCATCTATCATTTGGAGAGTTTAATTATATTATATACCGCTTGAAAGCTTCAGTTACATTCAGTTCAGTTATATAAAATGGTCTTTCTGTTTCGAAAAAAATTAATAAGGTGGTATGACCGTTTGTAAAAAAAAAATTTCCGAATTTTCATACAGATCTTAGATATGGCAGGCAAATACTACTAAGTTTTTAGTGTGTGTGTATATATATATATATATATCAATATTGGATCGACCTTATTAATACCAATCCGTTTGGAAAGATTGTTGTTCCACTGATATACATAATAACGATATATTAATTATTACACATACTTAAATATTATTTTAATTATTACTGTTATAACTTTTACGTCAGCCGTAAGTAATGTTTATTATGTAAGAAAGTTTTCTTAATAAGACAATTTAATGTTCACAATCATCTATGAAAAGAGATGTAATGATTCCAGTCAGAGTTGAATTTACGTTTGTCATTATTATGTCTCAACTCTGAGATATCAATGGCCACACACACTAATAATCATTATAAAATTCAAATTAGAAAAAACATTTTATTTTATTCTATATCCAGTCATAAAATAAGTTTTTGTAGCTTTTATTAGTTCTAATTTTGTTAACAATGGGAGTTTAAATCTTTTCCAGCTAGAAACAGCTGTGGTATATTTAGTCTCAGAGGCAAGCTTATCAATCACTAAAAGATACAGTATTTATATCTAAATTGAAAGCAGACATTTAACAAACAATATATTTCTCTCCCAAAGGCGGACTATTTTACTTAAAGCACTGCAGAAGATGAGGATTGGGAAAACTTCAAGTTAGAGTCTTTTTCATTTTCATCAAATAATAGATTTTTTTAAATGTCAAAATTGATTTTCTGGACTTTGGTGAACAACAGGAATCGTTTCTGTTATTAAGCAGATATGTCCATCTTTTTAAATAAGCATTGATTTTTTGCCCCCTCACTGACCTTACAAAGCTTAGATGACCACTTGATCACACCTGGAATATTTAAATTACAATAAAAGATTTTAACAATAGAAGGCTTTAAGTACTAAATGTAAATCTTCAAAACATAAGAAAGGACTACCAAATGCAGTATTATATAAAGCAGCTTTTCAACAAAACGAATTAAATTAAATCTTCGTTTTTATTTAATAATAATATTAATTCAGCAAGTAAATATAACTATTTAATACTGTTCAAATTATATACATCATTACTCATCTTATCAGTATTTTTAGTATCATATATTTTATAACTATCTAACTTTTAAATAAAGTTTTAAATAAGATTGCCTCTCAAACTCCGTCGCAGTAATAAACATCTGTGCTTATTGATTATGCATGAATGTGTGCAAAGTTCTAGTCCTTGAAATCAAATAAAAATACAGCTAAGTTATAGAGGATATTACTGTTAATATCACGTAGCTAGACAATGGATATTTGAAGTCAACAAACAATATGTGATCATCGTAGGTGGTATATGTACCATCCTTTTTTAATGATATTCTTATGTTTATTAATAATAATTAATAAAGCAAGTCATATATAACGTGGCATTACTTTTATAAGCTTGTAATTACAAAAATACAATACAGAGAGCGTACCAATAGCTCAAACAAGCTCTTAATTAATAAGTGCGGTATGAGAAAAATTAAGAGCTTGTTTGCGCTATTGGTACGCTCTTTGTATTGCATGTTTATTAATAATAATTAAATTGAATCATTTTGGGTTTTTTTTAATTATTCTAAGATACAAATGCTTGTAATGAATATGAATTGGTGATGGTTATGATTGCAGAGAATCATTCAAAATCAATCAATATTGTTTCTTTACAAAATGCATCCTAGAAAAATTACAGATGGGGTCTCTTAAATGGCATTCTGTGACAGTATCACAAAGTCTTTTGATAAGAATATGTTACTTTTAGAAAAGAATTTGGGTATTTATACAATGGTGGAGAAACAACTGCCATCAAGCCATTATTATTGGTTAGAAAATCATTTGGTTTATTATTTGCATATGACCCTTTATTTTTACAGAAGCAAAACTCTCCATACAGTAGTGCCACTCAGTGCAAGCCAGACTAATCAATGGATGCAAAATCTTTATCTAGTACCTATTCATGCATGAGTGGGCAGTAGATAGGGATTTTATGCACAAACTTTCCTGCATCCATTGATTACTCTGGCTTGCACTAAGTGGCACTACTGTATGGAGAGTTTTGCCTCTGGGAAAACAACTTGTTTAAGCGTAAAGAATGGTGATCGTGTGATGACACTTTAATATTTAGAACTAACTCCAACTTCTGAAAATCCTTGAGCAGCCATACATCTTTATCTTTTCTTATAATAGTATCAGGAGTTTTGCACTCTTTTTGCACTCCTGTGTGGTCTACTTGTAACTCCTAACAGCAGACACCCAACACCATTTCATAAGCTAAATTGGAGCATTCTTGTTAAACTTCAATAAAGACTTTTTGAACATCACTGGTTAGACATACTTAAAGAACCAATTCCAAATCTTCATGAAGAATTGCTATTGTCCTAGCATTTGGAATATGATTTTTTTGAGTAGTCTATGACTGCTATCTGTCAAGTGGACAAAAGGAGAATATTACATGTAGTTTGGAGCTAAAGGCAGAGCATCACTTAAATCAAACTTTAGCTTTTGGTATTCCATTTCACCTCTGAGTAGTTTTTAAATATTTTCATTTTCTGTAAGTTGGACCATATTGGGGAGATTTTATCAGCCCCATGATTCAAAACATCTTTTTAATATAATTAATTGTAGCAGATAACATTTTAAATTAATGATTTTTTTTATTTAATTTTATGCTTTTTTGGTTCTATAAAATAAAATGTTCAAATAAAAAAAATAAGAAAGCAATAAAGCATCACATGATTTCCAGATTTTGCAATGTATTATTTAAATAAGCATTTATTTATATAGCGCATGTTTATAAATTGTAATACATTAAAGATCAGCCTTTTCAAGCTATTGTGCATGCGCTTTTTACGAGTGTTAATAATAAATGAATTCTTTCATTTCCAACACAAGATATAGTATTTATGAAGGGATAAAATGAATCCACTTATCCCTTCAAACCCAAATGCTGATATATGAGCAAATCTTAAGTACTGCAAATGAAAGTGTGAGGATAGACCACTCACTTTAAATTACTGTTTACACTGTCTGAATGAATGACGTCAATGAAATTACCTAGAATTTACCAAACGTCACTCTCAAATGAAACTTAAACATATGTAAATAAGCATTTCTTTATATAGCGCATGTTTATAAATTGTATTATTTAAACAAATTCCTATTATTCTTTTCCATTATCACCACCTCTTTTAGGGTTGAATGATCAGTTTGAATAATAAGTAGACTTAAATCCATATTGAATAATCCTATCTAAATTACTTCAGACTAGTTTCTGGCTTAGGGCCTTAATTATGTCCAAAAGACAGAAGTGTGCTACAACTGGTCTGAACTTTTCATTAATAAAGCCCATAAGCCAAAAACTAATCAGAGGAAGTAGATAGGGTAGCTCTAGATATAACTTTAACAAATACTATCATCTAGTATTTATTGATTACTCAAGCTTACACTAGATGGCAGCATTGCATTTGTTAATTTGTTATGGAAAGGAGTTGCAGTAGCAGGGTTAACATATGGTAATGATGCAATATATGTTAGTAATGGGGTATTAAATTACTCAGAAAAAGTTCAAAGGTAAGTAGGAAGACATGCATTGGATGCAGATGTATGGACAGCAAGGGAGGCAATTCAAGCAGAAATGGGATGGTCAAGTTTTCATATGAGAGATGCAAAAAGCAAAATAAAAATGTTTGGTAGATTGCAGTTTATGGATAATAAAAGAATAGCTATAATAGTATTTAATTGGGTTATGAGTAAAGGGCAGGTAACAAGATGGGTGAGAAAGATAATGTGATATGCAAAAGATTTGGATAAAGAATTTTATATCAGTATATTTGTACAAAAGATGGGATGATTGTGTTAAGAGGATTGTTGAGTGTTGTAGTAATAAGGAATGGGATAAAAGAATAGATTTATTAATAAAGAATAGGGAGTTAGAGAGATGGAGAAATAGTATGGAGAGTAAAAAGAGTTTAAATATATATAGAAATAAACAGAATATTAGGTGTGAGTTAATATATGAAAATAGTAAGGAAAGTGGTTTATTATTTAAGGCTCGAACAGGATCTTTAGCTACAAGAGAATATACATGTAAATGGTAAAAAGTGGGTGATTTATTTTGTAAATTATGTAAGGAAAGAATAGAAAATATTAGGCATTTGTTAATTGAATGTAAATGCTTGAAAACAGAAAGGGCACATATAATGAAGTTATGGAAGAATAAATATGAAAAAAGTGATTATACAGAAAGTGAATTATTGGTTTTTATGCTGGGTTTGGGAAAAGATAAAGGGGATTTAGATATAAAGGTTAAAGAGTTGACAAAGATTATGTTGTGGAAATGGAATGGAGCAGAATATGCAAAAACTTAGACTGGGGAATGTAAAATTAAGTAGCTAACAAATTTTTCTTGGTATAATTGCTAAGAGATTCTTGACTTCGTTTAAGAAAAAGCTACAGTACATCACATCACATCACATGTAAATGCTTGAAAACAGAAAGGGTATATATAATAAAGTTATGGAAGAATAAATATGAAAAAAGTGATTATACAGAAAGTGAATTATTATTTTTTATGCTGGGTTTGGGAAAAGATAAAGGGGATTTACATATAAAGGTTAAAGAGTTGACAAAGATTATGTTGTGGAAATGGGATGGAGCAGAATATGGGAAAATTTAGAGTGGAGAATGGAAAATAAAATGGCTAACAGGTTTATCTGGGCATAATTGCTGAGATATTCTTGACTTCATTTAAGAAGAAGCCATAGTACATCACATCACATCAAGTTTGCTTCTATAAACTCTTCAAGTAATCCCCCCTCCCCCAGTTTCAATTAATTATAAAAGTAAATGACCCCAATACAGTATTTATCAATAGTAATAGGTTTTGAATTACTAGTGTCAATTTTACTCCACTCACAACTTGGACACTAACCATGCTAGATAAATACAGTAATGGCTATCACTAATCAATTACTAAACTAGAAATTGTCTCTAGTCCAGATGTAAATTTTAAATTTCAATTACACATTAACATGTCTGATTTTTTAAAAATTAAACACACACACATAGAGTTACTCACTTTCAATTAATAGCTATTAGTTTAATTTGTCTATATTAAGTTTCTGACAAAAATCATACTTAGTGTCTATCATAAAGAATACTATACCAAGAAATAACAATCATTATTAATAGCAAAAGTAAATTGTTTAGTGATTTGTCAATCTGAGGAATAATTCTAACACTAAAATAATTTTATTGATGGTATATATGCATATGTTCTTTGATATGCCTTACTTCAAAAGTATAATAAAGCTTATAAACCAATAAACATCACATGACTACCTCCTCTTATGCTTGTATATAACTGTTTTTGCCTTACTTCAAAAGTATAATAAAGCTTATAAACCAATAAACATCACATGACTACCTCCTCTTATGCTTGTATATAACTGTTGTTAAAACAGGCAAGACTCACTATATATATTGCCACACACAGCAAGCTAAAGTAATCAATGGATTCCAGAAGGCTTGTGCATAAAATCCCCATCTAGTGCCTACTCATCCAATATCCCCAGACTAGTTTCTGGCTTATGGTCTTTGTCAATGAGGAGTCTTGGATCCGAGAGCACTGCATCTAGATCTTAGGATCTAATGCAACCCTCCAGCAATGACCTTTTATCTCCATTTAACTACAAACTATGAGTCTTAAATTGAAAATACCTTATGACTATATAAGCTAATGAGCTTGGATTGAAAACATTAAGGTGTTTTAAATTTAAGACTCATAGTTTTGTAGTTAAATGGAGATAAAGATGGTTGCTGGAGGGTTGCATTAGATCCTAAGATCAAGATACATTGCTCTCAGATCCAAGGCTCCTCACTGACGAAGGCCATAAGCCAGAAACTAGTCTGGGGATATTGGATGAGTAGGCACTAGATTGGGATTTTATGCACAAGCCTTCTGGAATCCATTGATTACTCTAGCTTGCTGTGTGTGGCAATATATATATATATATATATATATATATATATATATATATATATATATATATATATATATATATATATATATATATATATATATAGTGAGTCTTGCCTGTTTTTATAATAAAGCTTGTTTAGAAAAAATACATCTTGGGTATCATTTTCATTTGTTTAAAGATTACTAATATTTAACAGTCTGTCAACAATGTTTATGTGTGTATATATGTATTGTATTTACTATTTTCACAATTATATAATGAAGACAATCTTATTTAGGTTATACCATGCATTATTTTGTCTTAATTTGCAATATTGTTATGAAATAATATTTATCCTTGTCAAAGTTAAGATCTTAATAAAGAACTGTCATGTCTTAAGCAATAACGAGATTGAGCGTGAAGTCAAGAACAGTCATTCTTATATATATTTAATGGTTGTTGATCATTCAGAATAAGTGGATTAACAAAAAAAAGTTTACTTTCTTCAGTTTTACAATTAATTGCTTTTTTAAAATGTATTGAAATATTGAAAAGACCTGATGGTTTAAACAAATATGTTGAAGCACAACGTATTCCAGCTTTGTGGATACCACTTATCTTTTTTTTTCTAAAATCAACTGTCAAGCAATGGTGGCTTAGCGGTTAGCATGGCTGCCTCCAAGCAGCTGGCCCGGGTTCACTTCCTGGTCACCATTTGATATATGAAAAAAAAAAAGAAAAAGTCAACTTGAAATGAATTAATTGTAAAACAGAATGAAGTAAAAAAAAATTTGTTAATCCATCTATTCTAAATAATCAACTATCTATTAGTCAAACGTTGGTGGCCTAGCGATTAGCATAGCTGCCTTCCAAGCAGCTGGCACGGGTTCGCTCCCCGGTCAACGCATATTATTCTTTATTTCATGCTCAATTTCTTAATACTTAAAACATAACAATTCTTCATTAAGACCCCCAACCTTAATAAGGATAAGATTATTTCATCAAAATATTGAAAATTAAAACAAAATAATGCATTATATATATATATCATTTTAAATACTAAAGTTTAAAAGCTGTTCCTAAGGTTGCCTTCTTTATAAAATTTAAAATAATAAAGAGCACAAAATTAAGATGATTAGTATCAATTTTTTTATTATTTTTTTTAATATCTATATATGTAAATACATGGAAGCAGTCAACACTTAAACAATATCAATAACAATCAACAATTTCAATCTGTTGTCAAGGCAACCTAAAGTTTGCACCTTGACTACAGAAAAGAAAATTATTGATTTAAAGAAATTTAAATCTCATTAAACAGGTAAATATAACCTGTTCTGAAATCAGACTAACAAATAGTCAAATATAACTTTCAAATTTCAATTATAACTTTCAAACTGCACTCCAACTTATGTATGACTTAAAGAATAAAGCCAATATTGCTCAAGGCTAGATAAGTTTATAAATGTAAATACATTTAAACAGTCAAGACTTAAGTAATACTAATATCAATAACAATCAACAATCTCAATATGAAATCCACTTTTATCTATGGTCTAATATGTTTATATAGACACTAAAGTTTACAATTTGACTACAGAGAATGATATTATTGATGGAATGTAGTTTAAATAAACTCCATTACACAGGTAAATAAACCTGAATAGAAAAGCATTCTAACAAATATTTAATTATAATTTCCAAATTGCAATTGTAACTTTCAAATTTCACTCCAACTATGTATTACTTAGATAATAAAAGTAATAATTCTCAAGGCTATATAGGTTTATAAATCTAAATACATATATATGTTGATACGAAGATTTTCATGGGTTGCATATATAAAAGACATACTTTGCGGGTTCATCCGCATTAAAAAATTTAAATATTGATATACCGACATTTCGACTTGATCACATAAGTCATTTGCTAAGTGGTAAAAGATAGAAAGATGGTTGTAGAGGTGCTACAATCACTGATTTGAAAAAACATTGAAGTTCCACCAATAGCAAAAATGTTAAATTAAAAATGTTTTTTAAAAAAATCTTTCCAAATAGGAGGAAGTTTGCATGTATCATCTCGCTTATTGATACAATCTGGCCTTTTAAGTATCTCAATGGCTTCTCTAATTTTGCACTGGTAGAGATTATTACATCTGGATATGATCCTGGTACTAGAAAAGTCAATTTTATGACCTGAATCTATAGTATGGAGTGAGAGTGCTGATGATGTTGTTGTTTAAATGCATTAGAATGTTCATCTCTCCTAACACTGAGGTGACAATTACTCATACCTATGTAAGAAACTTTACAATTTTCACATGAGATTTGATAAACACCATGAGATTCAAGAGGGATTGAATCCTTTGGCTTGGTTATTATATTGCTGACCTCTTGATGAGTAGAAAATGCTGTATCTATATTATAGTGTTTAATATACATCCAATACTGTCTGTAGTTCCTTTTACATATGGAACACAGATCCTAATAGCTGATTTATCATCTTTTTGTTTCCTATTTTGTCCATTTTGGGCTTGAAATAAGGCTTTATATATATATATATATAAGTAATATTGAAGTTTCACAAAAAATAAATAAATGTAATGTTAATAAAAGTATTTAAAAATTAAAATTTTTTGTATGATTACTGTTACACTTGCGACAATCTGGAATGAGTCTGGGTTAAATATATCTTGAAGTTTTTCAAAGCACAAACAAACATAGGATTCTTGTTTAGTTGTTTAGCCCAAAAGCAATTCAGGTAACTATTCAACTATTATTAATCCATTGTAGATTGAATTTGAATCCAGTTTCTTCACTTTGTAGTGTTTCTTGTCTATATCACTCCAGAAATGTTGTTATCCATCTATTACCAGCATGATTTTTTATAAGTCTTTATTACAATTTCTTGAAATAGAAACAAAACTCTTCATACATGATAATCATGTGATGTTTACTGGTTTAATCTCTTGAAATCCAATTTAGAACAATTTCGCTTTTCTAATAACTCATATTCAGCATCTCAATTCTTTGGATGAGCTCAATGATCCTTTTTATTTTTTCAGCAAAATTTTTGCCTTTGATTTATTCTAGTTACTTTCCACATGCATCTCTAAATAATTTTCCCCATATGTCATAGCATCGACCGGGACGTGAACCCACAAACGGCTGCAACCAACTACTTGCTTGCAAGGCAGCTGCGATGACCTCTCGGCTAACAATGCTTGACATCTCTAAATAATTTATGATTAAAAATATCTGTATTTCTCTTCTATAAAATGTGCAAGTCTCAGATTCTTAAGTAAATACTTCTAAACAAATTTACTAAAAATCTTTCTTTGTAGAATTTTAGGCATATTTTTTTAATTTTAATTTAATTTTAATGAAAAGCATTCCACTCATTCAGTGATTGATTTCCTTAATTATGTTTCCATTCATGTTAATAATGTATTCAAAATATTTATAATTTGTCAAGCATTGTTAGCCGAGAGGTCAGTACAACTGCCTTGCAAGCAAGCAGTTGTTTGCTGCAGGTTCGCCTCCCAGCCATTGCTATGACATATGGGGGGGGGATATTTATAACTTATTTTTTCTTTTTTATATTAGCAATATTTATGTAAACAAAGGGAGTAAATTATCCTCTCTTAAGCTATGAATTAAAAGTAGTCTAAGTGTTGAATATAAATCAAGAATAGGATCAATCCACCTATTTTTGGAGCTCTAAAGTTTATAAGCATAACTTTGTATTAATTTCACTCTGAATTACCAACAATGTTGACAAAAGTATACTTATAAATACCAGAGCTCCAAACATAGGGATTCATTCTATTTTTGATGCTTCATTCAAATTTAGAGTGCTTTTAAGTCCTAGCCAGTGGAAGAGTGATTTACTCTTTATTTACAGATGCATTGAGCTAGGTTTAATTTAAAGTTTATCAATTTTTATAGTTATTTTTTATTTTAAAAAACAGTGAATATACCTTTAAACTTTTTAATAATTAGTTTTATTCCTGTTTTTTTACTTTCATCCATGGCCCATGTAACATTTTTAAAGCTCTGGAGTATTATTTGCAAAAACAAACACAACAACTATAAAATCAAGATAATTAAGTTAATCTTCAGTTATTTTTATTCCCTTAGATTCTCATTTTAATTTATAAAATACTGTTAAAACTTATTATAAAACATTTTAATTATAAATATGTGATTTTTTTTCGCATATGTTAGTGAAGCTATAATTATACTATAATGTGTAATATGTCTGCTTAGCACTTTCGAGATTTAATGTTCAAATCTCATACTCATAGCTTTACAAATGAAGACTGTTGTGATTTATTGTACACATATGCAAATGAGTTTGAATTTTTAATTAGTTAGTCCATTGTTTGGAGAGAGCAAAGCATGCCTCTCTTCTATTAATGGCACTGAGATCATTTGCTATGTAAAAAGCTTTTTTGACTTTTCTTTTGGCATCACTCTTCTCTGTGCAAATTATTTGAACAGAACTGGGTTCGAATATATGGCCTGTAGTTGCTTACTGGTCCCAGAAGAGTGATGTTCCTTCATTTTTATGCCAAAAGAAAAGTCAATGAAGCCTTTTACATAGCAAATGATCTCAGTGCCATTAATAGACGAGAGGCATGCTTTGCTCTCCAAACAATGGACTAACTAATTAAAAATTCAAACTCATTTGCATATGTGTACAATAAATCACAACAGACTTCATTTGTAAAGCTATGAGTATGAGATTTGAACATTAAATCTCGAAAGCGCTAAGCAGACATATTACACATTATAGTATAATTATAGCTTCACTAACATATGCGAAAAAAGTCGCATATTTATAATTACAAATTTTTACTGGTGAAGAGAAAAATAATTTATTATATAAAACATTTTAGTGAGATGGAGAGTATTTAAGTCATTTAGATTTCGCAGATGATGTAGTTGTTTTTGCAAATAATGCTTCAGAGCTGCAGGAAATGTTGCAGGAGTTAGCAGATGAAAGTAGAAAAGTAGGACTAAAGATAAATGTTAAAAAGACTAAAGTAATGTTTAATCGATTTGCTCAAAATATGAAAATAAAGATTGATTATGAAGAATTAGAAGAAGTTAACAGTTACAAATACCTTGGTCAGATTATTAATACAGATGGAAACATAATGGAGGAAATTAATCATAGAATTAAACTTGGTTGGAGTGCTTTTGGTAGAAATAACTTGATACTAAAAGGAAATATGCCTATGTGTTTGAAAAGGGTGGTTTTTAACAAATGTGTTTTACCAGTTCTTACTTATGGATCTGAGACTTGGACACTTAATAGAAGAGCAATACAAAGACTTCAGACCACTCAAAGGAGTATGGAGAGATGTATGTTGGGAGTAACAAGAAGAGATCGAAAACTCAATGTATGGGTAAGACAACAAACAGGTGTTACTGACCTTATTGAAAAAATTAAAAGATTGAAATGGAGTTGGGCTGGACATAGTGCTAGAAGAGATAATAATAATTGGACAACTAAAATTTTAAACTGGATTCCAAGAGATTGTAAAAGACCCAGAAAGAGACCACATGTGAGATGGATGGATGAAATAAGAAAATGTGCAGGGGTGTTGTGGAGAAGAGAAGCTAAAGATCGGAGAAGATGGATTAAACTTGGAGAGACCTTCATCCTGCAGTGGATTGATAATGGTTGATGATAATGATGATGATGATGAGTGAGATGGAATTACAATTTCACAATTATTCTGCCTTTAAAAAAAATCAATTGAAATTTCAGTTAAAGCCTCCATCATTGAATGTTGCCATAGTAATCTAGTCATTGCTTTTGCAATTTGATTCATATTCTTCACAATTTGGCAATATCTTGGGTCTATGTTTTGATGTTTCCAGGTTTAATTGGCACAGAAATTCCTTTTCAAAATCTAAAATCCAAAGCAGAATGACAACTCGTGCTCATTTTTCTTTCCATAACTTTTTTTAACATTTATAAATGGTATGTTATGCTGTAATCACTTTTAAAACCAGTTTGTTTTCTGTAAACAAGAAGTAAAACTGATAGGCTTCAAATTTTAACATTTTTATCTTCAACTTATTTAAACTTCAGTATCACTACTGAAATTTTTAATCATCAGGTATATCTTTATTATTTAAATGTTTGTTATAGTCAATTTATTTACCTGCTTTTTAAAATTATATATATTTAGTTTTTTTTTTTCATTTGAAGATTTTCTACTCCTCCTGCTTCATCATCATCATCATCATTATTATTATTATTATTACGATGATGATGATGATGATGTTTCAAAAGGCCTTTTATTGTCTCAAAAGAATACAACATTAGTGGTTACATAGTAAATTCACTGCTACAAGTTGATTACAAATTTTAACATTAAATTGTCATTTTTGTTAGAGTTCTTTCTGGATTTACATGAGCTTAAATCATAGTTCTTGTCTACATATAATATCGTGGATTATCCATTCCACCTAGGCCAACAGTCCAAATGTTATAACACAATTTTCATTTTATTTTATGTCTCAAATGGGTCATGATATAATTTATCATTTGAACCCCATTAGCAAATCAATCACTTATAATAGCAGGGGGAAATTATTGCTAAATTGTTCTTGTTGCTAATTGGACATGCTTATCCTCCTAAGTTTCTTTATAATGTTTTATTTTTTCCAAATTACAATATTCAAACTGGTGTTACAAAGATCTTATTAGATCTAACTCCCAAGTTTTGGTCCTATGTTCCTTTTATGCGGCCACCTGGTCATTATTTAAGATTAAATCAATGTTATAGTGGCGAACATGATAAAACTCTTAGGAACTGGTATAGTGTGTTTTTTTTTTGAAAACCTGAAATCTTTAAACATCAGTGAATTCTGGGAACAGGACACATCATAGTCATCATCATCATTATTAATATTGTTGTTGTTGTTGTTACTTAGTGCTGTTAATATATTTGAAACAAATGATAGAATACTTAGGACTACTGTACAAAAAGCTCTGCAAATGTTTAGTGAATTAGATTAGTTGTGCATTTTTGTTTGGATGTAAAATCTGTTAAATGTACTAAATTAAATTATTATTATTATTATTATTATTATTATTATTATTATTATTATTATTATTATTATTATTATTATTATTATTATTATTATTATTATTATTATTATTATTATTATTATTATTATTATTATTATTATTATTATTATTATTATTATTATTATTATTATTATTATTATTATTATTATTATTATTATTATTATTATTATTATTATTATTATTATTATTATTTATTATATATTAAACAGCATTTTGCATGTTTAACAAGAAAAGATTTTAAATTTAAAAAGCCTTTAACTAGCTGCACATACTTTTGCTCTTTACTGTCAGATTCATAGCTCTTGTTAAACACACAAAATGCTGTTTAAATATAGAATTACATTTAAATAGAGCGTAAGCTTGTGGTTAAGACCTGTAGAGGTCCCTACCTTCACATTTTTCAGACGCATATTCTCGAGGTTAAAGCCTTAGTAAATATTACTTAATATAATAATGTGCGTTTAAATACATTTATAATAAAAAAAGAAGTAAAATAAATCAGTGAATTATTATTGTTATCATCATCATCATCATTATGACTATATCATCATCTTTTGGATTTCACTTTTCTTCTAACAGCTATCTTTGATTTTTCTTTATTTTACTATTAGGCTACTTACCTCAAATAATCAAAGCCAATTTGCTTGTGTAGCTTAGCTATACAGATCAGAAATCACTTCAATATCTACATACTATGGTGTACTTGGCTTTTAAAAATTACAAACATTTTTATTCTCTGATTGGAGTTTCCAATAAAACATGGCATATGTTTAAACAAATGTCATGGAGTGGCAAATTCTTTTTTTCTCATCACATTTATGCCACATACCATAAGCCTATATTTATTAACTAACTAAGGTCACTATAATATATGGATACTGAACTAGTTTCAGATCTGCATGGATATACAACAAGTAATCTTTCATTCAATATAATATTTTATTGGGTCTACTAGCTTGATAATAAGTCAAAGAAGTAAAAGATGGTTTCTAAAAGAAAAATACATTTGAACCAAAACATTCAGGGGTTAAACCACTGAACATCACATGATCACTGAGTGGCACTACTGTACGGAGAGTTTTGCCTGTTTAATACCAGTAATGAGCAAGCATAAGAAACAGTGATCATGTGATGTTCAGTGGTTTAATACCAATCCTGCCTAATAGGATAGTAGTGGCTATGCCAAAGACATCAAAATGTATGGGTCTGAACTGAGTTCAGACCCATATGACTATATAAGCTAATAAGCTTAGATTGAAAATATTATTGTGTTTTCAATTTGATTCTCATAGTTTTGTAGTTAAGTAGAGATAAAAGGTGGCTGCTGGATGGTTGCATTAGATCCTAAGATCTAGGTGCAGTGCTCTCAGATCCAAGGCTCCTCACTGACAAAGGCCAAAAGCCAGAAACAAGTCTGGGGATATTGGACGAGTAGGCAGCAGATAGGAATTTTATGCACAAGCCTTTGTGGCATCCATTGGTTACTCTGGCTTGCACTGAGTGGCACTACTGTATGGAGAGTTTTGCCTGTTTATTAACATTCAGATGTACTACTCTATGATCCAAAGCTCTCACTGATGAAAGCCATAACTTAAAAAATAGTCTGGGGTTATTGGATAACATAGTAGTGGATAGGAATTTATTAAGCATTACCATATGACTTTTATTGATTACCAAAACTTACACAAGATGGCGTAAGTGTGGTGAGAAAAAATTGTTGTTTGAACAGCATTTGATGTGTTGGTTGCCAGCTTCACTGTAAACTCGTGTATTTTTTAATCAAATATTAGATATATTCATAATTACATTTAATATTTTTAACTTCTTTACTAAATTCATTTTCTTGAGAAAGAAATTGGAGATGATAATTTCATTTATATATCGATCTTTTTATGCTTTAAATTATTTCTCTTTTTTAAGGTCTATTTTCTAATTACTCTGCCTAATCTAATTTTTGCATTTTTAAAAAAAGGAATGTAACTTTCTATTGATTTATTCAAACATTGACTATTACTATTATATATTTAAGTAAATTCTTATTTTTTTATTTTTAGTTTTTTATATGTCAAATGTGTTGACCGGGAAGTGAACCCAGGCCAGCTGCTTGGAAGGCAGGTATGCTAACCGCTAGGCCACCAATGCTTGACTATTTTTGTGTTTTTTTAAGGATTTCAGCAACTGATAACAAGAATTAACTTCTTTCATTTTATTTTTATATTTTATTAAACTGAGAGAGTGCAAATCTCTCAAGCGCTTAGCCAATCAGATCGTAAATACTGAGACAGAGAATTTAACAAGAAAAGAGTGGTTCCACTCTCATCTTTACTTGACTTTCTTGTTAAATTCTCTGTCTCAGTATTTACAATCTGATTGGCTAAGCACTTGAGAGATTTGCAATCTCTCAGTTTAATTTCAATACCGTCTGTGCTTTGTAAAATAAATATTATTTACATATATTGCTGCAAGTTATAACATCGAAAAACTACTGCATAGTAAATCGAAAGATTTCACACAGTATGTTTATAATTAGAACTCAGTGAGTTGAGTGTGAAGATATTTAAGATTCACACTTTCAGATCCAAGTACTTTGGACTGGCTTGGATATATAGAAAGATAAGTAAAGATGAGAGTGGAACCACTCTTTTCTTGTTAAATTCTCTGTCTTGGTATTTACGATCTGATTGGCTAAGCGCTTGGGAGATTTGCACTCTCTCAGTTTAATTTCAATACCGTCTGCGCTTTGTAAAATAAATATTATTTACATATATTGCTGCAAGTTATAACATCGAAAAACTACTGCATAGTAAATCGAAAGATTTCACGCTGTATGTTTATAATTAGAACTCAGTGAGTTGAGTGTGAAGATATTTAAGATTCATGCTTTCAGATCTAAGTACTTTGGACTGTCTTGGATATATAGAAAGACAAGTAAAGATGAGAATGGAACCACTCTTTTCTTGTTAAATTCTCTGTCTCAGTATTTACAATCTGATTGACTAAGTGCTTCAGAGATTTTCACTCTCTCAGATTAATTTCAATACCGTCTGCGCTTTGTAAAATAAATATTATTTATATTTTATAAAACTTTATTTTTACTAGCATCCTTTTACGTATATTTTTTGTAATCAAACCAAATTTGCATGTGACTTCATGGCCAATCTTGAAATAGATATGATGTTTCAGTGTAGAATATTTCTGAACTTAGTAATGTTGCTAAAACTTTCTAAATATTATATTATAATTTTTAATTGCTATCTAATGTATTTGCAGTTTTACTGATATTACTACATAATAATAATGTAGACGTAAAAACAGCGTTAAAACAAACCATTCAAAAATGAATAAGTAATATCTAAACTATATTAATAACAAAAATGGTTCTAATTGTCTGAATAAAGGAAGATCGAGAAGTAATCAATAATGGCATCTAATGAATTCATATATTTACATGACAGAACAGAATAAACATTTAAAGAAAAGAATTTAAAATATAAAACTTATTTTAAGAATCATCAAAATCGATAGATTAATTCAAGATTTATACACAGGATGATAACAACAGTTTTACAAGATATATGAATCAAATAAAAAATTAGGGGAATAAAAATATACAGAAATTATTTAAGTCACCTTCAATTTGAAGATGAAGTAGTTGTGTTTGTCAAGCATTGGTGGCCTAGTGGTTGGCATAGCTGCCTTCCAAGTAGCTGGCTCAGGGTTCGCATCCCGGTCAATGCATTTGACATATAATAAAATAAAAAAAAGTAGTTGTGTTTGCAAATAATGTTACAATGCTTCAGAAAATATTACTAGAAATGTCAGACGAAAGTAAAAAAAGTGAGACAGAAGATACATACTTAAAGATTAAGATTATGTTGAATGAATTTTTCCAGAGGAATAAAAATTGATAATTATAAATTAACAGTTAAAAACTTTAAATATTGTGATCAGATTATTGATACAAATTGAAGCATAATGGTTGAAATTAATTAAAGATTTAAACTTAAATGGAGTGCTGTTGGTATAATATTAAATGGATATATGCTTATGTATTTAAAATGAAAAAATTTTAATAGATATATTTTACCAATCTTTACTTATGGATTGGAAATGTGTATACAGTACTTAACTGAAGAGTAATTCAAAGATTTCAGAATACTCAATCAAGTATGGAAAGATTTATGTTGGAAATAGCAAGATGTGATTGAAAGTGAAATACTTCATAAAGAGAACAAACAGATATCATTGATAACATTTAAAGAATTTAGAGAGTGAAATGGAACAGGCTTAGGCATATTTCTGGAAAAGAAGAGAATAGATGAACCATTGAAGCCTAACCTTCTTAGTGTCAAGTAGAATAATCAGTGACCACCAGATGATTTTTGTCTTTATCAATAAGGATTGGTATTTAAAGTTTACAGTAATGCAGTTGTTCATCTAGTAATGATCTTTAACCTTACTTACTATTTAAACTGAAAGTCTGAAATTTGAAATTTCCTAGGGGTTGAACCCAAGTCAACCTACGTGAACAATTACATAAATATCATACCCAAGTCATTATCTATATATTTTAGTATCTTCCGTTTTTATTAACTGTAGATATCTTAATAACAACAAATTAGTTAATTCTTTACCTTATACAATATATAATAAAACAAGAGGTGTTACCATTAATAGTAATATTAATGATATTTATAATAACATAACCTTAATGTAATAAAAAACTATCCATGATGATAAACAACTATTTATTTTTTTTGCTTAATCATTACTTGAAGACTTTTAGAGTTACCAAATTTGACATGGAGCATTAAATAACATACGTAATCATAAATTATGTAAATGCTGCTTTTAAACGTTTTTCTGTAGCTTCTAAAATATTTAAACCTTTTATTATTACTATTATAAAAAAAAAAAAAGAAATACGTCTCTCTAAAAAGTGAAAAAGCAAAAGAAATTTTTCATAATTTAAATGAATCAACATTTTAATATTTTAATGTGACAAGAAATTAGAATAGGCCTTACAAATATATGCATATACATACATCTTCAGTAATTTTTCCATTGATTATACACGTATACATTTTAATAATGTGCTAGAATAAAATATGTTTTTTTTTTTCTTTTTCATATGTCATAGCATCGGCCGGGACGCGAACCCACAACCGTCTGCAACCAACTTCTTGCTTGCATGGCGGCTGCGATACCTCTCGGCTAACAACGCAAGACGTAAAATATGTTTTATTGTTATGGAAATGATAATTTGTATTTTCTAAGGTTGTCGTTCATCGACACAGAGTGACTGGTGTCAAGTGTTAACCAGCGCTGGGTGGGGACATTGTACTTAAAAATGCTTAATTTTACATTGATTGTCCCGGAGACAAGATCAGCACATTACCTGAGAGGATCCAATCGCTAAAAAAATACCTCCAGGTTTGAGATTCAGACAGAAGGAAGATAGATTCAAGAGGATCAGATTAAGTTGCTGGAGGATAGAGAATCCAATTGTTAAACACCACCAACAGATGACGAGAGCTTTCTATTAGTATGAAATAAGCTAACTACTCTCATTGAATGGTACTGTTCGTTTTCATTTAAAATTATTTTTAACATTTTTAATAACAAAGACTTAGATACATACGTATATATGTGTACATGTTTATGCATGAATATATGTATATATGCAGATGAGTGTTTATACATTAATGTTAAATTATTAATGTAAAACGGTAATTCTAAAAACTCAAACAAGATGTAGATTAAATTATATAAAGCAGTGTAACAATAACTCGAACAGAGAGAAATGTAAATGCGCTATGTTTTGACAAAATAGAAACTAATTCGATGTTTAAATAAAATATTTTAGTAGTTTGTGTATCTATATATGTGCGCGTGTATGCACACACAAGATAGCCAGTTATGAATAAGTAACACGTGCTATACGTGCTATAAAGAAGGACATACCTACTTCTACTTATCGTATTAGTGATATTGTACTATTTTTAATATTTTTATAGCAATTTATTATAGCATCTTACAGTTAAAACTGCATAATAATATTTGATTAATTCTAATATTAGGAACTTCGGGATAAAATAATGTTTTCCTGAAGGCTTGTGATTATGGTATTTTAGTTGTATTTATATATTGGACTATTTCCATCATCTAAGTATTGAATGTCTTTAGAAAAATTTAACTTTATTTAAATATTCCAAATACATTCAATTATTAGTAATAGCACTCAGGTTAATATGCGCACTTCAGGTGTTGCTGGCCTGACTAGTAACAGTATTAGCAGGAGAATCGAACATATATCTTTAGATTTTTGAATATGGAATTTTAAGATAATTCTCTAACCAACTGAGACATCTTATCAAAGGGTTCAACAACACATAAAGAAGAGAGGTGAATAATACCTCTCGAAACGTTAGCATATACTAACCTGTGTGTATTGCTAACAGTTGATGTATTTGGAATATTTGAATAAAGTTAAATTTTTCTAAAGACATTCAATTCTTATATTAGATAATGAAATTAATCCAATATATAAATTACATGATAAAATAATGTCTTTAATATCAAGAACTTTTAATCAGCGAGCTACAACAATTTTTAAAAATTCATGTTAGTGCGTGTTTGTTTATTCTTTATTATTTTAAAGCACATTAATTATATTTCCTGATTGTGTGTGTATATATATATATGTATGTGTTTGCATTAGATTATTTAAGTATTGAATATCTTTAGAAAAATTTAACTTTTATTTAAATATTCCAAATACATTCAACTGATAGTAATAGCACACAGGTTAGTATACGCACAATGTTTCGAAAGGTATTATTGACGCCTCTTCTTCAGGTGTTGCTGGCTTGACCAGTGACAGTACTAGCATAGGAATCGAACCTGGACCCTTAGATTCTTAAATTTTAATACTCTAACCCACTAAGCCATTTTTCCAAAGGGTGATGGTTTTATTCCCATGCTGGTATTGGCACTGGTCAAGCCAGCAACACCTGAAGAATTAGGGGAGAATAATACATTTCGAAACATTATTCATATACTAATCTGTGTGCTATTACTAACTGTTGAATGTAACTGGAATATTTAAATAAAGTTAATTTTTTTCAATACATGTGATTAGATGGTGGAAATAGTCCAGTATATAAATACCTGATAAAATAAGTCTTTAATATCAAGAATTATTAATCAGAAAACAATATCAGCAATTTTTAAGAATTCAAGTTAGTGTGCGCTTGGTTATTTATTCTTTATTATTTTAAAATACATTTATTAGATTTCCTAATTGTGTGTGTATATATATATATGCGTATATGTATGTGTTTGCCTTAGATTATTTAAGCCAATAAGTTGCTATATAATATAAAGTTATAAATTGCAAAAAACAATATAATTGGCCCCTCAACCCCCCCCCCCCCCCCCCCCCCCCCCCCCCCCCCCCCCCCCCCCCCCCCCTTCCCCTTTTCCCCCCCTCCTTTCCCCCCCCCCCTCCCCCCCCCCCACCCCTTTTTCCCCCCCCCCACCCCCACAAATTTATTTCCTTTTTTTTTTTTTTTTAAGAACAAATGCATACAATCTCAATATACATATACATATGTACAAAACCACTTTTTTAAAAATATCTTAATTGCATTCTTGTAGCCGTAAATCTTATTCGCTTAAATGATAAGTTCTTATTAGAGAAGTCCACAATGGCTAAAAATTATATTTAAGTGTTCATTGGGGGGAGGGGGGTACTTTGTCATTTCCTAACCCATCCTACCTAACTTTTAGATACGATATACTCATTACTTATCAATCTTTTTCAGTTCAGTGATTGGTAATTGATATGGTTAAAATCATCTAATTATTATTTAATTTTTTTATTTTAAATATGGGTATGTAGATACATTTTCACAAAATGTTATAGTAACTTCTAATAGCAGAAAAAAATTCCCAATGTCATTATTTTTGTTAATGAATAAAATACTCCAAGAACTTGAGCGGAGTCAAACCACTATGAAAAGATATTTATATATTCTAACTCAATAGCACTGAATTAACTTTCAACGACTTCTCACCAGAATTATAGTACAAAATTAATTAACTAACAATACCAGGAGCAAGTTGACTATATAGTTTATAAAATGTGCAAATTATTGCAACAGGAAGTGTAAATTATAAAAGTCAGATATTCCATTTTTTTGACAAAGAGATGCAAGACTCCTTACTGTTGATTGAATTTGAATCTCATACAATAACTGATTCCTCCTTGAACTTTCTCTTAAGATCATCCCTTTCTGTGCAGATGGTGTTAATAATAGAAGGAGAAAACATGTGTCCTGTAGCAAACTCATGTTCCTGAAAAATTGACTTATATTGTCGGTCTTGTATTGTCTTTTTATAAGGATAGGAGTGCTGGGTGATTCTAAGAGATCTATTCGCTTGAGACTCATCATAGTATGTACCTTTGGCAAAAAAATGAAATGTCTGACTTTTATAATTTACATTTCTCATTTCAATAATTTGCATAATTTATAAACTATATACTCAGCCTGTTCCCAGCATTGTTAGTTAATCAATTTTGCACTATGATTCTGGTGAGAAGTTGACAAAAGTTATTTCAGTGCTATTAAGATAGAAGATATATATTTGGTTTAAAAATACCTTTTTATAGTGGCTTGACTCAGCTCAAGTTTTAGCTTTTGGAGTATTTCATTGGGATATGAAAAGAGTGTAAAGTCAAATAATTAATGAATAAAAAGGAATAATATACTTCTTGATCAGATGAACTATTCCTTTGTAATCAAGGAAACATATCAGCATGGTCTTAAACTGTCAGTGCATTATGCTTGCCTTTTTATGGCTTGGCGAATCCAGGAATTCCCATTTTACGCTTTGACATTTCATTTCTGGGTCATACTAGAAGCACCAAATTTTATTATCGGTAATTCTCTCAGAAGTAGGTGCATATTTGAAGCAAGATTAGTTGCAAAATAAAACCAATGCTGTTTTTGTTAATCCATCAAGATCCAAGACACAAACATTGCAGAAATCTTTCCCAAGCCCAATTCTTTATTTAAAGTTAGTCTGTTTCCCAATTAATCTGAAATTCTGCAAATATCAATCTCACATTTAATTTTCTATCAAACTATATTGCTACTTGTACTTTGTTAATATTAACATCAGTAATTGTTATTTTTATCTGTCCATTTCTGAGATCATCAATCGCAATCTTTGAACTTCTTATGCCACTCAAACATATTTGATTTCTTCATAGAATCTTCACCATATGCCACTTGTAACATTTTTATTGTTTCACTAGCATATTCACTGATTTTGGCACAAAATTAGATATTAATATGCTCAAAATTCCAATCACCCATTTTAAAACTAAAGTGAGTATATGGATACTTATTATCTTTGCAATATCTAACTAACAGCTGACTCTATCAGCTTAATATTTACACACATGCTAGCTTAAACATGTTACATGAATACTAATGTAATTTTGTTAGAATTAGGTCATGAGTGACACCACGTGTCCATTTTGGGAATTTAACTGTCATACTTCATATGTTTAAATTTATATTTGTATAAGCGTTTATTACAAAAACAACATATTTAAATATATTAATATTAAAAAAATAGTTTTTAAAAGTTTCATTAAAAATTTACATTTTAGTTTAGATAAAAGAAAAAAAAATATGAAGATTAAAAAAATTAAGATGGATTTTTAATTTTAAAGTTGTATTTTTGTGTTTGGAAGTAAGAGGATATGAAAACAAGATATAATTAAATAAAGACAAAACATCTTAATCCAAGTAAAAATTCAATCAATTGAACAATTAATATATTTTGTGTATCTAAATGCAATTAAAATAAAGAGATTACTAAGATGTTGAAAGCAGGGATCTATAACATATATATAGAGAGGTTTTTTTCTTGAAAATTACTATTCGCTTCTTTATTCTTGATTTATGTTTTATTCTTTATTGAATCACCATTAATGTAACTCTCTAGAATAAAGGAAACCACCAGCTTCTACCAAACGTTACTCTGGATTGAACACTGGTGAACCTGAAATGCTATTTTAAAAAAAATTCATAGTCAGCGCATAAAAGAATGATGGTTAAATAGCAAGGATTTCAATGAAGTAACTTAGAAAATACTATAGATTGGACGAGAGAAATTATCTCCTGATCTAAGCAACTGATTATAAGCAGTGTAGCTATTTCTTGGAGAAAAAAAAGTAATAATAAATTAAACCAAATAATATATGTCATCAAGAGAAAATGTCAGATAAATTGAGAATCCTCATTGTGAACTGCAAAATATTTCCTGCTCAAAAATGTTTCACTACTGTTTCATAAATATGTATATGTAAGTGCAAAATTTATTATAGATTAGACTGATATCCAGGATATTAAGAATTTAAATTTTTTTATGATATCCTCTGATTATATATATTAATAGTGCCATCATGCAGGTAAGAGGCATCTTTGTGCAAGGTAAATTTTACCCCCCTCTCCATTTCTATAAAAATAAAATTTGGAAAATTAAACGACATTTTTTCTCAGCTTTTTTAAATAAGCATTTATTTTATATAGCGCATGTTTATAAATTGTAATACATTAAAGATCAGCCTGTCAAGCTATTGTGCATGCGCTTTTTACGAGTGTTAATAATAAAGTATTCATTTATTATTAACACTCGTAAAAAGCGCATGCACAATAGCTTGACGGGCTGATCTTTAATGTATCTCAAGCTTTTTTGAAAAACTTAAAAATATGGCTGTAGCATTTAATGTGTAGAAGAGTTGGAGTGTGGAGTGGATTGATGCCGGTCCATTAAAGTATGAAGATTGGCTGTCTTAATATTGTAACCCACTATCTCGTATGTGGTCCCATCTACGTAACGTAAGTGCACTGAGAATCGTAACCTCGATCACTGATCAATTTCCGCTACACATTGTCAGCTATTTAGAGCTGTATCCAGAAGCATATTATGCTATCTATTTTATGCACCAAAGACCACAACCAACATTTAGAGCAACTTACCATAGACCAAACTAATGGTCTAACATAAACTTTTATGATTTAATTTAATCGAAGCCAGATGACATATCATAGTAGTATGATAAAATACAGTAAACAAATTATAAGTGCAATGTTATTATTTTACAAACCTTAATTTGTGATTTTTATTGTATGAGACCCGATGGCCGACCATGTACAAGATGGCATAATTTGTGGAACTACATAAGATTATGAAATTTGAAACCATCTATATGATTTTAATACAAATGCTAGTCCAGGTAAAGCTTTGCAATAAATAAACATAAATAATTGGGTTCTTTTTTTATAGTTTACTATATCACTGAGACTCTTTTTATACTGACAAATGACAATCTAAAATGTTAAGTAAATATATTCAATCATATCATTATTTGGTAAATCTGCTTACAGGTTTAATAATCAATTTGTATTGTATACTAGAATCAACTACGCAAAGCCAAAATGATGGAAAAGGTAAATGGGATTTTATTGTACCCTACACATCATAAACTACCAAAGACGAAAAGCATCCAAATGTTTTCTCAAAATATTACTAAACTCTTATATCATGTTGACAATAGTATGTACTTCAATGTATGCTCTATCCAAGGTTTATGATTTCTGATTTTAAGAATGACACATAGCAACGGCACAGTAAGTTTAATTATAAATCAACGTTTATTTACAAATTTATGAATAATAAGTAATTAATTCTAATGTTATAATTAAAGACATAAATAAACAAATAAAATAAATAAATTATAATTCCATTGACTTTCTTCAATAACATATCATAGGTACGGTTTTAAAAACCTAATCATACCTTATTTCAATTTGATGTAATGAATCTTGAGCAAATTGTACTAAATTCAACATCAACTCATGAAGTATTTAACGTCATTTCCAGATTCAATAAATCCCTACCGTAAACTTATAATAATATAATAAATAATATTATATCTGGAGGATTTAGCTATAATGCAATCATTAAATAAAATGAAAATTTAAACTTACACTCCGGTAAATAACAATCAACCAACAGTTAATTATTATTTAGTAACTTGAATAGAATGTCCTGCTACAAATTGACGATCTAACTTATAAATTATACTTACAAATGGAAGAAGATGATTTAGCAGATGAACTAAAATACTTTGCCCAACTTATATCTATGAAGTAAAACATATTCCTGTGGATGCGTTCATCGACACATAGGAATTAAATAATACTAAACGCTTTGTGGAATGATACACCATCATAAAGTAATACGTATAATTACACAATTCCGCGGATTAACCACCAGCGCTGGAATGAGTGTAAAATACAAATAATGGCAATTAAATAACCTGCGGATTAACCACCAGCACAGATTAATGCCTTTTAACATTCTAAAAACAACATTACTATTTACTTCACATTAAAGTGCAAAATCATCCCCCCCAGTTATTCTGATCATTCAGAAAACACTAACACTTTAACAAATGTGGGTTCTTGCATAATAAAATGTTACACTAATCAGGACAACTAATGTACTAACTTATCTTGCTTAAAATAAAACGTGTGTAATACAATATAAGTAATATTAGTATAGGAATACAAATCTGGAAAGCCTCACAAAATACCTCACAAAGATTGATACATCTCATGAATTCATTTAGTACTTTTCAAGCCTTTTCGCAAGCGCTATTCTCTTGAATAAGTATTTTATTCCACCCCTATTAACTTAAACTTAATAAAATATAACTTATGAACTTCGCATGCAAGTTCATATAATGATAAAATTAAAGTAATGAATTATTCATCAACTACATAAAATCTAACAGGTGTGTGTGTGATATAAATTAAATGTATAGCATTTTATAGTTCAGTACATGAATTTTAGCAGGTGTGTGTGTCACAAATTAAATTGTATAGCATTTTATAACTACAAAGATGATACGTGAAATCCATGTACGATGTGTCGAATAATAAATGTGCAAAGTAATAGCTATAATTATAGTTGAATTCCATACATGTAATTTTATCCATTTGTGTTAGTTATTATCAGCAATATTAGATTAACGATTTTTACGTGGCTCCATAAACAAGAAACAATTTCAAAAACATGACACGCAGAACTTAAATGAAAATGTTTTTCATAAGTTATTAATCTCTACATTTCTCTATTAAAAATGTTCCAAGTTTATCACATCCATGCTAAATATTTATTTATCCACGCTTAAATCTAGGAATAATAATTACAGCAATTAATTTAATCATTCCAAACTGACGATAAAATTAGAAAATAGCTTTGATTAATTATTTGAAGACTTTTTATTATCCAAATGGCAAACAAATTAACTAGCAAATATATTACTGGCATTTTAAAGTTAAATATCAATCAATGCTATATTTTTATTAGAATTAGAAACGGAAATATTAAACTATGTTGATAACTTTAACATTTTACTTTAATTTAAACTTCTTCTTTTTTTTTAAAAAGCAAATTTTCATATTTATAAAACTTCTGTAATTAATTTTTCCAAATTGTAGAACAATAAACATTTTAAAGCATACCAAATTCTTGCAATTAATTCTTTTAAACTGGGAAGCTCCAACATTTTAAATGTAATATTGGGAAATTATTACCGGTGATTCGATCCACTTGGCCAGCCGACTTGAACAGACTTTTAAATTTAGCAATTCATCTTATAATTAAATACCACGATATTATTTTTACGTTTATAGAAAATTTGTGGTAATCCGTTTACTTGTTAACTATTTTAAAATAAGCTTATCAAATTTACACCATTTGCCTTTTTACCATTTTCTTTTCTTTCTCTCCCTCCAAAAACAAACTAACAGACGATCTCCTCTTAAATTCATGCTCTTTTCTTTTTATACATTGAGACGCATACGTAATTACTGTATTTATTTTTAATAATTTATTTTAATTGAACAAATGGTTTTTTGTTAATTCAATATAAATAATTTTTAAGATCATTTTAAACAAATGTAAATAAAATATTATATTTTAATACTATTTTACCAAATTTAATGTGTTGTCAAAATTTTTTAAAAAGTTAAACATTATGATATGCATTAGTATATGGAACGAAGCAAATTTAAATTTATTAAAATAATATAAGAGAGTAATCTGTTCAAAGTGTGAACCAAGCCAATCAAATCACCAAAGAAGACAGAGAAATTTTTTATACTAGTTACATCAATTATTATATTTTATGCTAAAATATATGGTTACAATATATATCTGAGCACTTATTGCATATATGTGTAGAGATGATAATCTTGACCAACTGATGATTGCTTCTTTAGCATGAAATACGGATATATTGGTGATTATTTATCTTTTCGACATATATGTGTTCAAATGTATCAGTGTTCTGAGGTAAAGCGGAAAGTGGTGAGTTGTGTGAAAGTCTGTGCTCATATACCCTATATATTACATATATTGATACAGGTGTATATTAAGCCTGTATTTCAGTTATTACATAGTAGAGATGTCTGCCCATCCCTCGTATATGTATTAAATGTATTATGCCCTGCACACGAGGGGTCAGATTGACTTTAGATCAACATGGGTGTGATGAGAATCTCAACCTCAGGGTGGCATTTGAACATTCAATCATCAGATTTTCAATTGAATGGATGGTTGAAGAGTTGGAGAGTGGAGTGAATTGTAGCCTGTCCATTAAAGTATGAAGATTGGCTATCTTAATATATATCTGAGCACTTATTGCATACATGTGTAGAGATGATAATCTTGACCAACTGATGATTGATGGTTTAGCATGAAATATGTATATTGGTGATAATTTATCTTTTCGAGATATATGTGCTCAAGTGTATCAGTGTTATGGGATAGTGTGGAGAGTGGTGGATCATGTGAAAGTCTGTGCTCATATATCTTATCTATAAACAACTTACATGTTTTATTTATTTATTTCTATAAAATAAGCCTGAAGAATAAAACACTTACTATAATAAAACAAATTAATGTTTAAAAAATAAATTTTTAAACAATAATTAAATATTACCTTAAAACAAAATATTTATTCAGTAAATTTGAAATGTTTAATGTTTTCTTTCAAAAGTTTTTATATTATTTATTGGTCAAAGCTGCAAAATTGCTAGTAGAGATAGGAAATATCTACAAATAAGAAATATCTAAGTGTTTTAGCATATTTAAAAGAACCACCACTACCCACTCCCATGCAAACATTGTACTGTTCCCCTCCCCTTCTCAGGCAGGCACTATATTGTATAAGTAATTCTACTGTACTTACCTGATTATTAAAATTTTTATTTACATCCAGAATATGATTTGTTGGAATGCTTTGCTTTTGAATTTTATGCCACATTCCAAAAAGAAAAGTGAATTTGTCTATCTCCATTATTTTTCTGAAGCAATATTTAGATCAACTTTAACTGGCAGATTAATATTTTATTAGAAGTTTTTGTTTCTTTCAAACCCCATTCAAAATCTCTCATGCATAAACTTATTCAGGTTTTCTACTAACAGAGTTATATTCCATCAATAATAAAATATTTACATTATTATTTAATTTTTATGTGGTTTTATACTACTGTTATTTATTATATATATATAATTCAATATTTTAAATTTTCCTACTTATATTGTTTACTGATATAACATTTATATTTTATTAGGACCACCAAACTAAGTCAATTTTAAATAACACAACTGATATAACTCTTACATTCCATTAGCACCTTCCTGTTAAAACGTTTTTTGTTTTAAAAATCCATTGTTTACTTTTAATTCAGGTCATCTTCCACACATAACTTGTTTGCTTTATTCTATTATTAAAAATAGTTTTATTTGGTTTTGTTCAATAATAAAATATGTACACTACTATATTATATGTTTAATGCTTATAAATAAGTTTATACATATATATCATACCTTATTATATAGTTCAATAAGTAGGGATTTAGCCAGAATTTATTTAAGGAAAGAAATTTTAAGTTTACATACTTAGATTCTTTATTCAATACATTTTCAGAAGCAATTAAAATGCCTTGCATTTTTCTTTCTTTATTCAAAGGTTATGTAGGATAACTATAAAAAAAATCAAACACTTGGTTTGTTCTACTAGATACATTTTGTAGACTTTGTTAATAGTGCAACCATGTAGAACTTTGCATTAAATTATATCATTACCATGAATATTTGTTAAGAATTAAATATTGTGGTGTGCAATAATATCTTTTTAAAAATTATGCCTTTACTAATTCTGTTTTTTTTTTTTAATTTGGACATTAGAATGGATTGTGAATCAATTACATGTTTTTAGCAAGAGAACAAATCTGAGCACACATCCAAGGTAACATGTTTAGTAAAATGTGTAAAAGGATAATATGACATAAAAAAGAGAAAGATAACATTGTTACTAAAAAAGCTTTGCACAAGACAGCATCAGAATCGATTCCAAGACCCCACACTTCAAAGTTGGTCACTCTACCAGTACTCTAAACTGACATTTAACTCTGTAAAATATCACTGGTAAATGTAATGTCATTATATGCAGGATTACTGGAATTATGAGACAATATTTTTGAAATAAGTTTTATTTTTGAATAAATTATTAATAATCACATTACTTTTTTATAATTTAATACACTGTACAGGCTTACACACATCTGCACATATATAATGTAATATATAAGGGATTCAAACTTAGACTTTCACACAACCCTCAACTCTTGATGCTATCTCATATTGCTGACCCACCTGATCACACACATGTTGAAAAGATATATAATCACCATTATATGTATTTCATGCTAAACCAGCAAACATCAGTTGGTCCAGATTACTATCTCCACACATATATACAATCAGTGCTCAGCTTTTATATTAAGATAGCCAATCTTCATACTCTAATGGACAGGCTTCAAACTACTCCAACCCACAACTCTTCAGCCATCCATTTCATTGAAAATCTGATGATGGACATTCAAAGCCCACATTAGTGCTAAAGTTGTCATCCTATCCATGTTGACCATTTAGTCATTCTGACCCCTCTTGTACTATTGAAAAATAGTGTGTTATAGGTCTTCCCATCCCTCACATATGTATGTAAATGGATTATTCTCCAGTACATGAGGAGTCAGAATGACTAAATGGTCAACATGGGTAGGATGACAATCTTGGCACTAACATGGGCTTTGAATATTCCATCATCAGATTTTTAATGAAATGGTTGGCTGAAGAGTTGTGGGTTGGAGTAGTTTGAAGCCTGTCCATTAAAGTATGAAGATTGGTTATCTTAATATAAACTTGAGCATTGATTGTATATATGTGTGGAAATAGTAATCTGGACCAACTGGTTTAGCATGAAATACATATATTGGTGATTATTTATCTTTGCAACATGTGTGTAATTAGGTGGGTCAGCAATATGAGATGGCATGGAGAGTTGAGAGTCATGTGAAAGTCTGAGTTCGAATCCCTTATCTATTACTTTTTTATATAAATTAGGATATTTAAATAAAAGTGTTTGGTAAATCTAAACCTTTTCATTTACATATAAATTTTATTAGTTATAGTGATGAAAGGACACCCAGCTTGTTTGGTTTCGTGTAATGGTAGAGTACATATGAAATATTTCAAGGCTCGAGCAATGTCACAATAAGTTTAAATAAGGAAGTATTTCTACTATATTTAAATAAAAAATATTTATAGTCAAAATGTGTTTCAACAATAAAGTGATTTGTTAATCTAAACATTTACATATAAGTTTTATTAATTATCACAAGAAAATGGCACATATGTAATATATATCAAGCTTAAGCCTCAAAATTCAAGGTTCAGGTAATTGTCATAATAAGTTTAAGTAAAGAAATATTCTTCTCATATTTAAATAAGATTATTTATTCTCATAATGTATTTTTAACAACGATGTGATTTGAAAATGTAAACATTTTAATTTACATATAAATTTTATTAATTATCTTGGTGTCTTAGTACACCTGTAGTTAAGTGCCTTTCTGCCCCACACAACCTGCGCACCTGCATGAGAGGCCCTGTGAATTAGATTGTGGCTAACTCCATCCTATTATATTAATTATATATCTAATGTAAGTTATTTAATTAATTAATAAGGGAGGAAGCAAATGATATTGATTTCTTATTTTAAACAACGAAAAACTTCATCAGAGTATAGAAAACAACATGAGCATCTTTATATACATAGAATTAGTTAAAATTGTGTGCTTTCTTTCCAAAATATAAAAAAGACAAAAACTGACGAAAGATATTATTTTTAAAAAAGGGGTTTTCATGTACCATTGTTATTGTCAGAAAATATTTAAAGTAAGGTAAATTACAGGAAGTGCCACTGACCTTTTATTTGAGTTTGGAACTTATGCTATAAAATCAGTTATTTAGATCATTGGTTGTATAGTTATATTCCACCTTTATTTCTAAAAGGAGGTTGGTTGCCTTGACGACAGTTTGAGGTTGAAGCAGCTCTACTTTTCTTACCGTTACAATATTGGGATTGTCTAAGTGCTGACTGTTTTCTACTTGTTATATATATATATATATATGATGTATATGAGTTTACTAATAAATTTCATATATTAAAACTTAGATTCAAAAGGAACTCTCAGGGAACTATATTTAAACTGTTGTTAAAAGGGAGTTGAACCCATAGAGACTATCTCTTAGAATAAATATTATAAATAATAAAAAAGTTTAGTAAGATATAGATTTACAAAGAATTACACCAAAAACATACTTGGAATCTGTGTTTCCTTCTAGATATAGGTGAATGGTTCAGCTATAAAGCCAAAGATAACTGAATTAATTAATTATATGTGTGAGGGTGTGGAAAATGTAGAAATAAATCTTGGACATTAATGTCTGTAGAATTTAATCTAATGGCAAAGGTATTCAATTATATAATTATATTTATAATATAATCTGTGATTAAAAGATTAATATTTTAAGATGAACCATAATAAATTTTGAATATTTTACAATAAGTCTGATTGTTATTAAACAATTCAAAACAAAGCAAAACTCTCCATATAGTAGTGTCATCTTGTGCTAACAAGAGCAATCAATGGATTCCAGAAGGCTTGTGCATAAAATCAGGCTCCTCACTGTATATTGCATATATATGAATTGTTTGATCTGTATATTAATTTCATGTCCATTTCATCAGGAGTAATTCAGAATCTATATGATTTGGCCTGGAATACCATAGAGGGTTATGTATTAATCACTTTCATTGTATATATTATGGAAACATATTTTCTTATCATAAATAAGGTATATGCCTGGTATATTTTCTGATGTTACTATCAGATGGGGTCTGAGCTAATAAGCAATAATAAGCTAATCATTACAATATGATTACTATCATTTCTAAAAAATTGTCTTTAGTTAGATTATTTTTTTAAATCTTTTTTAGACAAAATATAGAATATTTTGTTTTATTTTATAATATATTTTGTTGTTGTTTAATGTTTCATCTTTGTTTTCTTTTTAATATATTTATACAATTTTAGGGTTAAATGGTATATTTATTAAACTATTTAAATTTGGATTTCCTTAATATTAATATTTTTATTTTATATGCTGAAAATTTATTTTTATGATATTACATTTTTAAATTTACAAAGTTGTAAATTTCTTCTACATACTAATAACATGAGTCTTATTGGACAAAATATGTTTGTTTTTGTTGTTTTAAATACCTGTTTTAAATAGACACTTAGTTGGGTTTTTTCATATGCTTTCATTTATTTGCATAATGTATGTTATTTAGATTAATTATTTTATTATTTTTAGAATAATATTATTGAATTATTTTTTCATTTTAATAAATATCTAAAAATTAGCTATAACTCTCTTGAGTTCTGGTATTTTCTTTTGTGCCATCTGGTGTTTGTTTTTGTAAATACCCAACCTTTCATTTCTGTATAAAATTTTTATTTATACTAAAATTCAATAAGTTGGATTTGATTTCTTCTTAATTTAATTTTATAAATGAATAATATTCTAAAAAGTCACATTTGACCTTTTTAAATTTTTAAAACCTGATTTGTAAATAAAAACAATGTATCCTAAACATCATCAGCTATGTTTATGTAAGAACTTCGGAAAATGAATGAATTCTTTTTTATTTTAACATTTTTTTTGATGCAAGCAAACAAATGTGTATTTATGAAATATCTAAAAATCTGATTTAAGCTTTATAATTATTATGATATTTAAAAAAATTTCAACACCCTATCAATTCTAACAGATAATGATGTCATAACTGCTGTAATATTGTCTGTTTGTGTTGCAGTCAAGTTTATTAACCTCTATTTTTCAAAATAAAAAATAAATGAATAAATTGAAAGAGTTCATGTGCATTTGTGTTTGTTTTAAATAATAATCAAGCTATAAGTGAGTAAAAGGAATCAAAGACATTTTATGAACAAACAAAAACTTCATGTGAAAACTAGCCCACAAAAAAATAAAAACCTTCTGGGTGTTTTTTGTCACAAACAATAAAATAATGCCTTAAGTCTAATATGACTTCCTTTACCATACTGCCCTCTTCAGATTTTTCTTAAAGTAAAAAATCAGTTATAACAATCCTCCAGAATGTGCTTTTTACAAATATAAATGCTAATATTGCTTACAATAATAGTAATACAATACTGAAAAGCATCACAATTTCTATACATCTTTAGAAGGCAACAAGTCTTTTTTTTAATAAATCTGGAACTTATAAGATTAGATATAATAAAGTTTTAAATAAAACAGTCAAATCCATTGTGTCTTGCATCTTTTGGTATAGGACTGACATACTTATGATAAGAAAGCATCAAATAAACTAAAATGATGTCATTTGCTATAATAACAAATTAAACAATTCATTTGGTACTAATTCTGTCAGATCTCTGGTTGATGACATACTATCAGAATATAAAACATTTAAGTTTAAATGTATTTATATTATTTTTACATTTTGTAGTCTGAAGATAATTTAAAGTGAAGATTATGGATTTAAATTTTGTACATGTAATGAAGGTATGATTTATTTGTGTAAATTAAGTTTCACAAATCTTTTATGGCTTCTAATTTAACCTCAGATAATTACCCTGATTCACAGCCCATGATTTAAACATTATAAATAGAATTTGTAATGAGTATCCTGCGAAATACTATTGGTCGTTTGAATAATAAATTTGGCATATATTAGTTTTGTCATGACACCTATCAGAATGTTAATATCATTTAAATAAATATCTATTGGAATTTTAATTTCAGAAGCAACAGCATCCATTTATGAAATAAAAAAGATAGAAGGACAATAATAGTGCAAACCATTTTGTGATCCACAAATATTTTCACATAGAGGACATGTTCGTGCACTATTCTGACTATTTAATATTTTATGATGTTATCTTTGAACTTTTCTGCAGCATTTTTTTTTCCAAAAGTCTTTGACAGCTCTTCACATTATGGCTTTCCATGATAATCTATATCCAATCATATTTTCCCTGAAAGAAATCCTAATTGTGCTTCTTTACAATATCTTTGAGAAAATCAATATGATGTAAATAGAAGTTGATTCTCCCCTTGAAGTCTGTTTTCAAGATCACAACAAAATACTCTTTAGGAAAACAGTTTTTTAGTTTATTTGATTCATATATCTAATTCAATAAAGACGTGAATTCATAATTATAAGTATCATATATAGTAAGCTAAAGAACATATTAATTAATCTCATGACCTTGCCATTATATTTTTAAAATTATGAATTTTTTAAATGCTTTTATGTCACATCGATCATAATATTTAATGTTGATTCAGATTATTTTTGCATTCATGGCATAATATATATTTATCTCCCCAGTTTCATTAATAGTTTCCCGTAAAAATAAAAATCTTGATATTTATTTAAAAATCTAAAATAAAATACAAGGGTGAGAGAACAGACCGGTGTAACGGACATCATTGAAAGAATTAAGAGGCAAAATTGGAGTTGGGCTGAACATATTTCTAAAAGAAATGCTATCAGATGGACAGTTGAATTCTTAAAGTGGATTCCAATAAATTGTAAAAGACCTAGAAAGAGATCACATGTGAGATGGATGGAAGTAATAAGGAATTGTCTGTGGGATGATGCGGAGAAGAGAGGCTACAGATCGGAGAAGATTGTTTAATTTTGGCAAGAACTTTATCCTGCAGTGGATTAATAATGTTGATAGTAATGATAATGATATTTATTTATTTTTTCCCCATATGTCATAGCATCGGCCGGGACGCGAAACCACAACCGTCTGCAACCAACTACTTGCTTGCAAGGCGGCTGCGATACCTCTCGGCTAACAACGCTTGACAAAAATGATATTTTTATATCAATGTTTTATGTTTTTTAGTTTAATCTGGAAGTGTTTTAATAACTTTTTTAAATCTAAAACCTACTCAACCACTTTCAGTTCATTGCATTATAAAATTGTCTTATAAGTCGCTTTCAAGCATTATAATTTATTGTCCTTTTTTCTACATTGTACAGGCTTAACAATTGCATTTATATATGCAATATATGCAGGATTTGAACTCAGACTTTCACACGACCCACAATCCTCAGTACCATTTTATATTGCTGACGCACCTGATCACACATATGTTGAAAAGATAAATAATCACCAAGATATCTCTTTTCTCAAAGTTTTAATTATTGTAATAATTATTTTAACTTTTAAGCTGTTTTTTTTTTCTGTTTAAGTTTCTAGTTTTTAAAATTGAATATATATAATATTATGTGTTATTACATATTGAGAGTTAAACATTTAATGTTGGATAAACATCTGTATATAAAATTTTGAAAATTAAGTTTTCTCTTTTTTTGCCTCTTTTAGTTTTTCTATTATGTGGTAACATTATTAACTGGCAAAAATGAAGCGGAAGTAGGAAGAATTAATATAATTGAAGTTAAGCTTTAAAAAATTAAATTAAGCTGTCTTCAATAATATTAAAAAAATAACGTTGGCATTTATGAGATTTGTAGATTAATAGAACAGGAAAAGTAAAAATTATAATTAGATTTCAGAATCCTATTTGTTAGGCTAAAAATAGTTTATATAGAGAGAGTTTTATAAAAAGATAGAGATGGAAGTAGAATTCATGACAGATTTTAAAAAAGTCATATCTGTATATAAAAATAATATATATTTTGAATTTAAATATTATATTAATAATCAAGCCTCCAGAAGCATTTATAAAAGCATATGTATAGAAAGTACTTTTAAATCAATACCAATAATTAAGGTGTTCACGAATGATTAGTATAGAACTGAGATTGTTAAAATATATAACAAACATATTGGATTAGCTTCAAAATCTTAGAAGTTTTTTTTTAATCTCAAGCTGAATAATATAAAAGAGATATAGTGGCTGTTATATATATATATAAGTATTCTAATTCATCTGATATCTATTGATTATTTAAAATTATAATAGCTGGTTCTAGAATAGAGACAAAACTGCTCTTACTATCGTCATGATCAAAAATACATATATGTACTTTACCAACAAACTAATATTGCTAAATAGCAATGCACATTTAAACAAAAATTAAATACAAGTAACAGATATCACATACTAAAAGTATTTATGATTTAAATTGTAATCAGCGAGGACTTAATTACTAACAAGGGCTTTCAGCGGTCCATCATCAGATCTTCAATAATATGGATGGCTGAAAAGTTAGAGGGTGGAAAAGAGTGAAGCCTATCCATTAAAGCTTGAATTTTTGCTATCTTAATATAAACTTAGCACCTCTACAACCGTCTTTCTACCTTTTTTATTACCCAATAGATGACTTGTGTGATCAAGCCGAAACGTCAGTATATCGATATTTAAAATATTTTAACAAGGATGAACCCACAAAATATGTCTTTTATATATGCAATCTGTGAAAATCTTCGTATCAACATATATATATATATATATATATATATATATATATATATATATATATATATATGGGGGATGATGATCTGGATCAACTGATAAGTACTGGTTCGGCATAAAATATGTATATTGGAGATCATTTATCTTTTTCACATGTATGTTGTCATGCACATTAGATATATAAGATGGATGATAGCTGAAGGGAATTTAAACATTGTTTAAATCCTTTTAATTATATCTAAGGTTCAGTATATTTCAATATACTTGTATTTAAATATTAGCAGTAACATTAACAATTCGATATTTCAGTATATTAATTATGTCATTTGATCTGTAAAAGAATAGAGACATCACATTTCTAAACAATGGCCATCTCTCTCCATTATTTTTAATAATTCCCTGTATGGTTTGGCACTGTTGGTAGAATATCCAACTTGGGGATCAGAAGGTTCCAGGATTGATTCTGGCACTTGCATGTCTGACACTTAAACTTCTTATAAACTCCTGAGAAATAAAGCCACATTCCTTTTTTTATGATAATGTGATTATGCATTTATGCAATAATAACAGAAACTCTGATTTTACTCAACTCTATTTCATTTTGTATTTTTATATGCAAGTATAAATGAATATATAAAGTAGTCAAAGATCTCTGCATTATGAAAAATAGTTATGAAGATAGGTCCAACAGATTGGATTTTGCACAAGGCTATAAGAATAATAATGGACAGTGGCCATACACAGGTGTCTCAATATATCTGTTGAAACAGACCAGGTATGTCCAGATCACTATACCTGTAAACTTATTCATTTCTTTATTTGAAATATCAAACCAGGCAAAACTCACTATACGTATTGCCACATACAGCAAGCTAAAGTAATCAATGGATGCCAGAAGGTTTGTGCATAAAATTCCCATGTAGTGCCAACTCATCCAATATCCCCAGACTAGTTTCTGGCTTGTGGCCTTCATCAGTGAGGAGCCTTGGATCTGAGAGCACTATTGACTATATAAGCTAATGAGCTTGGATTGAAAATATTAAGATGTTTTTAATTTAAGACTCATAGTTTTGTAGTTAAGTGAAGATAAAAGATGGCTGCTAGAGGGTTGCATTAGATCCTAAGATCTAGGTGCAGTGCTCTTAGATTCAAGGCTCCTCACTGATGAAGACCATAAGCCAGAAACTAGTCTGGGGATATTACATGAGTAGGCACTAGATGGGGATTTTATGCACAAGCCTTCTGGAATCCATTGATTTCTTTAGCTTGCTGTGTGTGGTAACACATATAGTGAGTTTTGCCTGTTTTAATAACAGTTATATGCAAGCATAAGAAGTGGTGATCATGTGATGTTAGTTGAAAAACAAATGTCATAGAAGAGTGTTTTGTGTAATAACATTAAGCTCATTTTATCTTAATTTATGTTCCATTAAAACATAATATGATCCTAAGATCTAGGTGCAGTGCTCTCAAATCAAAGACTCTTCCCTGATCAAATCCACAAACTAGAAACTAGTCTGGGGATATTGAATAAATAGGCACTTGATAGGGATTTACGCACAAACATTCTTGTATCTATTGATTACACTAGGTGGCAGTGCTTTGTGGAAAGTTTACTATTATTTGCTAGAATTGGTGTTGCAGCATTACATTCCAGAGAATTTTAACACAATGAAGCTTTTATTTCTTGTTGAGATGAAGTTATTGCACCAATATCAGGAATGTATTTATATTTTTATTCTTCAACACAAATTTATGCACATCTTAGTGCAGTAAACTATGGCCCAAAGTTATTTGGTAATAATGGTATTTACTTTTTTAACTCAATTGGTATGTTTGAACTTTTGCATAACAAATATATATTCTTTTAAAACATTTGTTTAATTAGAAAAATAACTATAAAAAATCGAATAGATCCCATCTAAAGACAATGCCTTTTATGAACTATAATATAGTTTATAATATGGATTATAATATATTGAAATCATAGATTACTAATATGTCATGCATTAGTATGCTCAACATTTAAGCCGATAGTATTAAACAATAGAACAACATTAGTAGTCCATACATCAGAAGCAATTGCTATTCTTGGCGTAAAACATTGAAATTTCCAACTTCCTATTTGTAACATTTATAAACATAAAATTTTTTTAAAGACTATTGTGGGCACAAAGAATGCTTTTATCTTGTATTCTGATAATATGGTTAAAAGGAAATTTGTGGTATTTTCTGTTTGAATTTAAGATAAAGTCAATATGGAATTTTATAATATATATATATTTTTAATGCAGAGGATCTGTGGCTCATAGGGAAGTAAAAAATTCTGGATCATTAAGTTACTAAAATATATAAAAGATTTGCTGATCATCAGAATACTGATGTGTAATTTGAAAACCATTTGCAATATAAAAGTATTCATAAAATATTAACTTCTTTTCGACTCTGACTCTTATCTTTAACATATTCCATAAAATTCTAATATTTTGAACAGTCTTTTATACTGATTTTTTAATCTAAACAAAATATCCATAATAGTAATTTTCCATGTGTTATGCAAAAATTCAATAAAATTTGAATATTCAAATTCACATAACAAATACCATTTACTATCAGCAACTCTGAATTATAATTTTCTTTTCATGCAAGCATGTATATTAAAATCTGAAATAAAAATTTAGACTTTTATTGATATTGAAGTAATAATCCCTCATAATATAAGGGAAGACCCAAAAACAACTGGAATTGTTCTCTGGTAAGTGTACCTTTTGTTGTGCATGCTTTTGCTATTATATATATCTTGCAGAGACCGTTTGGCATCAATTTACCAAATTACATTACTGTCTGAAATTGTGGTGCTATATAGAACATTTTTTGTAATTATAAATTTATTTAAATGCACATTAATATATTAAGTAACATTTACTAAGGCTTTAACCTCGATAATATGCATCTGAAAAATGCGAAGGTAGAGACCTCTACAGGTCTTAACCACAAGCTTTTCTTCACAGCATAAGCTTGTCGTTAAGACCTGTAGAGGTCCCTACCTTTGCATTTTTCAGATGCATATTATCGAGGTTAAAGCCATAGTAAACATTTTTTGGTAAATTGTTTCATGTACTTAGTGATGTTTGTTAATCTTGAAATGTTGGAATAATTTGAAATTTTGATTTATTTTTGGAAAAATGGCAGGTACAACAAATGTAATGTTTAAAACAGATTACAAGACTGTTCTGGGGTAGACATGAGTTTACAAATGATTTAATAAAAGTGTCAAATTCACCATGTCTCAAAAAAATGTGATGAGTGATGTCCAATGTCAAGATAATGCTGATTTTTTTTTATTGAGGCAAATGGCATTTTTTTCTCAAAATTAGTTCTTAACTGTCAGTTATTTTATCTACAAATTCTGAAATGTTTGGCTGATGTGGTAAAATGTAAATATCCCATTTTATGGCAAAGTGAGGAGTGCAAGGTTCACCACAATAATTCATCTGCAAGCAGTCTTGAGTGTGAAACAATTTTTAATTACATTACTCAGGTTATCTACCAGTCACATTTTATACTCATGATCACCATTTCTTATGCTTGCTCATAACTGTTATAGCAAGCATAAGAAATGATGGCCATGTGATGTTTAATGATTTAATACCAATCCTGCCTAATAGGATCATGGTGGCTGTGGTTATTAAAGAACCAAAGACACGAAAATGGAACTATTACTAAAAGAGAGATTACATTATGAAATGGGTAGAAGATTTCTATCAAGAATTATATAGTAATAAAGAACAAGTACCTCCAACAAATATCTTCTGAATTGCCTAGGATTTTAAATGAAAAAGTGAGATATGCAATTAAATTTATGAAGGGAAAATCTCTGTATAATGATGGAATTACAATCAATATCTTAAAAGAAGCAGGTGAAGAGATAGAAATAATTTTGTCAAAGTTATGTACCAAATGTCTAAATAATAAAGATGTACCAGATGATTGGAATAATGCAGTATTAATATTATTATTTTCAAAAGGTGATAAAGATGATATTACAAATTATAGACCTTTTATTCATTTATCAGTTTTATACAAATTTTTACCAAAATAATTACAACTCATCTACAAAGAACTTTGGATTTCAACTAACCAAAAAAAAAAAAAAAAAACTTGATTAAAATTTTTAGTACAATGGATCATATTCCAATATTAAGAGAATTTATGCTTTGGATTTGTAGATTATGAAAAGGCATTTGATTTTATAAGCATTTCTTCAGTGATTAAAGTATTGGATTGTCAAGGTATACATCCAGAATATTATCATATTCTGAAGAATATTTGTAAAAATGTAACAGCAACAATTAGATCGATAATGATAGCAAGAAGTTTAACATTGAGAAGGGTGTAAGACATGGTGACTCCATATCTCCAAAATATTTTACAACAGAGTTGCAAGAAGTATTTGGGGAATTAAAATGAGAAGCTAAAGGAATAAAAGTAAATGGAGATTATTTAAGTCATTTATATTTTGAAGATGATGTAGTTGTTTTTGCAAATAATGCTTCAGATCTTCAGGAAAAGATGCGTAAGAAAGTAAAACTAAAGGTAAAAGTTAAAAACCTAAAGTAATATTCAATGGATTTTCTCAGAAGATGAAAATAAATATTGATAATGATGAGTTAGATTATTACTTATGGATCTGAGACTTGGACACTTAATAGAAAAGCAATATAGAGACTTCAAACCACTCAAAGAAGTATGGAGAGATGCATGTTATGAATAACTAGAAGAGATCAAAAATACAATACATGGGTAATAGAACAAACAGATGTTACTGATATCGTTGTAAGGATTAAAAGGCTGAAGTGGTGTTGGGCTAAACATATTTCTATAAGAGATGATAATATATGGACAATTGAAATATTAAACTACATTCCAAGAAATTGTAAAAGACCCTGAAAGAGACCACATATGAGATGGATGGATAAAATAAGAAAGTGTGTATGGGTGATATGGAGGAGGCTAGAGATCGGAGAAGATAAATTAAACTTGGAGACCTTCATCCTGCAGTGGATTAATAATGATTGACGATGATGATGATTTATTAAATTTCTTATTTTTTACAATAGATTTTTGTTTATTAATTCATATTATAAAGCATTTTAATAGGCTCGTTAAATATTCTTAAAATAATATTTTATCTTAAAGTATTTGATGAAATTTAATAAATTTATTATAATAATAATAATTATTATTATTATTAAACGTTATCATTTTATTTATTGAAATGCTTTTTTGCGCGTCATTCTATAATTTTTTTTATTTGTTTATTTGTTTTCAAGTGGTCCATATAGGTTTGAATTTTACTTTTAAAAAATCAATATTTTTTTAAAGATATTGTTCACACTTTTAATTTTAATGCAGTTTTCATTCTCTTCAGCACTCCACATGTTGATAAGTGTACCACCAAGCCTAAAGACTCCATTCGGTGTAGTACATAGATAGCATTTAGCCACAGATCCTTTTAATAATGATTGGATTCTAACTGTCTTTCAATTAATTCATTTTGAATTTTTATCACATTATCAATGTTAAAAGGTAATCTTTTTATACGGCACTCATCAAATCTTGGAGGCTTATTTTCTTCTCTTCTGTGAAGTGTTGGAAATTTTCATCCAATACTGAATTTAGGACAGGATTAATCCTTCATTAAGATTCCAAATCTTTAGACTTAAAATTTTATAACTAATGTTCTCGCTTTTGTCTCATTTTAAATCAATATTCTAAAAAGGAGATTGAAAGAAGAAGAGGTTGTTTAAAACATTGTACATTCAAGAAAAAGATCAAACCAGATTTAATAAAAGAAAGAACTTTATTTTCAAAAGCTACAATTAAATTCTGATTATAATTTACTTGATGGCAAGATACTCCACAAATAATTTGATAAAAGCATAATAAAGGATAAACTTCATAACTTGGTGTTTTATCAAAGTCGATGTTAAAAACTGATAAATTAATTTTAGATTAAATTTGTGTTCAGAAAATTACATTTTTTTTACCTAATTAATAATGTGTGCGTGTTTCTCTATATATGTATGAAACAAACTGAAGGAATATTAAGTCTTCAAAGTGGTCAGTAATTTTTATATTTTTTCAAAAGAATCTTTGCAAGACACATTTTGAACGCAACCTTTCTTATTTAAGTGACATTAAAAAAACAAATACTGAAACTTTATTTCTATTTAAATTTTTAATTTAGCAGACTTATTTCAATAACGTTATTTCATCAAAATTCATAAACAGACTAAGCAGAATTATATAAATTCATTATTCGCAAAAAACTTTACAAGATAAACATGATATCTATCTACCTATTTATCCATTTACCTGTATTTATATATATATTAAACAAATAGCAGCGCTATAAACAATATAAAAATTTGATATTGCTTCAACAAATTTTATATTATTTTCAATCTAAATGCTATTCATTATGTATTTATATATTAAATTTACAATGGAAGTTTTTTTGGATGGGGGTGGGGGGGTTAGTTCATGTTTATCTATGTGTCTTTGCAGAAACGCCATTATTAAAGTACGAAAATTATATTAAATACTTAAACTATAATATCTTAAACTAAATATCTAATAAATAGTATTAATTGTATTTAAATAAAAAATGAAGTTGCTATATTTAATGTAAGGTGAGTCTTCTCTCCAAGATAAATAAGAAAGATTGAATCCTAAATATGCATCTTGCAGAAATTGGATCAATGTAGCAATGGACAAAATATTATAAAAGAGATAATGCTTTAAAGATTTGACAATACTACCAATTTGTTTCCTACTGTTTACAGAACTGTTGTGTATATATATATAAATTAATAATTTTTAACCGAAGTTACATTACTGTTGAAATATTTTAATATATAGAAATATCTGTTATATTTTCATATTAGAAAAATCAATGGCAGAAGTTAATAGACAGTAAACAAGGAAAATAATAAACTGTAAATGCTTTTTACACTTAAAAGGGTACCTACCTTTTGTAGATGCAATATCTTGATATTATATAGAGACTGAAGGTCCACAGTGTGTATATATGAGATTTGAACTCAAGATTTTCAAACTCCCTACAGCTCTCTAGTCCATCCTATGCAATAGATACACATGACCACATACCTCTGAAAAAGATAAATGATCTTTAATTGATCATTACATTGAATTTTCAATGATATGCATGATTGAAGAATTGGAGAGTGGAGATTGAAGTTCATCCATCAAAGTTTGAAGATTTGTTATCTTAATATAAAGGTTCAGCATGAAATATGTATATTGGAGATCATTTATCTTTTTCACATGAATGTGGCCATGTATATCAGTTATATATAATAGATAGGATGGTTGTAGGGAGTATAAAAGTCTTAGTTCAAGTCCCTTATATTTACATTAAATTTCATATAGAAGATATACATCTATTTAAATATATATATATATATATATATAATGTAATTATAAGGGATTTGAACTCAGACATTCAAATTCCCTGCAGCTATTCAATTCATCTTATACAACTGATACATATGATCACATACATATGAAAAAGATAAATCATCTCCAATATATACATATATATATGATCAATAGGTGGTGTTTTACCAAAAACACCGACCAAGCGTATGTTTGTTTACATAAACGACAAAAGAGTCAGAATTTACTATCTCTTTCATTTTGCCCACCCTCAGATCAGCTGATTTCAAGCTAATTTGCTATCATCAGTGAAGGGTAGAGCCAGAAACTAGATATAAACACTGACTCCAAGTGTTTATGCAAAAAGTTTCTATCAGCTTGCAAGCATGAAATTTTTCAGACCGGTAAAGTCTTCAAACTCAGCCTAACAAGCTAGATAGCTATATAGGTCTGATCTCAGTTCAGTTTCACCACATAGTCAAAGCCTCTGACCCATATAGCTATCTAGCTTGTTAGGCTGAGTTTGAAGACTTTACCGGTCTGAAAAATTTCATGCTTGCAAGCTGATAGAAACTTTTTGCATAAACACTTGGAGTCAGTGTTTAGATCTAGTTTCTGGCTCTATCCTTCACTTTTAAAGGTTTTTGCAATAATATATATTGCAGAGGCTTTGACTATGTGGTGAAACTGAACTGAGATCAGACCCATATAGCTTTCTAGCTTGTTAGGCTGAGTTTGAAGACTTTATCGGTCTGAAAAATTTCATGCTTGCAAGCTGATAGAAACTTTTTGCATAAACACTTGGAGTCAGTGTTTAGATCTAGTTTCTGGCTCTACCCTTCACTGATGATAGCAAATTAGCTTGAAATCAGCTGATCTGAGGGTGGGCAAAATGAAAGAGATAGTAAATTCTGACTCTTTTGTCGTTTATGTAAACAACGTATGCTTGGTCAGTGTTTTTAGTAAAACGCCATCTATTGATCATAAATACAAGCGACAGCAAATTAACATGATTAAAACTTGTTTTTGTTTTTCATATATATATATAGTATGTGGTAGAAGGAGGAGGGTTAAATTTAAAAATGAAATGAAAAAAATTAAGGAATTTTTATTATTTAAAAATTAACTTATTTAAAAGTTCTTTTAATATTAAAAGTATATGGGAAGTAAATGGAATTGGGCCTAATGTTTAGTTTAAATATGTTGTTATTTTGTAGTTCTTTACAATTGAGAAGTCTGCTTATAGCAGTGAAACCATGGATGTGTTTTAAAGTTTATTTTCTTGGCTAGTCTGATCGAGTTGTGAATTTGGGGTAATTTTGATTATTTATTGACTAGTTTAGCTTTATACTTTTAATGTTTATGTATATTAACAGGATGGGGGTATAGGGTGGTCCTGATGGGATCAGCAAATATTTCAAATAATGAAATTTACAAAAAAAATATAATATTTTAAGTAAGATTTTAAAAAAAATGTTAAAGTAATGTTTGACATCCAAATATATATAAGCAATTTTATCTATTAAGGAGAGCATGAGATCAGCCCAGTTAGATCAGAAGAGATCAGTCAGTTAACTCCTTAGAGCAACTAAAAGCATAATTATAAATCCACCAGTGTTATTATAAGTATTACCCAAAATAACCATCCATCATCATGAATGATCCATAATCAAAATACATCAGAATAAAATCAACAGTAAATCTGGTGACTGGATTGGAAATAGGTCTTCTTTAGAAGGGACTACCTATTAAGCCTTTGCCAGCTTGGGAAATTATTTAAATATAATTTGGATGCACAAACTAAGTGCTAATCCATAAATACATAAAAATCAAAACATGCTGATCGTCATCAATGTTCTGGCCACTTGTACTGAACAACTATAAACTTAACATCTGATAAGACTAAGCTAAAATAAAATGTAGTGCATGAGCTTTAAAGAGTATTATTTTTTGTACCAGCCAGGATGATGATTGATCATCTCTGGATGCCCAAAAGCACTAAAATTCCAAGAGATTGTAAAAGACCCAGAAAGAGACCACATGTGAGATGGATGGATGAAATAAGAAAGTGTGCAGGGGTGTTGTGGAGAAGAGAAGCTAAAGATCGGAGATGGATTGAACCTGAACAGACTTTCATCCTGCAGTGGATTGATAATGGTTGATGATGATGATGATACATGAATCTAGTTCAATAGAACCCAAGCTCAAGTACTTTTATGGTGACTAAGGGATAATGCAATACAATATTAACAATTAAATACAAGTTTATTAACAATAAAAAAATGATATTAGGTCTAGAATAATTTTGATTAATGTAATTATGGTGTTGTTTTGTAGTTCTTTACACTTGAGAAGGCTGCTTATAGCAGTGAAACCTTTGTTTATGTTTTTGATTTTATTTTTTCTTGGCTAGTCTGTTTGAGTTTTGGATTTGGGTAATTTTAATAATAAAATTAATATAAAAATCACATTCGAATTAAGTTAATGTAAGTTTTTTTTTACATATAAATAATATAATGTATAAATAAGTATAGTCAATTTACATTGATTGTACATAGTTATATTACAATGGCCTTGGTACTTATACGTATTATTTAGTCAGTGTTCTGAGAAAGACTCAAAACCTGTAATCTTAAGTTTTGATTGTTTAAGTCTTTCTCAGAACACTGACTGCACAATACATACAAGCACCAAGGTCATTATAAAATAGCTATACTATATATATATATATATATATATATATATATATTTATATAATGATATGAGCTATACAATATATATATATATATATATGATAATCAAAACAAGTTATAAATTTCATAACTTGCTTTAAGCTTGTATTTTATGATCACAAGATGAGTGAGAAAGGTAATGCGGTATCCAAAAGATTTGGATAAAAAATTTATATCAGTATATTTGTACAAAAGATGGGATGATTGTATTAAGAGGATTGTTGAGTGTTATAGTAATAAGGAATGAGATAAAAGAATAGATTTATTAATAAAGAATAGGGAGTTAGAGAGATGGAGAACGAGTATGGAGAGTAAAAAGAGTTTAAATATATATAGAAATATACAGAATATTAAGTGTGAGTTAATATATGATAATAGTAAGGAAAGTAGTTTATTGTTTAAGGCTCAAACAGGATCTTTAGCAACAAGAGAATATACATGTAAATGAAAAAATATGGGTGATTTAGTTTGTAAATTATGTAAGAAAGGAATAGAAAATATTAGGCATCTGTTAATTGAATGTAAATGATTGAAAATAGAAAGGGGATATATAATGAAGTTATGGAAAAATAAATATGAAAAAAGTGATTATACAGAAAGTAGATTATTGATTTTTATGCTAGGTTTGGAAAAAGATAAGGGTGATTTAGATATAAAGGCTGTAGAGTTGACAAAGATTATATTGTGGAAATGGGATGGAGCAGAATATGGGAAAACTTAGACTGGTGAATGTAAAATTAAGTAGCTAATAAGTTTCTCTTGGTATAATCACTGAGAGATTCTTGACTTCGTTTAAGAAGAAGCTACAGTACACTACTTCACATCACATCAAGCTTGTTAGGAGCTATTGATAAAGCTCCATCTAGTGATCATATACTATACTATATATATATATATATAATTTTCATAATCATAAAAATATAAATAATTTACAGTATGAGATGTAGGGCACCCTTTTTTTTTTTTAATTTTTAGAACAAGTTATTTTATATCTATCATTAATATACCAAAATGGAATGATAAATAAAATTGAAAGTATATGTTACTAATGTTATTAATAAAATGTGAAATGCATACAGTATATATAAAAGAATTGCTACTTTGCATTTTTTGTGATTAATTTTAATTCACAACACCTGCCAAGAAGGAGAGTCTATTTTTATGTGAGCAGGTAATATTCATAACTGAGCATTCATTGTCTATTTTGCCAAACTCATGCAAGTAGATAAAATCAGTAGTAAATCATCCAGGTTATAATTTAGCTATAATAAATCAAACATTCTATAAACCATTGTTTTTCAAGAGATGCTTTAAGAAGTTGTATTTTTATATTGGACTATTTCCATCATCTAATATGAGTATTGAATGTCTTTAGAAAAATGTAACTTATTTAATTAAATATTCCAAATACATTCAACTGTTAGTAATAGCACATCAAACAGGTTAGAATATGCACAACATTTTGAGAGGTATTATTCTCCCCTCTTTTCAGGTGTTTCAGGTCTAACCAGTGACAGTACTAGCATGGGATTCGAACCTGGCCTCTTAGATTCTTGAGTATTGAATTTTAAGGTAATGCTCTAACCCAGGAACGGGCAATTGTTTTGGCTCAGGGGCTGCAGAGGGCTGCAGGTGGCCACATTGTGGAAGCAAAGGTTAGCAGAGGGTCGCACCTCTTTTTCATGACACTATAAACACACTGCTTTATTCCCTGTATTACCAAAGAAATATTTGTTCATCCATTCTTCATTAAACACATAACATTCACAACCGATTTTACATTTTTTCGGAGGCTTCACGGTTTCACTAAAGTTGGAAATTTATATATTTGTTAATGCAAAGACAAAATTGAAATTAACCAGATCAACTGAAAAAGCACTGCACATAATATCTACACTGTGCATGTGTATTGATGTGGCTATTCTAGTGGAAAATACGAGATGAATCTTCAATTGTGCACTGGAAGGAAATCTCAGTTCAAGATAGATTTTTCTGATTGTCTTGGTGAGCCACATAAAACCTCTTAGCAGGCCACATATGGCCCTCAGGCCACTATTTGTCCACTCCTGCTCTAACCAACTGAGCCATCCTGCCAAAAGCAACAGTCAGTAGAATTTTCATATACTTATCTATGAGGTTTCTCCTCATTTCTCCACTTTTTCCTATGACCAAAGTTGATTAGTGGTTTTCATACATTATGTATAGTCACACTAGGTTGGCTTATGGGTTTTTTGCCATTGTCAGGAGAGCAGCTTCTTTAATTTTTTTTTTTACCTTTTCTTCTCTATCCAATATTTTTCCAATTGACCATATGTTCATTGGCACATACATGGTCTGCTACCTTAGAAACATCTATTTTCTCTCTTCTAATCATCAGTTTGTGCTTTTGTAAGCACTTTTCAATGTATGGAAACCATTAATCAATATTGCTCTTAGGAAAATGTGGAGAAATCAGGAGGAACCTATAAATAACTATGTGAAATTTTCTACTGACTTTTGCCTTTGGCAGGATGGCTCAGTTGGTTAGAGTATTATCTTAAAATTCAATACTCAAGAATCTCAGGGTCCAGTTTCAAATCCCATGCTAGTACTGTCACTGGTCAGGCCAGCAACACCTAAAGAAGAAGGGAGAATACTATCTCTCAAAATGTTGTGCATATACTAACTGTTTGATGTGCTATTACTAACAGTTGAATGTATTTGGAATATTTAAATAAAAGTTAAATTTTTCTAAAGACATTCAATACTTATATTAGATGATGGAAATAGTCCAAATATAAAAATACAACTAGAACACTGTCATCACAAACCTTCAGGAAAACATATGCTTTAAGAAGTCTTTAATGCATTTCATAATTGTTTTAGACTTCTTGAGGCATTTTATTATATTTATATTTGGACTTCACACCATAAAATAACATAAAAAAAGAAAATTTACCCACAATGCAGTCCAAATGTGTGATGCTTCCCACTTTTTTTTTATTGATATGTTATTGCATGCTAGTAAACAGATAACTACTTTACATCATTTAAGTTACTGAGTACTAAAATAATTTTATAATTTAACTCAATTCAAATGTCTCAGCATGTATTTTTTCCTATAACCAATGACTTATTTGATCTACAAAGTCAGGAATTTTTTTTTTTTTTTTAAAAAAGGCTAATGGCATTATTGTGCAGAAGTTCGTAAGAAATTTAAGTGCCAGATCCGAAAGTACCCAAATCTAATCTGGGTCCTCCCAATCCCAAAGTGAATGCACCACTGTTGTATAAAACTGAACATGGCTGCCAAAATGAATTTATTCCATTCTTTGCCTATAAACTATATACACCTGGGTCTCTTTTTACGTGGACTTATTTAACACAATTTTGAAGTAACGCAATTCATGTTTCACAGGAAGTCGAACTCCGATAATGTGCTATTACTTTAAATAATAAATTTTGCACACTTACGTTATATTGAAAGTAATAGCACATTATTGGAATTTGACTTTCATCTTAGTAATTTCAATATTTTTAGTGCTTTATAATAGTAAGATTTTATGCAATAATGAAATTAAAATCATGATTTCCACATTTTATGTATACACACATTAAATTTTACAAGATTATAATGTAAATTTGTTCAAACATTGTGAGTGTTAATTTTGCATTTTAAATCACATTCTGTTTTTGCTTTTTAAAAAAGAACGTAATCAATTATTAATCATTTAGTGCCCACATGTTTATTTTTAAAAGATGAGTAATAGCAGTGGGCACAATTAAATTTGACAATTAAAAATTAAAATCTGATTTTTAATTGTAATTAACAATTTAAAAATTACTTATGGCGACTTGAAATTAATGTGATGTGAAATTTGATTTTTAAACAGAATTGAAAATTAAAAAATTAAAGACAAAAATAAGAATTTAATTTTTAGTTGTTAGTTGCATAAACAATTAATAAAATCATCATCTCAAAGATTAACTACTAATTATGTTGTCACCAGAAAACCATTGACACAACATGAGTGTGAAGTTGGAGCTATAGTTGTATTTCCTCTTGTGAAAAATCTGTTTTTTTACCAGTTTGCAAACGGGTGTGTTTTTCGGCAAATAGCGATAATAATTAAAACGTGTATAAAAAAAATGTAAATTACTGTACTGTAAATTATGCATAAAAATATATTATTTTGAATAAAATTAAATATTATAGTTAAAAAAAGTTTGTCTTGTATCAATTTTTTTCAAATTTGAAATTTTTTATTACTCATATTTTATTTTAGTCATATTTTATTTTCTTATTTTTTTTGCACACGAATTTTAAAGTAATTTTACATTGGTGCTTTGCTTTTACACGAATTTTGAAAAATCACAGACTGCATCCCCCCTTTTTCAATGTAAGTTACATCTATTTTTGAACGATTTCATTTGCACGTGTTTTCTGAGGAACCTATCTATCACATAAAATGAGACCCAGGTATACTGCCTAATTATGTTACCAGAATTAATGTATTGTCTGTAATAAATATAAGTGAGATTGTCAAAAAACTAAATATTTCCTTCCCTTCTCAAAACTTAATTTGGTTTATCAAATGAATCTGTTAAAATTAATTTCCGATTTTCACAAATAAATTTAACTCTTTCAACTTATAAATTAAAATTTGAAACTAAACTATAAAAAAAATTTCTATACTGTATATACAATAAAATTGTTTCACTAAACTTTTTTTATATTTAAAGATTAAAAGTTAAATATTTAAAATGTAATTCTATTTATTTTTTATGTTTGATAAAATTTTAAAAAAAATGAAAATTTAAATTTATTATGTCAAATAAAAATTGACAATTTGTTTTACGTTTTAAATTAAAAAAAAACTTCTAGAAGAAAAATTATACTTATGTTTATTCTTACATATTTTAATTAGAATAAATAATTAAATTTAAATTTCAAATTAAACATATATAAAGGATGTTATTTTAATTAATTATAGAATAGTAGTTCTTTTTAAAATGTTTATATGAAGCTAAACTTTTTTTTAGAATTACATAAAAAATATACATATACCGTATATACTATTATAAAATAGAAAATCATATACTATTACAATACAAATTTTACTTGAAAAGTTGTTAATTGAAACACACAGGCTTATTATATACCTGTGTCTATATATGTAATATATAAGGTATATGAGCACAGAATTTCACTCAACCCACCACTCTCCACACTATCTCATAACACTGATACACTTGAACACACTTATGTTGAAAAATAATCACCAATATACATATTTCATGCTAAACCAGCAATCATCAGTTGGTCCAGATTATCATCTCTACACATATATGCTATAAGTGCTCAGATATATATTAAGATAGCCAATCCTCATACTTTAATGGACAGGCCTCAATCTACTTCACACTCCAACTCTTCAACCGTCCATCCAATTGTAAATCCAATAATGGAATGCTCAAAGGTCACCCTGAGGCCGAGATTCTTGTCACACCCATGTTGACATAAGGTCAATCTAACCCCTCATGTATAGGACATAATCCATTTTAATGCATATAAAAGGAATGGGCAGACATCTCTACTATGTAATAATTGAAACACACAGGCTTATTATATACCAGGTATATAATAAGCCTGTGTGTTTCAATTATTACATAATAAAGATGTCTGCCCATCCCTTGTATATGTATTGAAAAGTTGTTAATAGATGCAATTATAGTCGTGAATGAATTTTAGTAAAGTTTTGTTTTTTGGGTTAAATATTACAATGTTATATGAATTGTTCTATTTTATTTATTATTGCTATTATAGTAGGAAGCAGTATTTAATATTATAATAAATATGCATATGTATATAATACTTATATATTTAAAACACAAATATGTTCACAATTATTTCTACAGAAAATACGATTGAATTATTTAGTTAAAGGAAGTATTTGTTTATGGCTTTGAGTGTCTTATGCATATAATGTAGGCATACAGATATATAACAATGCTTTATGGTATAGATGTCCCAAACATTTTTGCCTTTCTTATGATTTGGGTTTAAATCTGGGTTTGATAATACTGATTTTTTTTTTACTTTTTCAGTCAGTAAATAGCTTTCTATCCATTATTTATTAGAGAATAAAATTAAAGTTGCAAACCTTCTCAGACTCTCACATCTTGAATTTGTCATTTCTGGTGAGTAGGTTTTTTTTTTCCAATGATACTTTGCGAAGGACCGTTGGAAAAACCTTTGTCCAGCAGTTGATGATTTAAAGTCTCTTTTACTTATATGCGTATGTGTATCAAAAATGGTCAGTTAAACTGCATACAAACATGCAAACAAATTAATCGCCAATCATGCACGACAATGCATAGAAAAAAAGCAACATTGTACAATATTTCACTCTGCAATTTGAAACTCTTTAGGTGATTCGGAAAATGTAACATGAGTTCACCAATACATCAATTAGATGCCATATATTAACTTTGTGATTTCATTCAAGAGTAAAAAAAAATAAAAATTCATGTATGTGTGTGTGTGTGTGTGTGTATTTATAAACTATTTGATAAATGGAAACTCGATTTTTTAACTGAAGTTAACAAGGTGTATTAAAGTACAGTAACTAATTAGACCGATTCTGCGGGCTGAAAGAAAACAATAGATGAATTTGTCCAAACTACTCCTGATCAAAAGATTAGTACTTTTGATCAGTAACTCAAGCTACTAGCTCATACATAACAGTTTTGAGTGATTGATCAAAAGCAGACATCTTTTGATCAGGAGTAGCTTGGACAAATTTATTATTGTTTTCTTTCAGCCTGCAGAACTGGTCTGATTGGTTACTGCATTCAACGCATTTGAATAGGAAAAAAACTTCATTTACATTTTATTAATCTATTAAAAATATTAAATTTATATATATTAATTATAAAGATAATGTTCTAATTATCTATCCAGCCACAGTAAGTCTGTAATTAAAAAGAGTAAGGTTTTAACCTTTTTCACTTGCGTCTTAAACGTTTGTATAATAGCGAAACGATTTAGTTTTTGACTATAGAGGAAACTCTCAATTCTCAACACAATATAGGGACTTTATAATTACAAAAACTGAATCCATGCAGCTACATCTATATAATTATTGTATAAAACTTCTGGGAAAATCCCTGCATTATTCTTAAATGACTTTTATGACCAGCATCATAGCTGCTATGATATAAAACAGACAAAACTCACTATACATATTGCCACACACAGCAAGCTAGAGTAATCAATGGATGCCAGAAGGTTTGTGCATAAAATCCTCATCTAGTGCCTACTCATCCAATATCCCCAGACTAGTTTCTGGCTTGTGGCTTTGTTAGTGAGGAGCCTTGGATCTGAGAGCACTGCACCTAGATCTTAGGATCTAATGCAACCATCCAGCAGCCACCTTTTATCTCTATTTAACTACAAAACTGTGAGTCTTAAACTGAAAACACCTTAATATTCTCAATTCAAGCCCATCAGCTTATATAGTCATATATAGGTCTCAACTCAGTTCAGTACCTATACATTTTGGTGTCTTTGGTTCTTTAATAATCATAGCCACCACTATCCTATTAGGCAGGATTGGTTTTTAGCCAATAAACATCACATGATCACCATTTCTTATGCTTGCTTATAAGTGTTATTAAAACAGGCAAAACTCACTATACATATTGCCACACACAGCAAACTAGAGTAATCAATGCATGCCAGAAGGTTTGTGCATAAAATCCCCATCTAATGTCTACTCATCCAATATCCCCAGACTAGTTTCTGACTTGTGGCCTTCATCAGTGATCATGTGATGTTTATTGGCTGCTAGGAAATAGGCAAAATGTCAATATAATGCTAACATTAACAACAAGGAATACCTAAAGATAAATTGATAATATATGATCATATATATATATATATATATATATATATATATATATATATATATATATATATATATATATATATATATATATATATATATATATATATATACAACATATTTATTATTTTTTGCAACAATATATGTGACTTCCAGTTTGACTTTTAAACCAAATGCTTTTAATAAACATTTTGTCACCCTTTAGTTACTAAATTCCTCAATCAATATCATTTTGCATTGACTGAGTAATATTGTTTTATTATAAGTGTACCCTTGAAGGCTTTTGCAATGTTATATTGCTGAGACTATTAATATGTGGTGCAACTGAACTGAGTTCAGATCCATATAGCTATCTGATTCATAGGGCTGGATTTGAAGACATTTGCGTGTCTAAAAAGTCAAGTTTTCAAATTGATAGTAATGCATTAGATAAGTGCTAACTTTTGAGTTGGTATTCTAGATCTAGTGTCTGGAGTCCTAGCTTCTGACTGAGGTGAGCCATAAGCTCGAAACCAACATTAGAGATGTTGAATTCTTTCTGTTTCTGCACTTATAAATTAAGGCTTGATTGGAGCTAATGGTAAGCTCTTTCTAGTGAACATTTTAATACAAGCTTTTAAAAGCAAGTTACACAATTTGTGTCTTGTTTTATTAATTAAATAAAGACATGCTGCAATGTTTACTAACAGCATTTAATTTATTAATCCAAACCAGAAATTATATGTATTGTATATTGTAACAGTTTGAAAAATACAGTTATTATATAAATTCAAATAAAAAAATAATTAACAAAATCAAATATATACATTTAATATAACACCCACTCTGTTGATGATGATCAAATAACCTTAGCATTGAGAATAAGTATAATGATTCAAAAGTATTTCAAATTTCTTTGTATATATTCAATTTAAAATTAGTTTTTAGTCAATCTCTCTTAAATAGAAAGATTACTTCTGTATATTTTACTATTACCACAACTCATCATCATTTTAATATACTTACACTACCATTGCATGTTCCCCACTAAATTGCACAGTTTCTCAAGCTTAGAAAATATTAATGGTATATGTGTGGAATGAATTCAAAAAGCAAAAACAAACAAAATTGGTTAATAAAAGTAATTTATTTAAATAAATAAAATATTACATTGTTGCTTATATATTTGCAACTACTACAATACAAAAGGAAGAAATAAAAAAATAAAAATAAATGCACATTTTTATTGATAGTCTTTACCCCAGTACTGATTGTGATTATCCTTTCTGAGTATCAGTGATTGTAGTCAAGGTTGATGAGTCCCATTCGATATATATAGGGTAGGCCTTACAGCAGAGTTCTTTTCTTTCTTCTTTAAAACAGAAAACATTACATTCTATGAAAATTCAACATTCTCTCAGACTACAGTTTAAAAACATTCTCAGTGTTAAATAAAGGATCAAGAATAGAATAAATCACCTATTCTTGGGAGCTCTGATGTTTATAAGCATGCCTTTGTCAACATTGTTGGCAATTCAAAGTGAAATTAATTTATCAGCCAGACAGACTATGACACTTAAGAGTTATTAAACTTTTAATTAATTATACAGGCTGGAGACAGCATCTCTGTTTTAACACCTTGATTTTAATTATTAAATAAATTAATTTCATTCTGAATTATCAACAATGTTGATATAGTTATGCTTATAAATGTCAGAGCTTCCAAGAATAGGTAATTCATTCTATTCATGATCCTTTGTTCAACATTTAGAGTGCTTTTAAATCAAAGTCTTGGGGAGAGTGATTTACTCACTTTGTTTATGTTTATATATATATATTAGTAAAAATCAGTCATATGTCACATGACCTATATAGCTCACTGATGAGAGCCATAGCTCGAAACCGGTCTGGGAATGGGGACCATCATAGATAAAGGCTTCAGGTATTTTCTCTTGTAGCATTTATCATAAAAATAAAAATAAATAAGCTTGTTTAGAGCTATTAGCAGGCTCTTTATATATATATCGAGCTATGTTTAATTTAAACTTCAACATATATGTCTTTTGACTGGTGTAACTTCTATTCCTAGTGAGCCATGTTAAATAAACCTTTACTAGCTAATGTGAATACTTGCTAAGGTGGATGGAATATTGAAAAATATTTATTTAAGCAGTCAGCAAGGTAAAGCTATAAGAAGCTTTTCTGAGTAAAACTATTTAATTCAATGAATTTTCTTATTTAACAACTACTTCATTATTGGAATTTTCTCACGTCTTCTTTCTTTTCTCATAAAATTAATCTGCAATGATTTTTCTTGAATCCAGAATAGATGAAGTTTTTTTTAGATCTGTTTATATCTCATTTTCTCATAACATGTTTTTAACATTTAATCCATAATTAAATCTATATTAATTTTTATCAGGATGTTTTTACAAAATATTCCTATCCAGATTTAATTACTGGATCTAATGTGATTTTACAAAACACTTTTTTTTTTAGCTTTACATTCATTTAATTAATTTATAAATGATTGTAAAATAGTTTTTTTTTATTACTAGCTATAAAGAAAGAAAAAGAAAAGAAACTCATGATTGAATTTTGAAATTTATTCTCTTTCTTAATATTTTTTAAACAAGTCATTTATTTTATATAATTTTTAATAACATATTTAGATTTGCCATTTAATTTACTGCAAGGAAAAGCAAAATATTTCTTTAAACCTTTTCCAGAAAGAAAATGTGCATTGTCACAAAAGTACATTTTCACAATTTGCATCGAATACAACTTACCTAAGTTAACTAATATCTATTTCTTTCTTTGTATTTTATTGATTATCATTTTACTAATTATCATTAAAAAAAGGAACTACCTCTCACACATTTATATAGCATCAAAAACCAATAAAAAGATAGAATATCATATCATCTTTGCATTCTATGATTATATAAACTTAGTTTCTGATTTGGTGCTTAAATTATAATAATACAGACTCACTGATCTGCAGTCATCTTTAATACATTCAAAGAATGAAAAAGAATCTAATGTTTAACATAACTTAGTGGGAGGTAGTTACTTCTGCTTTGCAATTACAGATACTTAGAAGTTATGATTATTATTATCATTATTATCATCAGTATTATTATCATCATCATTATCATCAGTATTATTATTATCATCATTAACATCATCATCATCAGTATTATTATTATTATTATTATTATTATTATTATCATCATCAGTATTATTATCATTATCATCATCATCAGTATTATTATTATTATCATTATCATCATCATCAGAATTATTATTATCATCATTATCATCATCATCATCATTATTATTATTATCATTATTATTATCATCAGTATTATTATTATCATCATTATCATCATCATCATCATCAGTATTATTATTATTATTAATATCATCATCATCAGTATTATTATTATTGTTATTATCATCATCAGTATTATTATTATCATCATTATCATCATCAGCATTATTATTATTTTACAAAGTAGTTTTATTATACAAAATATTTATTTGTATCATTGTCTTTATAGATTTTTTAAAACAATGTAATTTAAATTGTACATATATTTAATACATACACATAAAGCAATATCAACTTTTATCAATTAATCTATTATAGTCATTGATTAAGCAGTTTATATTAATTTCTTAACCAAGTAGCATTATAATACAACTAATTTCAGTTGCAATAAAATTGATACTGTTATACTATATATATTGTAAGGATACATTAAGCCAACCACTCACACATCAATCTTAAAGACCATTACCACCAACAATCAGTAAAAACATGGTGTTAATGATATACTAACAACTTTGTATAAATTTGTCTTTTAAAATTATATTTTTTACTATTTTTGACAATACTGACTTATAGATAGTTAAACAAAAAACAAAGCAAGTAATTCCGAAATTATCAAAGAAAAAAAACAGTAATTAGACTTTAGTATTTGCTAACCCATTACATTAAACATTCCGATATTCAAATGACATCACAATTTTTAAAAAAAACGTGAACTCAAATCGAAAATCAAAAACAATATATAAAAAAGAACACGATGTAATGGCTAACAGAAAGATAAAATGAAAGTCTTATTTTCTTTAAAAAAAAAAGAGAGAGAGAGATTCAAACATAACAGTGTCTAGTTAATACTCAGCTTAACAAAATCTAAACTCGAATCCACTATTTAAAACTATATATATATATATAGTGACAGCCATTGAATTACCATATTTCCAAAGAGGAAAATATTATCGTGAAGTAGAGAAAGCTGTGTGTATGAATACAAATGGATTAAATATTTTGTAAAGTTACTTCACAAACCATAAAATTATCCGTATTCATAATAATACTGAATTTTAGCGTTAAAAGTAAGAAATCACTTCAAGCTTACTTCGAGGATTTGTAAAATTATAAATTCACTAGTAATTCTTAACAAATCCAAGAACATCAAATAAATTTATCAACATTGTTACATAGCTATGTCTGGCTAAAAGAACAAAAACATCATACAGATAAAGTGTTTGCCATACAACCATGATGTTAGATTTGAGTTTTAATGGAAATTAGCTTCTACCTATCAATGCTAAATATAACCTTTAAATATATTACAACAAACCAAAAAAAATTATTAGATTGAAAGGAATATTGTATGTGAAAGAATGGAATTGCCATCGGAATATTCGAGCGACATTCAAAGATGGAAATTAGATTTAAAATGAGGAAAAAGAAAAGATTCATGAAAATAGAATTCCTTGACTTTAAACTTTAACTTGACTATACAGGATTAACATTATATATAAAATTTTCTTTGTATTTTTTTTTTAATTTTAATTTCTTTCTTTTGATAATAGGTTAAATTTCATTCAACTGTAACTTAAAACTATATAGAGGGGAGATAGGGAATATTAGTATTCTCAAGTTATTAATAAATGATATACATAAAAATTCCAAGCTTTCTTAATAATAAGTTTACTTAATATTAGATACCTACACTAGGACAATTATAATGTTTAGTCGTAAGTGTAAAATGTTTGTTACAATTAATTTATTAGTTAGATCTTTGTTATTCATAACATATGACCAAAATTCTAATGTAATTGATCTTTACTGTCATATTTTCATATGTTAGGAAGAGATTCCCAAAATATAAAATAATGCTTACAAAATCCTATTTCTGGGATATACAGTACTTTCTAAAGATAAGGATCTTAGTTAGAGTGTACATACTACTATTTGTATAAAGATTTAAATTTAGTTTGCATGGTAAAGTTTAACTTAATAAATTGGGCTAATGAATTATTATGTTTCATAATGATACATTATGACTGGATTACCAGATATTGAAGAGATGAAACAAAGGATGATCATGCTTAGCCAATGTTGATTTAATAATTGTACAAAACATATATTATGTTGAAATATAATTATAAACAAATATTGTTATTGTTAATGATTTTATTAAATACTTATTATCATAATCGAAGTCATTGTTATTTATCTATTCCAAAATTTATCATGTCACATATATATTAGGTTTATGTATAAGCATGATGCAATCATACTCTGACATAGAATTCATGCATATCCTCCCTGGATTTGAATACTAGGTCATAATATAAGCAAATTAGAGTGAAAATGAAGAAGGGTATAACTCGCAGTTCCTTCCATCTAACAATTACTACTTTCATGATTATATTGATTGAAATAAATCACTTCAATGATTGTGATGAGATGTATGCTTTCAATGAGAAAAGGCTCATCCAGTTACATATAACACATCTAATCATTGGGCATGAAAGATGTATTTTAGTATTATGATATACAGCACAACTGCTCATCCACTTACATATGGTGTTCTTCAATTGGGCTATTTTATTGACCATTGAACATTTTTAATCTGGTACATCCTGCTCATCCTGTTACATATGCTGTCCAAATCTGTGGGGCTGTTAAATTAAAGCTTAGGAATATATTGCATCCTGTTACAATATATATATATATATATATATATATATATTGTAATGGTATATAAATATGCCTTTACATTAATTTAAAATATAATCTTAAAGTTCGCAAATAAAAATAATTGTATTAAAAAGAAAAAAAAACTAAACGCTAAAATTAAAATGTTTGTATAACGTATATATATTCGCACAGATGCTAAACTTTAAAAATATTTTCTTTTTTATAAATAAAAAAAGGATATTTGAACGTACTTTTTTTACAAAAAATACAAGATTTAAATATATAAATATTTTAATAAAGAAATAACGTAAGTAAAAATAAAAACAGGTATTAATTAATTCCTGTAATCTGTAAATGGAAATGATTGTTTATTAATTATCCAAAAGCTGTGTAATTAAAAAGTCAGATGAAAAATAGATAAGAGAATAAAGAGATTTTAGCTTGACCAATGGAAGCAAATAAAGGCTCGGACCATAACGGAAAAATGGAACAGTGATGTCTTTGTTCGTGGAATCCATAGGAGGATTATAAAAAGAAAAATATTGAGTTCCAGGAGTTTCCAACTCGATTTGGTGAGATGAACGATAAAATGCACTTGTCATTCTCTCTCACTTATTTTAAAATTATGAAAAGACTGTGATACCAGAATAGAACCAGCTAATTCTACCTCCAAAATATCAGACCGGTCTTCCAGGAAAGTCTCCGTGGGAATTGCCAACAGGAACCTGGACTCTTCTTCCGTAAGCAATAGAACTGAACAATTGTTAACATCATAAAAGTAATTAAGAACTTTAAAGATTTGATAAGTTAATTTAAATTTTAAAAAAAAGAACTTTTCTCTGACTTATGTGTCAAATCAATTAATAATGTTTAATTTTATATGTTTTGCATTTGATAAAAATCATTTCCATTTGTTATTTTATTTGTATTAATACTTATTGTATAAATTATTTAAATGCATGAAATTTAAAGTGGGGTATAGACGTTGCATAGATTTGTTAGCGGTTAATTATGTTGCTGTTTCATAGTTGATTGGAATATATAAGTCACCGATGTCACTGCGGCATCTTACGATGAATGCTATTGGGTTTTTTTGTATTCCCTATGCAATTGACGTTATCGATGATTTTGTATTTTGATTGTTTGTGTTTATTTTGAAATGTTTTTAACCATGGAATCTGTGCAGCCGATCTATACTCAACATTATAAAACAAACTGTATAAAATTCATCTGTGCGAACATATCTTAAGGTTAAATTTAAGTCAGGCGTGAATGGCTGTATAGATTTGTAAAGTTATATATATAGATTAAGGGAGGGAAATCTTAGGTTATTTGTTTCGTAGTTAAATTGGGTCAATGGATTGGATATATTGGTGTAATTAGTAGATGTAGTATGAGATCCGCTATGGGCAGGATTGCATATATACGCCACACAACCCTTTTGCCTATGGATGGGATTTTAAGTCGGCAAAAAGGTCCGCGGTCCCTTCCTATGGAGTTTTATTTTATTGTTCTTCTTGCCATACAGACATAACATTCCTGTATTGGACAAGATTCAATGTCTTCTCTAACTATACTGTTCAGGTGTACATTCCTGACAGTATATTTGTGCTGTTGTATTTTCATGCTACATTGAATACATCAATGTATCAGATGGATTGACACCGGTTTGACTGCGAACTTTTGGCCTAAGGTTAAATAAGGGATAGAACATTTTCTTTTCAAATACAATCTATATAGTCTATTCATACTCGACCCTCTAAATAAAATATTAAACTCATTGCAATCTATTTAAATGTAAAATTAAAAGTTAATATAAAAATATAAAATGTTAAATGTATTCCTCAAAATTTATTTATACATGCGTTAATAAATGTTTGTTTGTTAATTACTGGCAGTGGCTTTTATTTTTTATATATATATATTTAAGATGCAATTAAACAAGTTATTTATTATCTCTGCATCTCCATGAGCTAGTGACTTGGGCTAATGATCTGAATATTTAAATAAAGTGGAATCTTAACAGCATGTATCTGCCTACTTTATAAATTTTTCTAGGCTCAAATGCCTAGATGGCGCCCTTGTAGTGCAGATTGCAAGTGGATTCGATCTCCACTTTCATTTTGATCGTTACAATATATATATATATTATAAGGAACTCAAATCCAGACTTTCAAATTCCCACAGCTATCCAATCCATCTTATTTATACAACCAATACACATATGAAAAAGATAAATGATTTTTCCAATATATGTATTTTATATTAAACTAACATCCCTTAATTGCTCCAAATCACTGTCTCCAACACATATATGCAATCACTGCTCTGTTTATATTAAGATAGCAAATCTCCAAACTTTAATGAACAAGTTTTCATCTTCTCAACTCTCCAAATCTTCAGACATCCATATCATTGAAAAATCTAAGGATGAAATGCTCAAAGCTCTTCATGATGTCAATATTATTGTCACATCCATGTTCCTTATGTCAATCTGAATCCTCATACATAGAGCCTTAGTATGTCCACTTAATTATACAGAAGAGAAATGGTCAGATTACAGGCTGAATATATATTTAAATACATGTATATTGTCTATAATAAATTTAATGTAATTATAAGGGACTCAAACCCAGACTTTTACACTCCCACATGTATGTGATCATGTGAATCAGTTGTATAAGATGGATTGGATAGTTGTGGAAGTTTGAAAGTCTGGGTTTGAGTCCCTTATAATTACATTAAGTTTAGTATAGTCAATATATATTATTTAAATATTATATATATATATATATATATATATTGTAATGGGCACATACGTACGTTACATTGTTTTTTATTAGTAAACATTAAAAGAATAAAAGTTCGCAAATAAAAACTTCTTTTTTAAGAATTAAAAATTGAAAATTAAAAATTCATCTTAAACTCATATATATATAAAATCGCACAGATAATAATAAAAAAATTATTATTAAAATAAAACTTTATTAAAAATAAAAAAATATTTAAAAAAAAAACTTAAAAAGATTTAGAGATAAAAATATATCTTTAATTTTGGAAAACACATTAAGTAATCAGAAAATGGAAATGATTGTTTTAATTAGTCAATGTAAACTAGCCTTGGGCATTGAAATGTATAAGCAATGGTCAGATAGGAAAACAATAGAAACTAATAGCAAATGAAAGAAATCCATCGGGAAATTGGACCTCAATGAAAAGGTTTTCACCATCATGACATAATGTTGAGTTAATCCACAAAATTATTATAAAAGGAAAGGTATGAAAAGAAAGGAATTAATTAGTTATTACGAGAGTACAGATATATGTTAGTGTGGAGTCGAAGGAGAAGGGATTGAAAAGACACACTCTTCAATCCCTTCAGTTCTGCTAAGAAAGAAAGAGAAATGAACTATCGTTTTCTACATTGAGGACCAGTTAAAGCAAAAACCTCTGGATGAATAAATAAATTGGCCTACAGAATATCAACCCCTTTAGGACGGCATGGGAATTCACATTCATGGCAAGCAATGGATAAAGTTGGACATTTTAAAAATCATAAGAACTTTATATTCACTTGAAAAAATAAGAACTCTAAATTTTAAAACCTTTTAGTAAATAATGCAATAGAATCCTATCTGACCAAACTAAATTCTTTATTAATAGTATTATTTGATGTATTTTTTTTTATTTTAAATCATTTCCATTTATATTTTTTGTTCTTTAAGTTTTATTATGATTTCTGTTTTCCAATAAATTAAAATATATCAATGTTAAACTTAAGTCAGACGTGAATGGCTGTATAGATTTGTAAAGTTATATTAGGGGAGGGTAATCTTAGGTTATTTGTGTCATTGTTGAATTGGGTCAATGGATTGGATATATTGGTGTAGTTAGTAGATGTAATGCAAGATTCGCTATGGGCAGAATCGCTAGTATATGCCGCACACTTCCGTTTGCCTATGGAAGGAATTATAAGACGGAGAACACAGTTCCTTTCTATGGAGTTTTTTTTATTGCTCTTCTTGTCAGATAGATGTAGTATTCCTATCTGACGAGAGGCAATTTCTTCTCTTAACTTTTTGTGCTGCCGTATTTCATATTACATTGAATACATCGATGTATCAGATGGATTGATGCCAGTTTGACTGCGAACTTTTAGCCTAAGGTTAAATAAGGATAGAATATTTTATCTTCAAATGCAAATCTATGTAGTCTATTCATACTCAACACTAAATAAAAATGCATTAAATTTAAGTTGTTTATAGATGCTTGCATGGATTCGTTATTGGTTAATTATGTTTTGGGTTTTCATATTTGATCAAAATATACATTCCTTCCAAAGGCTTTCAAATTCTCAAAAACACCAGTAAAGTTTTATTAATAAAAAAAAAAGATAAGAATTCAATTTTTAATTAAAATCATTTCAGACTTTAAGAATTCATTTTCTAATTAGGAAAGGAATTCAAAAATTAGTTTGAAAGCCTTATCGAAGGAATGTTTCTGAAAACAACTAATTATAAAAAAAACCAGATTGATAATAAAATGAGCGCTAGCCGGAGGCATCAATGAACAGTAGATATATAGCCCTGAAAAGTAAAGAAAAACAGACGAGTTTTTTTATAGAGTAGTGCAGTGAACTCTGTGTGTATAAAAATTGTATTTCATCATGATAGAGGGCTAGAACATCAGGGATCTGGCTACGGTTCCTAAAGTCCCGAGGAATCTTCACTGGAGCTGCTGAACCGTTTTCCGGATCGATCATTCTGCTAAAATAATGAAAGCTACTAAAATACTACTCCAGTAGTTAACCAATGATGCCTACGTTTCAACAACTTGGAGGAGTAACTTAAGGACAAGCACGGAATGGTAATATGAACGTTAAACTTTCTGGCCAGTTCGAACTTTATTTTATACTCCTTCTTTTTAAGAGCTCTTTTATTCTTTAATGCAAATCTTTGTAACACCTTTTATTCATGCTACTGTAAATCTATCTCGTAATTCTTTAAATCTCTAGTCTTTAAACTTTTTCTTTTCTTACTTGGCGGTTCATTTAATATATATATTTGTGTGCTTTATTAATGTCGTATTTCAAATTATATGCCAATAATTTTTCGACTCGATGAGCTCCTTGGTTCTATTTGCCTCACGCAAATAATATGATATAAATTTTAAATAATTATTCTCGCCCATTAGAACTAAATTTATAAGTTCTATTAATCATCGAGTCGAAAGAAAATATTATACGTTTACTATTTTTATGATTAGCTAATAATAAATTATTAGCTCCGTTTTTCACCTATGTCCCCAGCTCCTAAGTTGCAAGTGTTTATATCCTCACGTAATGTTAAAATGTTATTTCTTGCTTCACTAATATGGATTTATTTATCCATATATATATATTTAAAATGTTTTTGCAAAAGGGTCGATAAAGGGTTAAAATATATTTTAATTCAACTTTTGTTATTTTATATCAATATTCAGGAAGGGCACGATATTAGGGCATAATTAACATAGTTTATAAATGTTTTAAAATAGTTCGATAAAAGCTCGTTTGACTTTAATTAATTGGTCAAGTCATCACGTAGAGCATTCTACATGGGTTTTATTTTTCAACGATGACTATCAAGTCATCATCATCAAATGTTGCTGACGTAGGGCCATCTTCCACTCCGTTAGGCTGGTCGGTGATCATATTCTCTTATTTAAATTTCTCGAGGAAGAAAGTACTTCCTTTCCGATTCATTAGTCAAAGGGCGTAAGACTTGCCAAATGCAAGCCGCCATAGGACTTCGATCATCGACTAGCGATCATCTTTCAATTTTACTCTCTGCCTTGTAATTCGTCAGTACCATTGCATCTTTGTTCCGGTAAAACCCGCTCCGTACTCGTAATTCGTGATGAAGTGATTTAAATTAAAGTCGAACCAATTCTCAAATATATTTAGTTTAAATCAGTTTTCAAATCAAGATTTAAGTTATGCCTTAAAATACGTTTTGCTCTTCATGAATAGATTTCAGAATGTGAAAATAAATCTCACATTCCACCGTAATAAAATTAGAACAATCATTTCCGTTCTTAATGAATACCTTTATCTGCCTTTATATTTTTCGTTGGGGGCATAGACATAGAATCACATGTTGTGTAATACTTGTTGGCATATGATAAGGACCGCCACTCTTATTATATTTATAAATTCTTTTAAAGACTAGAGGTAATTAATGCAATCTATATTGTATTGAACAAAACAAATTATTATTATTATTAAATATTTCTAACATACTTGGTTTCTTAGTTCATCATTATTTTTATAATTATTTAAATGTTCATACCCGCTATCTGTGTTGGCAACCCGAACATACATATGATTTGATTTAAAAAGTATTCAAAGTAATTAATTATTAGATATTCGTGTCAGTGCAAGGGTCTCTAGTCCTCACCAACCGTTGAACTAGTTCTTGGCGCATAACACTGTGCCGTCGATTTCTGCTATCTGAGCTGTTGAGTTGGGTTGGAATTCAGTTTTGGTTAAGCTGAGTTTGAATCCGATTTGACTTGCGGTGGTGGTGGGTTTTGACCGGTACATGGTTATGTTTTTGGCTGCCCAATCGTTGTGGCTCGACTTAATAAACCCCACACATGCCCTGTAGATAGAAATTATGGTTTTAGTACTCAGATCTCAATAAATTAAATGTTTAAAGTGATATTTTGTAGAATGTTATATATATTTGAAAAAGTTATGCGATTTATAATGCATAACTGGAATGATTTAATAAATTAAAATATCACTTTCTAATTCTCTTCCCTTATAATTAAATGTATTCAAGATTTTTTTTTAAATGCAAAAAAAAACTGTTAGAATAATTATTTAAGTATATGTGTAATTAGTTATACGTGTACTATATATCCATATATATATTATACGTTTGTTTATACGCGTTCATGACAGTAAGAAAATTATCGTTAGCGAAGTAGCAAGAGCAGATCAAAGCATAGGGGTAAAATAAATGAAATATTTTGTCTGTGTCAAAATTAATTTTGTTCATCTCAGTTGTTATAATATAAAATATCCAATATGATATCATAAAAGTCTTAATTTCAAAGTATTGCTTGCTAGCATATATATTAAATGTTCGCTCCGTATTTTTAGTAGTCTCAAAGCAAGGCGAAGACCTTCAAACTGGGAATTATCTGTCAAGCGGTCCAATGCAGGGTGACATTACGCTTTAATGACAATAATTTCTAGAGTAACCTCAAAGCAGGTGAAGACCCTTTGTGTACACCAAGCAGCCAGATGCAGTTGGCAAAATGCTTAAATGGTTTGCACGCGTTCATGCTAGCAAGATTTAGAATAATATCTCCAATAAAAGTTCTTGTAATATTAATTTTGACATTTTTTTTGGTGTTAAAGCCTCATGCTTAGTAAAAATGAAGTAGTGAACTCCTATATTTAAACTCAGGTCATGAACGCGTTAGCTGTTATTAAATAATATTACTCATCATCAATTCAATTGTTTTATTAAAGGTTAAGTCTATCATATGTGGTTTGGGGGTCAATGGGTTATATCACATGCCCTATTGATCTCATTTTGCTCACTGGCGCCCATATAAATAAATTTGTCAGCAAATTTGATTGTCAGCACAGTAGTGGGTCAATCGCCATAATAAAAAACCAAGTGTGTTCAATACAGAATGATTTGTTGTATCTGCTAATACATAATATTTGTATATCACTGTATAGTTTTTTTTTTTTCAGACATGGGAGAACACAACAGTTGAACAAAGGGAAAGTGAATAATGTTTTTTTTTATATTTTTGAATACATGTCTCACTTGAACAGTTAAAATAAAGAGCTAACCAAGAAAACGTAGGTAAACTAAAAAAAGGCAGATTACATAGATTGGGGAAATAATATGAAGCAGCTAGTGAAGATTAGGACAATGGACCTGTAGTCAGAGACCTAGTTAAAATTACTGAAGAAAAAAAAAATATTTTTAAGCATACAGAGAGTACTATAAGTTGATCTGCAGTGTTCATTATATTGATTGTTTATTACATTATTTTCGTATTTTCAAAAATGGGAAAAGACACTTTACAAACGATCCTCAGAGAAATGAGAGAAGATCGAAAGGTACTGATGATGATGATGGAAAGGCTGGTAAGGATCGAGGAAGCATATGGCATCCAAGCCAACTCAAATCTAGAAAATGTAAAGCTTCAGCAAGAAATAAATCCCTCTGAAGACCCAAAATAGAAAATGAAGATGATCAGGCCACACCAAAGAAGTTGTGGACAGCAAGGAAAACAACAGGGGTGAGGGATGAGTCCAGTTTGAAGCAGTGGAAGAAGCAGATATAGATACAGAAAAAGATGTTCAGACCACTGGTCAAATGAAACTAAAAGTGGAAATGGGACGGATGATGAATCCTCAACTTAGCATGAGGACTTTACAGATGCCATTCCCTGGAGCCTCAATACAGACTCAAACTTCAAAGGAGACCCAGGAGAGAACCCCATCAGTTCATAGAGATAATGTTAAAGAATTGTTTTTTGTGCATTCGATTCGCAGAAAAGGCCATAGACATAAATGACAGCAATAGATTATGGGAACTTGGCGACAACCAGGGAAGACCGGGACTATGACCATTACAATGCCAGACAGTTAAAACAATATGTACCACCTGATCCAGGGAAACAGTAAGATAAACTGTAGAGACAGATATATATACAGAAGACCAACTGACATGACCATAAGGAGTTCAGACTTGATTATCGGACCGATTTATTATAAACCCATTTATAAGTTGAATATTCAAAAAATGGATCGCAGTGAGACATGTATAATTTGTAGCTTGGGCAGGTGATATTATTCACGCTCATGCTGTTCTCCCAGAGTCTATACACTTAGGCAACTATATCCTGCGTAAGTAAAGTCATTTTTTTTTCATTGTTTTTTTTGAAGTGAAAATGAAGCAGTCGGATCTGAGTTCGATCCTAGCTTGATATTGTACCTAATACTAACCTTAAATTTCAGATGCAATGGGGCTTCATACGTTCAATCCACGCTAATTTCCATAATGAATAACTTGTTTCAAATCGTAGTAAAATTCAATTAGTTTAGTTTACAATTGGATCAATTCTCTAAATAAATTCATGATAAAATGTTCATGAATTTACATATATCAATTTACCTGGATTGTGCATATATATGTTTGTAAATATTAAATATATATAATTGTTCGAAAGTTTCATTACGTCAAGAATACTTGTTTTTTACTTTTAAATAATTTGTAAAGTTCCGCATTCCAAAAGCTACATTCCTTCCAAAGCTGTCAAATTCTCAAAACACCCAGTAAAGTTTTAATAATAAAAAAAAAAGATAAGAATTCAATTTTAAATTAAAATCATTTCAGACTTTAAAAATTCATTTTCTAGTGGGGAAAGGAATTCAAAGAATTAGTTTGAAAGCCTTATCGAAGGAATGTTTCTGAAAACAACTAATTACAAAAAAAACACTAGATTGATAATAAAATGAGCGCTAGCCGAGAAGGCATCAAGGAACAGTAGATATATAGCCCTGAAAAGTAAAGAAAAACAGGCAGTTTTTTGTAGAGTAGTGCAGTGAACTCTGTGTGTATAAAAATTGTATTTCATCATGATAGAGGCCTAGAACATCAGGGATCTGGCTACAGTTCCTAAAGTCCCGAGGTCTTCACTGGAGCTGCTGAACCGTTTTCCGGATCAGATCATTCTGCTAAAATAATGAAAGCTACTAAAATACTACAAATCCAGTAGTTATCCAATGATGCCTACGTTTCAACAACTTGGAGGAGTAACTTAAGGACAAGCACGGAATGGTCAATATGAACATTAAACTTTCTGGCCAGTTCGAACTTTATTTTATACTCCTTCTTTTTAAGAGCTCTTTTATTCTTTAATGTAAATCTTTGTAACACCTTTTATTCTGCTACTGTAAATCTATCTCGTAATTCTTTAAATCTCTAGTCTTTAAACTTTTCTTTTCTTACTTGGCGGTTCATATTAATATCCATATATTTGTGTGCTCTATTAATGCTCAGTATTTCATATTATATGCCAATAATTTTTAAAATCAGATGAGCTCCCTGGTTCTATTTACCTCACGTAAATAATAGGAGTATCAAATTTTAAATAATTATTACTAGCCCATTAGAACTAAATTTATAAGTTCTATTAATCATCGAGTCAAGAAGAAAATATTATACGTTTACTATTTTTATAATTAGCTTTAATAATAAATTATGGCTCTCAGTTTACTCCACCCTATACAGCTCCTAAGGTTGAATTTTGTTATATCATAAATGAGAAAATGTTAATTTGTTATTTCTACTTTACTTCACTAATATTAGTTTGTTTATTTATATATATATATTTAAAATGTTTTTTTGCAAAAGAAGATTCGATAAAGAGGTTAAAATATTTTTAATTCAACTTTGTTATTTAATATCAATATTCAGGAAGGAGCGCGATATTAGGGCTGAGTCTAACATAGTTTGTAAATCATTTCCAATAGTTAGATAAAACAGTTTGACTTTCAATTGACTGGTCAAGTCATCATTTGATCATTTCTACATGGGTTTAATTTTTCAAGCGATGACTATCAAGTCATATTCATCATCAAATGTTGCTGTGTGAAGACCATCTTCCACTCCGTTATGACTTGGTCGATCATATTCTCTTATTTAAATTTCTCAGGAAAGTAGCTGCTCAGATTTGAAAAAAATTATTAAAATAAAACTTTATTAAAAATAGAAAAGGGTATTTTAAAAACAAAAACTTAAAAAAGATTTAGAGATAAAAATATATCTTTAAGTTTGAAAACAAATTAATTAATGTTATTGAAAAATGGAAATGATTATTTTAATTAGTCAAAGTGAACTAGCCTTTGGGCATTTAAATGTATAAGCAATGGTCAGATAGGAAAACAATAAAAACTAATAGCAATTGAGAGAAATCCATCAAGAAATTGGACCTCAATGGAAGGATCATCATCATCGATGATGTATAGTCTATTGAATCCTTAAAATTAATATAAAAGGAAAAGTTTGGAAATTATTAGATAGTTATTACAAGAGGACAGATATGTGTTAGTGCGGAGTTGTAGGAGAAGGGATTGAAAAGACACACTCTTCAATCCCTTCAGTTTTGTTAAAAAAAAAAGAAAAGAAATGACATTGTTTTTTCTACATTAAGGACCAGCTAAACTAAAAGACCTCTGGATAAATAAAAAACAATGGCTAACTGGATACCAATATCTATTTAAGATGGCATGGGAATTCATGTTCAAATGGCAAGCCATGGATAAAGCTGGACATTTTAAAAATTGTAAGAACTTTAAATAATTCATGAACATTAAATTAAAAACTTTCCATATTTAAAAAAAATAGAAATAGATTCCTATCTGACCAAACTAAATTATTTATTAATTAGTTATAATTTTATTTGATGTATTTTTTTTTTTGTAAAATCATTTCCATTAATTTATTTTTTGTTCTTTAAGTTTTATTTATGATTTTTGTTTTGCAATAAATTAAATTATATAAATGTTAAACTTAAGTCAGGCATGAAAGGCTATATAGATTTGTAAAGTTATAATAGGGGAGGGTAATCTTAGGTTATTTGTTTTGTAGTTGAATTAGGTCAATGGATTGGATATATTGGTGTAATTAGTAGATGTAGTATGAGGTTCACTATGGGCAGAATCACTTTATACACCGCACACACTCATTTTGCCTATGGGATGAATTATAAGACAGAGACCGCAGTTCCTTCCTATGAAGTTTTTTTTTATTGCTCTTATCGTCAGATAGATGTAGTATTCCTATCTTATGAGAAGCAATTTCTTCTCTTAACCTAATTGAGCTGTTGTATTTTGTATTACATTGAAAACATCAATATATCAGATGGATTGATGCCAGTTTAGCTGTGAACTTTTGGCCTAAGGTTAAATAAGGATAGAATATTTTCTTTCAAATGCAAATCTATGTAGTCTATTTATACTCGACACTCTAAATAAAAATGCATTAAATTTAAGTTGGGTATGGACATTGCATGGATTCGTTATCAGTTAATTATGTTTTTGGTTTTCATATTTGATCAGAATATATAGACATTCGGTAAATAATGATACCTTATGGTGAGTATCTAAAATATATTTATTCGGAAGTCTTTTAAGTTATTGGTGTCTCTGCGGTATCTTATGATGAATACCATTGGGTTTCTTGTATTCCCTATGCAATTGATGGTATCAATGACTTTGTATTTTGATCGTTTATGTTTATTTTGAAATGTTTTTTAACCGTGTAATCTATGTAACCGATCTATACTCAACATTTTAAAACAAACTTTTATAAACCCATCTGGGTGAACTTATAATAGTATAAAAATTAAAATGTAAATTAAAATCTAAAATAAAAGTTAAAAATAATGTTAAATGTTAAAGTAAACATCTAAAATAATAATGTTAAATTTTATATATGTGCGTAAATAAATGTTTGTGTGTATAATTACTGGCAGTGGCTTATTTTATTCCTTTTTATATATTCTTAGATAAGATTTTATTGTAAAATATAAATCTCTGCTGTTACACTGAGCTAGTGACAATGGCTAATGACCGGAATCAAAATATATTAAATCAAAATATATAAAAAAAAAAAAATTTTTTTGACTTACGTATCTGCCTCCTTTATAAATTTTTCTAGGTTCAAATTCCTAGATGGCGCCCTGTAGTGCAGATTACGTTAAGTCTACACTTTCTCTGGATCATTATAGTGGGCATGTGTGATTATAGAAACTAGAATGAATAGCTGAAAGGATCTTGAAAGTTTGTGTTCAAAGTCCTTATAATTAAATGATTTATTGAAAAATAGATTTTATGGCTCTAAAAAATATTCTGATAAATATAGATATGTTTAGCAAACAAAAACTTTATTCTACTAAATAATTTAAAAAAAAGCATGAAAAATGGCTGACTATATATGTGTGTTTGTATGTTTCAGAAATGAATTTAAATTATGATATTGCTTTATTTGAAAAGTAATTCCAATTTCCATGAAGTGACAGTTTTAAAATATACAGTCATGTAAAAAAGTAATTTAGTATTAATTTTCATAAAATCTTATAGCTAAGTTTTATTATAAACAAGTATTTCTACTGATGAAAGATGTCTACATACAGAAAATTGTAAGCAGATAAAGACAATTAGATAAATCTCACAAATAATAAAAGAATATCATTTTAGAAATAAGTTTAATATACATTATTTGATAAAATTGCTGCTTCAACTTTTTTATAATGATATTGTAACGATCCGGAGAATAGCAGCTTAACATGATCTGCACTACAGGGTGCCATCTAGGCATTTGAACTTAGAAAAATTTATAAAGTAAGCAGATACGTAAGTCAAAAAAATTTTTTTTTTTTTTTTTTTTTTAAATTTTGATTCCAGTCATTAGCCCAAGTCACTAGCTCAAGGAGTAGCAGAGATTAAATAATATAATATAAATTCTTATCTAAGAATATATAAAAAAGAATAAAATAAGCCACTGCCAGTAATTAACATACAAAAATGTATTTACGCACACATATATATACCATATAACATTTTTATTTTAATATGTTTACTTTAACATTTAACTTTATTTTTAACTTTTATTTTAGATTTTTAATTTACATTTTAAATTTTATACTATTATTAGTTCGCACAAATGGATTTAAAAAAAGTTTGTTTTAAAACATGTTGAGTATAGATCGGTTACATAGATTTCACAGTTAAAGACATTTCAAAATAAACATAAACGATCAAAATATAAAGTCATTGATACTGTCAATTGCAGAGATAAATTTATAAGTAACCCATTAGCATTCACATATAAGATGCTTGCATTGACACCAATAACTTAAAAGACATCCGAATAAATACATTTTAGATACTCACCGTAAGGTATTATTATTTATCGAATGTCTATATATTTTGATCAAATATGAATAACCAAAACATAATTAACCGATAACCAATCCATGCAAGAGTCTATAAACAATTTAAATTTAATGCATTTTTATTTAGTGTCGAGTATGAATAGACTACATAGATTTGCATTTGAAAGAAAATATTCTATCTTTATTTAACCTTAGGCCCAAAAGTTCGCAGTCGAACTAATGCCAATTCATCTGATATATCGATGTATTCAATGTAATACGAAATACAGCAGCACAAAAAGTTAAGAGAAGAAATTGCCTCTCATCAGATAGGAATACATACATCTATCTGACAAGAAGAGCAATAAAAAAAAACTCCATAGAAAGGAACTGCGGTCTCCGACTTATAATTCCTTCCATAGGCAAATGGGTGAGTGCAGCATATACAAACGATTCTGCCCCTAGCAAATCTTGCATTACATCTACTAACTACACCAATATATTCAATTCATTGACCCAATTTAACTACGAATCAAATAACCTAAGATTACCCTCCCCTAATATAACTTTACAAATCTATACAGCCATTCATGCCCGACTTAAGTTTAACATTGATATATTTTAATTTATCGGAAAACAGAAATCATAATAAACTTAAAGAACAAAAAAAAAACTAAATGGAAATAATTTTACAAAAGAAATACATTAAATAAAATTATAACTATTTAATAAATAACGTTGGTCAGATAGGATTCTATTTGACTGAGAAAGTTTATATTTTAAAGTTCTTAGTGTTTCAAAATGTTTTTAAAGTTCTTACAATTTTTTTTTCAATGTTCCTCTTTATTCATTGCATGCCATTTGGAATCCACATTAAATCCCCCAATGATCCTGTTGTCCTCAGTATAAGAAAAGTGATGTTTCATTTTTCCATTTTTATAACAACTGAAGGAATTGAAAGTGCGTCTTTCAATCCCTTCACCTCCAACTCTCCGACTTAACACATCTCATTCCTCTCTTAATAATCCATAATAATTTCCAACTTTCCCTTTTATATTAATCTTAAGGATTGACTCAACATTACATCATCGATGATGGTGGTCTTTTTGCTGAGGTCTGATTCCCTAGGGATTTCTTTTTATTTGCTAAAAGTTTCTATTGTTTTCCTATCTGACCATTGTTTATACATTTAAATGCCCAAGGGCTTGTTCACTTGGACTAATTAAAATAATCATTTCCATAACATTAATTAACCTGTTTTTCAAATCCAAAGAATATATTTAAAGATAAATTTAAAGATATAATTTTATCTCCAAATCTTTTTAAAATTTAGTTTTAAAATACTTTTTCTTTAATAAAGTTTTATTTTAAAAATTTTTCTCATCTGTGCAATTTATATATATATGAGTTTAAGGTAGAATTTATTTTCAATTTTTCTGTCTTAAAAAAAAAAATTTTAATGCGAACTTTTTATTTTAATATTTAATAATAATAAAAAAATAATGTAATGTCATCTGTGCTCGTTACAATATTATATCCACACATACATATTTTAAAGTAATATTCTTTATATTTGTATAAGAATATAAAATGAAGCTGCAATACTTCAGTTATATGAAATCCAAAAAAGTAAATAAACAAAAAAAAATATTCTAAACTAAAACAAAAACTTTAAATTTCATAAATTTTGTCAATTTTATGAAATTGTATAACAAACAATATTCAGTAGACTTTTTTTTTACTTCCAGTTCTCTCATTATTTTTAATAACAATTTTATTTTTTAAAAATGCTTTGCTTGTGTTAAAACTCATTAATCACTGATTTGTTTATTGGCTGAGTGAGGAAAAATCTCTAAACGTTTAATTGGTCAAGTTACAAACTCAATTGTCAAAATATATTCATGTTTTAATATTATATTCACTTTAGTTTTGTTTGTAAAAATTATATTAATAATTTGTCATGTTATGAAAGTTAACAAAAGTTTTTTCAAAAATAAATAGTTGTTTTTAATTTTTAAAAAATTCAATAATGCAAATCTTTAAACGAATGTTGTTCACCAATTAAAAGTATTGCTGACATTTTGTGATGTCAGTTATTTTTTTACAGTTCTTAAAAATAAATATTTTTTGCTAAATTCTTAATTATTTTTGTAAAATAATTTTATTTTTAGCATATTTTATCAAAATAATTTATAATATGTCATAAAAATCTTTTAGAATGGTCTAAAACATTCGTTTATCACTTTCAAAATAAAACAAAAGAAATTGGAGTGATTTCGTTATTGACAAGAGATTTTTTTTGTTGTCAAAATTTATTAGCCAATCAGATGTAAGGTAAGTCCACCTTCAGTCTTTGTTTCACCTTAACTGACAGGTTTATTGATTTTTTACTTGTAAAATAATTCATGAGAGAGCAGCATCTTACAGAACTTTTTATAATCTCGCGAATGATGCAAAAATGTTTATCGTAGCTTTAAAATTGCCGGGATTTGAACAATGGAAAGTCTGTCAAAGTCCATCACATTTTTAACTGTGACTGTCGAATAATGAGTTAAATACAATAAAAACACAAGGCATTTTATCCTCCATTTTTTTTCAAGTCTGACATAATCTAATGTATTTGTTCCATAATTGTTTATATTTCTGAAATAACTAAAAACAAACATAATTTTTTGGTAAGGCATTGAATTTATGGTTGGAAGATATGAATTGAAAAAACATTTTTGGTAGCCATTAATGTACTGTGCCCAAAAGCTTGAAGTAAGTGCAATAGCATGACAATCCAATTTATTTTTAAAAAATAAAAATAATAAAGATAATATAAGAAGTTTTTTTAATAATAATTTTTGAAAAAATGTAAATGATTAAAAGCCTACATAATAAATTTATATTTAAATGTATTCTCTCAATTTATTAGTAATAACCAAATTATTATTTTTTTAATTTTGTTTATTTCTTAATCTTAACTTATACATACAAACTGACATATCTGGGTTATGTATCATTATATAAATGTGATGTTGAAAAGTACTATACATTTCTGGTGTACTATACAATATATATTGCATTGTAATCAAAACTCATAAACAAAGTATGAACTATTTATTCACTGAACATGATGAATGTGAAAGGTCTTGAGACAAAATATAGTTGATATCATGGCTCACTGTATTTACTTTTTTTATATAAAAAATACACATTATATAAATTGATAAATCGTACTTAAATTTTCTGCACTTTTATCATAATTTATATTTTTAAATTAATATTTGAATGATTAAATGTTTTTAAAATAATTATTCATAAAAAATGATAGTATAAGTTTAGTCAATTCATTATAAATGATCATATAATGTAAATAAAATTTCTAATGAATTCGTGCAAAATATATTCTATATATTCAGCATTTTGGGTTTCAATCTATGCCAGTTGAAATTTAGATTCTTTTTTTAAAATTACGACAAGCTTGCCAAATTTGTATTTACCCAGACTATAATCAACTCAGATCATCATTTTACTATTGTTTTATAAGTAATTATTTTGCTGTTATCAAACAGATAGTAATATATATTTTAAAAATCTTCAAATCCTTACACCTAGCAGTTAATTAGTCTGATGAGTAATGACTTCTTTTCAATTTTTTTTCAAAGTACACTACTTAAAAGCTATTTTACCATCTATCTATAGAAATTATTATTTTGATTAATTAATTGTGAATTCTCATCATATTATTGTGAACTGCATATTCCAACACTAATGAGTTTTGGGTCAATTTCCATTCAAGAAAATAAAATATATTTGGATAGTTCAAAACTGCTCAGCACATTATTTAGTCTCAAATATCATTTAACTTTTTATGCAAATAATTATAAAATAACAAATTTTATGATCATGATTTTTTTTTGTAATAGTCAAAAAGAAATAATTATTTGTCAGATTGGGTCTAGAATGATTATTTTAGACAATCATATGTTTTAATCATTAATCATTTAAAAATTTTTTTTTTTTGTTATTTAGAAAACGATTTTTTAATAATCATTTTAACAATATTTGTTAAATAAATATTTCTTTTTCAAAGCAAAATAATAAAAAAAAAACTTATTAATTCAATTGACTAGATCTAATTAATTAGAAAATTAATTGATTAGAAAATTTGAATTTAGCTATTGAAGTTAGGAGATATAAAAATTCTGAAGAAGATTGCTGGGGCAATTGAAACTGTAAACTGTAAAAAAGTGTGGTAAATAAAGCATTGAGTAACAGTAGTAAAGTGCATGGATGATTAAGTATTATATGGTATTGATTAAACCTAAAGATATCTAAGCACCAAAGTATAAAAAAAAATTTAGTCGTAAAAAAAAAAAAAAAATTTTAAACATTTTTTATAGAGTAATTAAAAATGTATCAAAATCTAAAAAAAAATCCATGTATTAAACTTCAATTATTTAAAAACAAGTTTATAAAAAATAAATATTTAATATAAAATCAGTCCTCTATAAGACATTTCATTAATAAAACAAAACTTTATTATTTGATAAAAGACTTGAAACATCAGAATTGTTAATGATTATATAGTAACTCTCAAAACTATCACATGATCACTATTCTTTCTGTTTACATGAGTTGTTTTTGATAGAGATAAAACTCTCCATACAGTAGTGCCACTCAGTGCAAGCCAGAGTAATCAATGGATGCAGGGAGCTTTGTGCATAACACTATCTAGTGCCTATTCATCCAATATCCTGAGACGAGTTTTTAGCTTGTGGCTTTCATCAGTGAGGAGCTTAGATTTGAGAGCATTGCACCTAATAGGCACTAGATAGGAATTTTATGCAGAAATCTTCCTGCATTGATTGATTACTCTGGCTTGGACTGAGTGCATTGCTGTATGGAGAGTTTTGCATCTGTGATAACTCTCAAAAGCTGATATTAAAATAATGTATGGTTAAAGTAACAAACATGATATATTACAACTAAGTATAGTCAATGTTTATTGTTTGGCTAAAATATCTCATGGCCTTATTCCAAGGACAATAGAAGTTTAATTCCTAGATCATTTTTGCATAATTAATGATTAGACTAAAAAATATGAATACAACATTTTAAATGGTTAACATGTTAATTTTACTAAGAATTTTTACTAAAGTTGCAAAAGATAAGCTTATAAACATCAAAAACTCAAAAACTAGGTGGGTACATTCTATTCTTGATTCTTTATAAGTATATATAATGTTATTTATTCATAGCCCGAGGAAGTGTGATCTTTTCTTTCTAATTATATATATTTAAATTGTACCACAAGTGAATAGCTTTACATATTTCATAATTTTTTTAAAAAAAAACTATTAGTTTTAAAATCTTTAAAATGAAATTTTGCAAAAGCAAATGATTGCATCATATTTTTCTTTTAAAATAAAACTTCATAGCAAGAGGGGGGATCTAAAATAGAATTAAAAAATAGATTTAAAACTTTTTTCTTTCTCTCTTTGTAAAGAAAATTTTTATAATATATAAATTAAACAAATGTGAAATCAGACTAAAAATTAGTCTGTAAAAATTAAATGTTCGTAAAACTTTCAAAAATGCAATTACTTAGTTTATAAGATTTCTGATTGATAATAAAATCAAAATCAATAGTTGAATTAATTTTAAAACTGTAAACTATCATATCAAGAAAGTAGATGAATCTGGATGGATTAAGATTAAGGCAAATGTAAAAATCAATTAATTAAAGGAATGTAAAATTAATTAAAAGACAGATTCAAGTTGATAAAATAAACACTGAGAGAGTTCAGATATAAAAGTTACATCTTGGTTATTGTTTTTCAGTTAGGGCTGCAATTTGTTGGATCATTCATCAGCTCAGATTATTATTATTCAATTTGGACAGAATGCAGAATCCAAACAACCAGATATCCAGATATTTGGAAATGGTAAATGCAATAGTAAGTCAGTCAATTACTACAGCAGTCAATATCCATGATATCAACATGCATTGCTAGATAACTTTAGGACAGTTAGCTGGGCTTCAGGCCCCAAAAACCCTCAACAAAAAGAAAATCAAAACCAACACCCAGAACAATGCCTATATTTTAAGTAAATGCTGCCACAAACTCTCCCTCTCCCATTGTCAACACAAAGAATAGAAAACAAGCCTGGAACCATCGAAGAAGACCAAAAAGCCAACTGGTTGGAAACTGATAATCATAAAAACATAGGTAAAGATACTTTTAATTATATTCTGATCACATTCTAGATTCTTTATTTTAAATGAATGAACTTCATTTAATGGACTATTATAACTATAGCCTAAAGTCATTTATATTTTTCTTATGACAAATCTTTTATTGTATAGTGTGTTAAATATATGCATGCATAAATAAATATTAACTTTTGCTCTAATTGTTATTACATCTATTTTCTCTTTCTCTCTTGTCACTGCATCACCAATAAATTATGGTAGAATTAATTTATAAAAAAGGAAATGTGCTGGACCCTAAGATAGTGTGAACTAGACATGCAATATTTCTAGCACTGAACTGTCTATTTGTTGTCTGGGTATGCTGACTATAAAACCTGTGGTTAGCTCACACTTGAGGCTAATCCTCAAAACAAATGAAATGCTTTGAATAGCAGAAGCTTGAATCCAGAAAATGAGATAGGCTATGGTCTGGAAATGTGATCATGTTATGCTTTACATAAGTTGATCTGACTGTGGGTATTATTGATGGATTATGCTACTAATGGTATTATCCCCTCATCTTGAAGGGTCAATCCATTCCCATATTTTAAAATTATTATAAAATGGTTTAAATGCAGTTAAACCTAGCAAGAATATTTTCTTCAAAAGGACCCAGTTTAATATAAATAAATAATTTAAGGATTTTATACATATATAAATGTGAAAGAAAATGAATCCTGACACATGTGCTATTGATGTATTAAATGAGCATGCATTCATCTGTCAATAGATGTTTTAAAAGCATGAGTGAATCTCTTATGCTTAGAGCTTGTTCATATATAAGCCAACACCTACTGACTATGCTTCAATCAGTATTTGATCTTATTATGACCCTCATATTTAAACCGAAAAATTATTTGTACAAATTAGTTTATATATCACAGGAAAGAGAAAGTTTCTCATTTTTAACTATCTACAACTTTGAATTATTGAGATAGATAGTAGCATATCTCAACCTAAAATTTATTTTATAAATGTAATAGTTGGAAGTTTTGAATGAAATTCAGGTTTTTAAGTTTCATTCATCATCATCATCAACCATTATCAATCAACTGCAGGATGAAGGTCTCTCTAAGTTCAATCCATCTTCTCCAATTTTTACCTTCTCTTCTCCACATCATGCCTGCACACTTTTTTACTTCATCCATCCATCTCACATGTGGTCTCTTTCTGGGTCTTTTACAATCTCTTGGAATGCAGTTTAACATTTCAATTTTCCATATATTATCATCTCTTCTAACAATATATCCAGCCCAACTTTACTTCAGTCTTTTAATTTTGTCAACGAGGTCAGTAACACAAATTTGTTAGCTTATCCGTATATTGTGTTTTCGATCACTTCTTGTTACTCCCAACATGCATCTCTCCATACTTCTTTGAATGGGATGAAGTCTCTGTATTGCTCTTCTATTAAGTGTCCAAGTCTCAGATCCATAAGTAAAAACTGGTAAAACTCCATTTATTAAAAACTTTTCTTTTCTAACACATAGGCATATTTCCTTTTAGTATCAAGTTATTTCTACTAAAAGCACTCCAACCAAGTTTAATTCTATGAGTAATTTCATCCATTATGTGTCTATCTGTATTAATAATCTGACCAAGGTATTTGTAACTGTTAACTTCTTCTAACTAATCATAATCAATCTTTATTTTTATATTTTGAGAAAATCCATTAAACATTACTTTACTCTTTTTAACATTTATCTTTAGTCCTACTTTCCTACTTTCATCTGATAACTCCTGCAACATTTCCTGCAGCTCTAAAGCATTATTTGCAAAAAAATAACTACATCATCTGCAAGATCTAAATGACTTAAATAATCTCCATTTACTTTTATTCCTTTATCTTCCCATTTTAATCCACAAAGTACTTCTTGCAGCACTGCTGTAAAAAGTTTTGGAGATATGGAGTCACCTTGTCTTACACCTTTCTCAATGTTGACTTTCCCAGTATCATTATGTAATCTAATTGTTGCTGTTGCATTTTTATAAATATTCTTCAAAATATGACAATATCCTGAATCTATATCTTGATGATCCAATGCTTTAATCACTAAAGAAATCTTTATACAATCAAATGCCTTTTCATAATCTACAAACCCAAAGCATAATGGCAATTCATATTCATTTGTCCTTTCTATAATTTTTCTTAATACCTGAATATAATCTACTGTACTAAAACCACTTTTAAATCCAGCTAGTTCTCTTGGTTGGTGGAAATCCAATGTTCTCTGTACATGAATTGGAATTATCTTGGTAAAAATTTTGTATAAAACTGATAAAAGGCTGATAAGTCTGTAATTTCTAATATCTTCTTTATCACCTTTTTTAAATATTAATATTAATACTGCATTCTTCCAATCATCTGGTACATCTTTATCATTTAGTCATCTGGTATATAACTTTGCTAAAAAAATTCTATTTCTTCACCTGCTTCTTTTAATATATCAATTATAATTTCATCATTACCTGGAGCTTTCCTTTCTTCATACATTTAATTGCATTTTTCACTCCTTCATTTAAAATTCATTATGTTGTTATATAGAATTGTATTATATAAGCACATGGACACATCAATAGAGATCTGTATTTAAAATCAAATTAATACAATTTTAATTATTATTTTTTTTAAAGACAAAGAAAGTTTTTTTTTTTCATTTTAACTAAATTTATTTCAAATAAATTTATTTTATAATTTATGTTATACAAATAAAACTTAATTAACTAATAATTCATAAAATTTGCTCTATTATTTTTCTATTATTATTAATTAAAATTCTAGGAAAATCAATTTCTTTGAAAGCTTTGTTCCAGGTTTTGAAAATGTTAATTAAATATATTTTGGGAATGAAGATGGCTAAATATCATCTATAAACATGTGTGCTTGTTTAATTTATCAATTTTTATTGTTTAAGTGGTTAATTTCTAAAACTATGGAAGAATAAAAATTTTAATTATCACCTCATTCAATTGGGACCAGTTCTTTGATGAAAAGCCTGTGGATATAGAAAAATGTAAAACAACAAAACAAAAACTATCAAAATGTGCAAGTTGGCTATGAAGAACAAAAAATATTCTATTGTCAAAAATACATGATTCCATCTATTTATTCATGATCAATGCAAACCCCAATAGTGTGTATATAAATATCATATTTCAGATCAATGGATTTTACAAGATTGATCAACTTAACTCATGTGTAATATCAAGCAATCTAAATTTCACTTTCCTAATCTGGAAAGAAAAAGTTAGCATTTATTATTCACTTGGATATGGCTGAATTTTTGTCAATGAAAAAAATTCTCTTTATAAATGATTACCAATAAAAAAGAAAATGAAGCCTGTGATAAAATTTTGGATCAACTAAGCACCTATTATTTTAAGGGCTTGGATACATTTATATGCTTAAAAGAAATATCAGAATTTAAACACAAATGTAATTGGAATCAAACTGCAATAGTTAACATTCATGCTCATTTTCTTTACTTAAAGGAAAATTGTCTCTATGCATTAGGATCAGAAACCAGGAGCCAGAATCTGGCTTGATGGACTAGTGTGTGAAAATTGAAAGACTTTCATTTAGATGGTATGATTTCTATGTACATATATTTTTTTTGTTAAAAGAAAAGAAGGGTTTGTAGTTGTTTATATTTTATTTTTAAAATGCAGGTAAATGCTATATATAGAAGTTATTAGAGAATTCACACAATAAAAAATTGGAGAGATTCATTTTTGTTTCTATTATTTAAACTATTACTGACAATACGGGTTAATATGACCCGATATTTTTAAATATTTAAAATGTTAATATATATGCCAGATTTAACTCAAAGATATTTGGATAGAAAAGAATTTGAATATGTTAATCTACTTATTTAGAAATTACAGTAATAAATAAATAGAGATCAATTTTTATTTGATCACATTTTGTTTGTTTCTTCATTGTATATTCTATTTAAAGTCTCATGAAGATATTTCAAATCTCTTTTTCAGTTTTATATATAATATTATTGTCCCACAACATATATTGAATTTCAGATACATTTTATTATTATTATTTTTATTGATTCTATACAGCAGGGATGCCCAACCCATAGCTCGCGAGTCACAAGTGGCTCGCGTAACTGTTTAATGTGGCTCGAATTGCACTCTTCAAAAAAGTAAACATTTTTACAATACAAACAATAACGATATGCAGTGTCAGGTTTCACATTAAATAAAATATATTTTTCCTGTAATTGTAATTTATATGTATGTTACCAAATTTTTAATAAATAAAATGTATTTACATTTTTTTTTCTTTTTAACATATTACACCATTTTTTTTTTTTTGCTGTACACGTTTGGTTTGGTGCTATATATATATTGTGTTTAGTGCTCTTGTATATATTGTTGTTTTTATCGAGAAAGATCCTTGTAGACGTTTGGTTTGGTGCTGTATATATATTGTGTTTAATGCTGGAAATAGTTTTTATCGAGATAGATCCATGTACACGTATATATTTTGCTGTATATATCAATGTTTAGTGCTGTAAACAGTTGTTTTTATCCGTGTACACATATATATTTTGCTGTATATATATATTGATGTTTAGTGCTGTAAATAGTTGTTTTTATCGAGATAGATTCGTGTACACATATATATTTTGCTGTATATATTGATGTTTTCATCGAGAAAATCCATGTACACGTTATTTTGGCCACATTAGAAATGGCGGATTGATACCAATGTGAATAGGCTGTCCCCCCCCACCTATCTCCCTACATTGCAGGTTTAGTACCCAAGTACCATGTTTATAAATGTAATATGAAAAATGTAATATATAATTGTGGCTCCCCAAATTTTTTTAAATTCTCAACTGGCTCGCATCAAGTTAAAGGTTGGGCACCACTGCTATACAGTATAGACTATCAATTACTTATATATTGAAGAAACCTAGAATTGTATATATTTTTTAAACTGGTTACAATTTTAATCTCTAGCACACATTGTTTGCTTGTTCTGTTATATTTTTCATTATTACATTAATTTTTATTACAAACTAATAAATTTAAAATTAATTTAAAATCCAGTGAATCTGTTTAATTATTTCTTTGAGTGCGTAAGATAATTTTGGTACTTGAACTTTGATCCAAGATCAAACCCATTTTGGTAAGAGAAATAGAATTAGATCTATGTATATTTTATACATCATTATTAAATTTGATAGGTATAAATTTTATATTTGTTATAGAATTAAGATATTTGTTTACTTATCTAAGTCAATATTACTGGTAGAAATAATAATTTTATTAGTTCAGAATGGATTATTTTTTGTTTATCTTGTCCAGTTATAAAAATCTTAATAGATTTTGTTTTTTCATTAGTCAAAATGATCTGTCTTAATTAGTTTTAAACTTTTTTGAAGTGGAGATCATAAATTTTATTGATTAGTATAATTTAATGTTATCTTTGGTTTGGATAACTACAAATTATCATCACTTATAATTTAATTGTTATAAAATCCATTTTTATAATTGATTGATTGGAGATTTAATTAGATGAATAATATCAGTGATTGTAAGTCAGTAAATATCCAATAGAAACCTATAATATGTTTTATATATAATGTGCATTGGATACTGTAAAATGTGAAATCATCTAATAGATTTATTGATAATAAATTCTTGTGGAGTGTTTTATTTTAGAATATAACTGTAGCAATAATTGCATATTGATCTAATGTAAAGTATGAATGAAATATCTATATTATATTTAACATTTTATTAAAGTAGATAAAAACTGAGTAAGGTTTTATTTTATTTAAACATTATAAATATCGTATAGTTTAGAAAACACTCTCAAAATGTATTTATAATTATTTAGAAACTAGTTGATTTAAATAGAATATCATTAAATATTAAATTAAATTTGCATTACTATAAATAATACTACATTAGTAAAGTATGTTGAAATTCAGCTATTTATTGGTTTGAATTTAGTTTTATTCAATTATCAATCAAATAGATATCTTAGGCATTCATCATTGTTTAGGACAATGATATATGATGTAATGATTATTGTAACTTACTTTGGGAATAGTGAATAAATTTGATGATATTTGAAGTGATGATCTTGTTTTCTTGATTTGATTTTAAATACCATCTAAATAAATTAGATTTTAATAGAGATTATTAGTATTTTATGATAGTGTAGTGAAGAATCTAAATCATTATGAATGGGAAATACATAAGAACTGAGCTAGATAATTTTACACAGATTCTAACAGAGTTACTATTTGTTAATGCATGTTTTGCTCTGTGATAAATAATATAAATTTTAAGGGCATTTCTTCATGATCTTTTATTTTTGTATAGGATCAGTGATGGGTGATTATATCAAAAGCCTATAGACTAATTTCTTTTGTTTTATTACAGATGTGGACTGAAAAAAATGTAGAGAGATAGTAATATAGAAAATCCCTTATTATTGTGACAAAATAGCCACTCACTAATAACTAATGATGATCACATACAGGTGGCAATCATTACAAAATGCCAAATCAACTTTAGGGTTGTTAGAAAGTGGCATTCCACATGTAAGCTAGATGTATATTATGATGAATGATGCCTCAATTTTGAGACATACTAAAGTTTTTATATTATTACCCATATTATAATCAGTAGTCCATTACAAAATGGCAAACAATGATTGGGTGAGGTTTTACTCACATTATATTGATCATTTTTTCAGCAACAACATTATATATATATATATATATATATATATATATATAATATTGCTGAATATATATGCTGAAAAAATGATAAATATATATATATATATATATATATATATATATATATATATATGTTTTACATTTTATATATTTAAAATATTATTTTGTATACAAAACAAAAACATTGTAACAATATGGGGAATTTAGGGTTAATATGGCCAGATAACAACACACCATCATCATCACACATATAATAAACACATAAAAATTAAATATTAAATAAAAAAGTATACAGAGTATAGAATAAATGAATATCCATTGAATAAGAGCAGAGAGTCAGCATGAACAAAACCTTAGATTGCATCTTTAGTATTACAGAAAAATAATAATTATTAAGCATCAACAATCAACATAGAACAATTAAAAATCAACTGTCAGTTTTTCTGACAGAATTTGAAAGGGATTTACTATAAACAAGCTAATTATTTAGAGACTACTTTTTCAAGATGTATATACTTAAGTGCTAATCCATCACTCATAATTATAAAAACCTTTATACCAAGATATAGAAACATGCTGATTGTCATCAATGCTCTAATCACATAGTACTATTATTATATTGGTGAAGTGTAAGCTAAATTTCTAATAATAAAAACACAATATAAAAATGTAGTGTATGGACTTTAAAGGTGTTAACTTTGTACAATACAGGGTTATGATTTGGATTCCAAACACCAACATAATCACTACACCTGTATAACTAATTATTATATTTTAATCTAGTTTAGAAAGTACAAACTCTATGAATTTTTACTCAGAGCCAGAAATAAATAAATATAAGTTTATTCTAATTTATTTTAAAATAATTTTACTAGATAATTTGAAAACAATTCCCCAAATTCTAAGCTGTATTAAAATCAAGTCACACACACTACCAATCCATGTAACAAATAGCTGGAGGCATAAAGGCATTAACACTAGAATATTTAATAAACAATTATTTAACAAACTAACTGATTAATAATAAAAAATGTAAATAATATGGTAATATGGTACTTCACATTTACACATTCTTATCAAAAGGTCCTTAAATTAATTAACTTTTGCTTTCATTAAGTTAGTTTATTAAATACCAAAGTTTAATAATAGCTTTTTAATCAGATTTAAGAATATTTTAAATTACCTTATACTTTGTGTATATTATTGGAGGGAGAGGAGTGATATATACAACAAATAAAAAAAATGTCAAAATTTTATAAAATTAAGTTACTTTAAAAAAATTTTTCTCTAATTATGAAAGAAAAAACAAAAATCACATGAATTAAAAAAATATGTTCAACTAAAAAAAACTACTTATTAATAAATTTGCTATTTTATTTTGAAAACACTTTATAAATTTAATTTTAATGTGCACACCAATAAAAATAAAATACCTTAGATATGATATTAATTTTCTTTTCAGTTCTTCTTTGCATTTGTAATTTAAAGATTTTCCTGATTGATTTTCTTCTTGAAAGCTCCTTAATTTCAGGCTATCTGTAAACAGATCATTCTTTTTTTTCATTTTGCAGTAGAATAATTTAGCTTAAACAAATAATAAGATTTGATCCATTTTTATTCCAACAAAATTTTTCAGTTAAGGCTAATGCATATAGAAACTCATTCTCTTGGTTGGAGACAAGGATTGTATTTCATGGCATTTTCTTTTTTTTTACATTTTATTCCAATAAAGAAGATTACATGGAGAAAGATAATGTTTATCTTTTAACTAAACATAGCACGTTTTTCATAATAGAAAACATTTTTAAACAGTTTGGATTTTTGCATCTGCTTTCTTCTTTAGCATCCAAGTCAGAAATAACTGCTTTTTTAATGGCTGAGTAGAAATTTCTGTTTCTTATAAGACACCTAGACCTTTTGATTAAGCTACACCCCTAATTTTGAACAACTCTGTCTTCAATCAATCACAGTCCTGTCTTCTACATGACAAAATTAAACATTCATATATTAGATCTATTTTTTGCAAATGTGAATTGTTCATTTTCCCTCCTCTTTTTTTAAATACAAAAAAATTCCCTATGCTTGTGTTCACTTTTAAAACAAAATTACTATTATAGTTTTGAAATTACTTTTTAAATAAGCTTCTATACCAAAAGAAACTAGATATTTAATTAATTACACTATTTGATAAATGCTGTTTGTTGTATAGAAGAGAGATAAGAAGAAAATAAAAAAATTTCTAATCTATTAAAACAAAAATTTATCAAAATGTTAAAATCTTATTTTTTTTCCATTCTTTTAAAACTACTACCAGAAATAGAACTCTATTTACTTCATCTCTTTTACAAAGTTAAAACTAAATTTTCTCATCAACTTTTCTAGAAATTACTAAAGAGAAAATTTTCTCTCTAAATAACTTTTCATACATCAAAAGTAAAGTGGCAAATAATTATAATTACTGAAAAAAAAAATGTTTATTTGATTTTCCATTTTTCTCTCTTTTACAAACATTGACAAATTATAATAATATTTATATTATTGTTTAAAATTATGTTTCAAAATTCTTATATTATTATGTGGTGCATGAAATATTTGAACAATGTCTGTTATTATTATAAAAAAGCATATATGGGAAACCTAAATATTATTTTCTTCTGACTTAATTAATTCTAACTTTAAGAAGCATGTAATATTATTATACTTGCATTACCCATTCATTCAAAATACTGTAATGTAGCTATTATGGCAACAATACTTTTCAGTTAAACCATTTTTAAAAATAAAATGCCAGTTAATTAATATTCTCTTTTGAAACTAATTATGACATACTTTTAGAAATTAATATCAGTAAAATCTTACAAACAGATTAAAAGTTATGTACAAGCAACAATATAACTATAGCATATTTACCTGCTATATCCATACTCAATGTTAAAGACCCAGCATGGTAAGATTAAAATATTTTTTACATTTCCACTTTAATTAGGATTTTCTATATGCTGGATCCCATATTATATTAAATAAACATAAACATGTGTGTTTATAAATGACTGTTTATTTAGTTACCTATACTTTCAGATCATTTTCTAGTGAAAAAATGTATGCTTTGGAAAAAGTATTGTCTAATATTGAATGAGATATAGATGGACTTTGTGAAGTTAGAAGAAAAAAATAAGAGATGATTTGAGAAGTGGACATGTTTTTTACTATAGCGAACATAAATTAGTAGTACAAATGAAATCAAATATTTTATAAATAAAAATGGAACAACAACATTGTGGAGATTGTTGATATATTAGACATAATGGCAAAATTAGTTATTCACCTTAATGAAAAATACCAAATACAGGTAATTCTAGTTTATATCCCAATAATTTGTCATTAAAAAAATTGGGAGGAATTTTATATACATATATAAAATACTTTTAATCACACCAAACAACAATTTAAAATAGTTATAAACACTTTAATGCTAGAATTGAAAAATGGTTAAAAAATTAAATTTGAAAAAGGTTATGGTGATAGAAATGACAAAAGAAAGACTTGTGGAATTATCAGGGGAAAAACTGTATTTCATTATTTTTTTCTTTAAAAAATTGCTATACTGAAATGATCGAAGCATCCATATAAAAATGTGATAGAATTTCATCATATTTTGACTTCTTAATAGGAAACATGCATTTCAAGATTATAATGTTTATACTAGATTTAATGCAGAAAATCATTACTAGTTAATGAGATGTAAAATATGTTAAGTGCAAAACTATAAAGATCCAAAGTATTTTAAAATGCTGTATTATGATATTTCTAATTTTTTTAAATAATCCAAAGAATTTTAGTTAGAACATCAAATGATTTTAAAATACTGAAAGACTTTGAAGCAAATTCTGATCTTAATTAAGATCAACAAGTAAATAAATTAATCATTACTAAGAATTGTGATAAAGGAAGCTGATATAAAAAAGCAATAACTTTCCAGTAAATTTTTGATTGAAAGAAGATACTGTATGAAAAAATTTAGGAATATGAAAATATTTTAAAATAATCCATTAAAAAAATTAAATATCAGAAGTTTTATAAAATGGCATGAAAAAATTATTAATGATATAAAAAAATATAATGAAGCTAAGAAAAAAAATAAAAGTCTCAGAAGTATAAATCAACATTTAGATATTGGAAAAAGTTGTTTCAGCAGTAAGATAAAAAAAATTGAATCATTACTAAAATGTGTTAATATTGTGAAAGGTGTAAAAGAGATCTATAAGGAATGATATAGTAATAAACTCAACAAATTGTCTGCAGATATAACATTTTGTAAATTTTAAATGAAAACTAGAAACATGAAATTAAATCAATGAAGAATAAAAAAGCTCTATTTTATGATCAAATTATTATTGATATCTTAAAATGAGCTGATGAAAAAATACAAAAATGATTGGCTAAACTACTTACTAAAGGTTTAAATGATTAAGATTTATCAAATAATGGGGAAAATTCAGAAGTAATATTAATATTTAAGAAAAATGATAAAGAAGATATTAAAAATTATAAACATATCATATCTACTTCTTCCTACAATACTGTTAACAAGATAATTATAACTCGTCTACACACTGAACTTCAGATCCAAACAAATAAAAGAGCAAGCTGAATTTAAAAGTAATTTTAACACATTGGATTACAATTAATATTGGGAGAAGTTATAGAAAAGACTAATGAGTATGAATTGCTATTATGCTTTGGATTTGATGAAAAGGCATTCATTTATATAAGCATTTCCACAGCTTCAAAATGCAGAAATGAAATGTCATATTATTCAACAGTGGTGATAAGATTATATAGTGGATAATAAGATTTATATTGAATGTATAATAATATAATACTATAACACTAAATCTTTTTTACAATGGCTTTATAATAAATATTTTATGAAATAAAATGAAAAAGTAATGGAATAAAAAGTCATGGACCATGTTTAAGTCACTAAAATTTTGCAGGTAATATTGTTTTTGAAAATAATGTATTAAAGCTTAAGAAAATATTGAAGAAGTTATTTGATGAATATCTAAATAAAGTAAATTTTTCCAGAAGACAAAAATAAAGAATGATAATCACTAATTAGAATCTCTTAACAACTACAAAGTCATGTGTGGTGTCGTTCATCCTTGGATCAATTTCAGTTCTGGCATTTCTTGTACTCAAAGCTCTTAGAAACTCCTAATCATTAAAACCTTCGATTATATTTTAGCAACTACAAACCCTTTGGTCAGATTGTTAATATAAATAGAAACATAATGGATAAAAGTAATCATAGAATTAAATTTAGATGGAATAGTTTTGATAGAAAAAGTATTAAAAGATAAGATGCCTATGTGTTTGAAAAGAAAGGTCAAGAAAATAACAAAAGATTGGGTTGACTACATAAGTGAGAAACAAATGAATATCACTGACATAATTGGGAGAAATTACCAACTAGTCTAGACATATTGTTAAAGTTAGAGGATAGCTAATAGATAGATGAATTTACATTAGAATCCAAGAATCTGTAAAAGGCCTAGAAAGTAACAAATGAGATAGACGGATGAATGAAAAGAACTTGTTGATGTGATACACAGAAGAGAGATTATAGATTGGAAAACGTGATTTAATTTGGAGACATTTTATCCACCAATGAATCAATAATTGTAGAAAATTATGATATATAAAAGCGCACACACAATTCTATTTAAGAAGACTAGTTTATATTTCTATTTAATAAGTTTGTGTACAGAATTACAAAAATCTAAATTAAGTTTCAACATAAATGTTTTTCTCAGCGATTTTTGTCTCGCTTAATCTAAAACAAACAAGTCAAATCCAAATTCTGTGAATTGCAATAATGCTATATTACCTAGGAGTCAAATGGTAATTCAGCAGGAAAAGATTTATACAATTTTCAAAGTAAATGTTTACATTTCTTGAAGAGTAAAGAGCAATTGGAAAAGTAGTTGACTTTTTCTCAAGGAAATTAATCTCATTAAATTTATTCTGTGGCACTAAAAATGCTTCTTAATATTATCTGTGATATGAAATGCTCAAAACTCAAAATAAACTTATAAATTAATTATAAACAACTATTCATCTTATAAAATTAATGTTTGATTTAATTTGTTAAACAAATTAACTCTTAATCTAGGCGAGAAAAATATTTTAAAGAATAATAACAAAATATTACTTATTTCACTAAAAAATAATGCTAATGACAATTACTTACAGTTTATATTTGTATAACAAATGTCAAATTTTATGCTCTCATCATTTTGATATCATCCACTTCAAATAAAATAGGCTTGAAATATTAGGATATAAACTTAAACATCAGTTCAAAATTAATATATTTTAATTAAATATTAATGTATTGAATAATTAACTTAATTTCATCTCTTTCCTTTCATATTTAATACCTTTTTAATACATACTTAAAACTTTCTCTCCATCACACTTTCTTGAGTCTTATGAATCAGGTGAATCAAGACGTTTACTAATTATAAAGTATTCCCACTATACATTTCAGAACCAATATTACAATTGTTACTAATATTTTTAAAGTTACTGGCGTTTTATTATGATTAGTATTAGATGACATCTAATTGTTTTTAGCAATCATATAAATATTTTTTTCAGAATGAAATATCATTTAGTACTGTGAAGATAATATTTAGTCATTTGGATGTCGGTCATCATTTTCTTTAGCCACCAACTTTTTCAAGCATTACATATCTATGGTAATAAATTTGGTTATCTCATAATGTAACTATAATAGTGCAGTTTGTGCTTCAAGTAATTTTTCTTATTTAATATGATCATAAAATCACTTCTTCCTCAGCCATAAAATTCACAAAAAAATTCTAGAGTTGCATATTGTCATTGCATTTAGTATTGCTATTTGTTAGTTTAAAATAAAGTACATTAGTAAAAATATTTCTTTTAGATGACTTATAGCTCTTAAATCATAAATGGGTTGTTTCAGTGATTAGATTAGTTTATAACGTTACTCATTCAATTTTTAATGTCATTTTAATAAATCAGCTTGAAAATTTGATTTGAAATGGCTGTTAATTATAACTACAACAACATCAGCAGTAGTCCTGAAGAAAACTAACTACTTTGCATAGTAAGTGGAAATAATTTATCATTACAATTGCATTTAAAATTAAATGTTTCAATAATCATGAATCAGTCATTCATGAGCTCATAATTCAACAATACATACATTTAACTTATAAATCAGATTATATACTTGTAATAGAGATAAATGCATTATAATGAAATAGATATTTCAGTGAATTGAATTATGCATCTAACTTTTAAATTGACAGGACATGTGTTTGTTAATCTGAGTAAAATATAAATTTATAAAAGTAGATATTAATATTCCACTAAATGTTTTCAAATTTATACCACAAGAAAAGAAAATACAAGTCAGAAAGTTTGATGCTGCAAATAAATAAATAAATTTCTAACAACCAGAAATTTAGTTAAGCTAATGAAATTATATTGTAATGGGCTAACATTGAAATTTAGTAATTAATATTTTTTTAAAAATGATTATTAATATTGAAGATCCTGAAAGCAATTTTAAGTAGTATACACCAATAGGAATCATTTAAAATATTGTAAAGAATAAAAATGCATCTATATTAATAAAAAGGTATGTGGATGGCCACTTACTAGCTATTAAGAGAAGTCAAAAATAGATGAATTTATTGAAAATATTAATAAAATAGAATATAAAATTTACAATGAAAAAAAAAACAATCCAAAATAAAATAATTTGTTTAGATATTTTAATTAATAAGTTTAAATGAAGAAAATGATGTAGAAACAACAATATATAAAGAAACTTAATAATGGATATACTGGTTTTCATATACAGATAATAAAATTAATAGTATATATTCTAGAATACATAGAACTCAAAATTATTGTTATAACAAAGAAAAATATGAAAATAAATAAAAATAATAATAATAAAATCTAAAAGTAATACATTTTTCCAAAAGAATATTTTAAAAAATTATAAATATAATAGAAAATAACAATAATAAAACAATAAGATGCAAAAGTATAATTTTAAATGAATTAAATAGGAAGTATTAACTTATATTAAATAGGAAGTATCATATTATGATAAAAATTCAAATAAACAGAAAATGAAAAAAATCTATTGAGTTTTTTAGAAAATAAGTATATAAATTATTTCTAAAACAATTTAAAAATCACATTAATGAGTGAAATAAATTGCAAAAAATTTTACCTTAAAACATCATAAATAAATATATTTGGGAAATAAAAAAATAATTAAAACAAGGCTAAAACAAATTAGATTTTAAAAAATCTATTTTTAATTATACTAAAAAACAATTCATAAATTTGAAGATGATGATGATGATGATTAATAATAATAATAATAATAATAATAATAATAATAATAATAATAATAACAATAATAAATATTATAAAGAAAGAAAAATTAAAGAGATACTGATAATTAGAAAGCTTCAACTTATAATTAATAGGATTCAAGTAAAATTATTATTGATTTAATAAATAAGTTTTTAAATTATAAATGTATGAATAGTAATTAATTGATAAAAATAGACTAATAAAATATAGGTTAAAAAATAAATATTAAATAAATGGCAAAAATAAAATGCTAATAATTAGAAAATAAAATATTAGGTTTTCTTTAACAATAGTTAATTTATAGAATTAAATATTATTTTGTATTGTTTCTTCTATAACAGTCTTTTTTCTTTTAAATACAGAAGGAGGATTAGCAAAAATTTTAATTATTAAATAATTTAAATGCTGTACTATAGATATGTAATTTGATATGTTGTCTATCTTAAAAAGTTTAATGATAGTTATAATAATGTTTAAAAGTAATAGCTTTGAAAGTAATAATAATATTTAATATTATAATATGTAAATTTGACAAATCATTTTATTTATATTCAATTTGATATAAATATAATAGATTTATCTAAACTAAAACATATTTTTGTAATTTTATTTTTTATATAAAAAATTATATGTATATTTAATTTGTTATAATGAGATATTTATTTTTATATAACATTTATATTAAAGTTCTGAAGAAGACTGTAGAACACTTGAAAGTGTTATCTATCAGAAAAATGTGGTTTAATAAAATATTGCATTGTGTAAAGTATACAAAGTAAATAAAGGAATTTGAACTTAGGATTTTCAGTCTATATTCATTCTCCACTAACTGAGACCCATGACCACTCACATATAAAAAAATAAATGATCCTCAATATATGTATTTTATACATAAACTGCACCCATCCTTTGGGTCAGATTATAATCTCTCACATATATATACAGTCAGTGCTTGACTTATATTAGAATAGAAATTCCTTAAAGTTAATGGACCAGCTTCAATCTTCTCATCCCTCTAACAATTCATCTGTCCATTTCATTAATAATCCAATGATGAAATCCTCAAATCCCTTGGTGTATTTGATATTGTAGTTATATCCATGTAGGCATTATGACAATCTAACCCCTCATATTATCAAACCATTACATATCCATTTATATTAATAGAAGAGGGAGGGGCTGGACATATACTATGATATAACCTATTTCCAAGCCAATATGTAATTGACTTACTTATTTAGCATATGGAAATAAATTACATCATAGTATAAGTCCAGCTTATCCCTCTCCTATTAATATAAACAGATACATAATGGTCTGATAATATGAGGGGCTAGATTGACTTAATGTCTACATGAACATGACTACAATATCAAATCCACCAAAGGCTTTGTATTTTCAATAATTGATTTTTCAATGAAATAGACAGTTGAATTTTTAGAGAAGTGAGAAGATTGAAGCCTGTCCATTAAAGTTAAAGCAATTACTATCTTAATATAAGTTGAGCATTGTTTTTATATATGTGTGGGAGATTAGGGTCTGGCTCAATTGATGAGTGCTACTTTTGCTTGAAATAAATATATTTTGAAGATTATTTATCTTTTTCACGTGTTTAAGGTCATGTATAACAGTTGTTTGATATGAAGTGAAGCATAAATATAGACTAAAAATTATAAGTTCAAATCCTTCTATTTATTATAATAAACAGTCAGTATACTGAATGAATAGGTTAATTATATACAAGAAATGTTATTATTGTTTATATTAATAATAGAAGAAATCATAAGATTAACTATTATAATTATTAACTAAGTAAAATTTAAGTAACAATTTATGCTTTAAAAATATTTGTTTTTAAAAGAGAGGGGAATGATAATTAAAATAATTATTGGAAATAATTAAAATATTATAAAGTTATGTGTATTTTTTTCAGACATTATAAATCTGATATGTGTATAAGATATAAAAACTAAAGTTAAATATTTCAGAATTTTTAAATAAATGCCAGTCATTAAAAAATAAACTAATAGTTTTAAATTCAAAGAAGAAACATAATATAACTGATTTTATCATATATCATCCTACTCAAAGTTTATAATTCATGGCATTTAAAAAATGAGAGGAAAAATTTTAAAATTAAAAAAATAAATAAAGAAAGGATTAAACACAAACATAATAATTAAATATACCAATATTTGTGGTAATTACGTATAATGCAATAATACAATTTCATTTTTAATGCTTGATTATTTATAGATTTGAATGAACTTTTGTTAGTATTGCAAATAATACAGCGACACTGCAACATATCAAAGAATATAAAATTAATTTAATAAACCAAATATACTTCAAAATGTAAAATACAATATTTCACCATTAAAATTTAAATAACTTGTTTTTTTATTTACCTGAACATTGTTTGGCTCATTGATGTATCATATATTTATTTGGTGCAATAAACAAAGTTTCTATAATTTTTCTCTTATTTTTTATTTATTTATTTTTTTCAAAATAATCTTTATTTGCACAAAAAGTAAAATGAACATTGTAAAATAGAGTTCATGTTTACGATAATGACTGAAACATTAAAGACTAATTAGTTATTAAATTAGATGATGATTACAAGATTAAAGTAAACTTTTATGTTGTTACTTTTCAGGGGTGAGCTAATTTGGCATATAAATCCCATGGCGTGTAAAGTTTGAGTGTCATGAATAAATAATATACATGGCTATTGCTAAATATTTAATTGACTCCATGTTTTCTCAACAAGGCTAGGCAGGCATGTTCTTAGATCATTTTCTTTAGCTTTATATAATAACTTTAAGAAAATGTCTTCAATAGGACCAGTCAACTCACTATCAAATAATACCTTACATCTAATCTTCCATATGATAAAATTTATGAAAGTGCCCAGGTGGATGGAGCCAAAATTTCCATTTTTGAATGCATCATTTCCATATGATAAAATTTATGAAAGTGCCCAGACGGATGGAGCCAAAATTTCCATTTTTGAATGCATCATTAAGATAGACATTTGAAGAATTGTATCCTGTAATCCTCTGTAGGGCAATATTACGTAACTGAGTCCACCATTCACATTGAT
>JAQFVV010000282.1:0-120000 GCA_028023455.1 Epiperipatus broadwayi | reverse complement strand
AAATTTGCCAGTAAACTTCTCAAATGGCATAAAATATTTTATCCTGGAAGACAGCAACATGTTTAACAAAGCTACCTTTGCATAGAGTGACATGTACACCCTTGCAAGGGAATTGATGATTTTTGTAGTTGCTGTAGTAATTATTTTGTATGACTTTTCTCCTAGCTGATGGAGAAAGATTAAACTGTAATCCCAGAAATTTGTGAGGCTTAGCAGAAAGAGGAGAGAGGATACTGTCCCCTGTGGATAGCCTCCATGCAGAAGGTTTGGCTTGATTAAAAGACAAACCTGACTCATTGAAAAAGTTATGAAAGTGTCACAATAGCCTAGGTATGACCTTGTGTGATGGTAAGAATGCAACTATTGATTCAATCAATTTTATTAATAATGGTGTCATGGAAATAGGTTTAAGGTTTTCAAGAGATGAGGAAAATATGTTACTCTTAAGAAATGGAACCATGGCTATTGGATAAATGCCCTCAATTTCTAGAGGCCTGGAGGCAAGAAGGTTAATCATTCCATAAGTTAATAGGAACTGAGAACAACTCCAGGTACTTAATCAAGAACCTAGGAATCCCATGGAGGATCTGGATGTGTTTTATCCAGCATGGAGGCCAGCTTTGATTGCACATCAGCCTCCAATATACCATGGATCATCTCATCATAATGCACTCTCAACATGGTGAGAAGAATAAGATATATCTACCAGTTTGCTCCAATAGAAATTTAGGATCTGTATCATCAAGTTATTTCCTGTGAAGATACCATCCCCCACTCTATTCATTGAGGGGTTTTTAGATCTATTCTGGAAACCCAGAGCTCAATGTAAATAGCACTTTGAAAAGTTATGAGGTTTTTCTAGAAACAACTTTTGACTTCTTGGTTTCCAGATAATCAATCAGTATTTGGTGGGTATCTGCATAAAATTGCTTCATTGTAATTATAGATTGAACAGTGGATGGTGCAAGTCGCATCTATCTTTCAATGTTTTGTTAATGTCTTTCAACCTATATAGCAAAACAGTTGGGCCTTTGGTTTTTTTTATGTGTGTTGAATGCAATGAGAGTGGTAAGGATGTTTACAAATGCAAACCAACTCTCATCTGGATGAAGGGTGATAATACTGATTTTATTAAAGTAGATATACACTTCAGAGATGACTGCCTCTGGAGTGGAGTACTTAAGCAAAATTCTTAATGTAGATTTCATCCATGCACAAAGCTGTGGTGGCAAATTTAAAGATAGAGATATCATGAGAGTGGGATGGTCTGAGAAGGGGACTGGTTACAGAGATAAATCCAGGTAAAAATGGGATTCAGGTGAGTAGTAATGCCTATATTTTTTCTACCAAACAGAATTACTTATTGCAATCTATATATAATCCTGAAGCAGCATTTATCAAAAAATGGACAATATAATTCAAATTGCTACTAGTTTTCATAGTGACCTTTCTATATGTCAATAACATGTATTGAATTGTTGCATTAGTTTTCTCATGCCATCAAAACCAATAATTACCATTATTCCATAAATATTCTCATATATATATATATATATATATATATATATATATATATATATATATATATATATATATATGTATATATATATATATATATATATATATAATTAAAGTAATATTAAATCTTCATAAACTGCCTAGAGGAATTGCTAATGCTTTAAATTTTACTATATTGATGCAAATTTATCAATTTTAGTATAATATGCATCTGATATCATCTGATACACTAGAAATAATTAACATTCCATCACCACAGTAACATTATTTTTATTTAAATATTAGTACTAGACTCAAATTGATGTTAAGCTTAAATATAGAGATGATATATAAATAAAATTGTTATGCTGATGGAGTATCTATCATTTCTAGGGCATTTGATAAGGATAAAGATGAAATACATTCCACAGTAAAATTTATATTATAGAAGTTTAGAAAATGTTCTAGATGATATACAAATATAGATAGCACTATTAAAATATTTTAGTATTGATTTTTATTTATTTACTGTATTTGGGTTTCAACTAATGATATGCATTCATTGATTTATTCTTTAATATAAGTCTTCATACCTGTTGAGTAAAATGTTTAGAATTTTTTTTCTACTATGTTAGCATTGGTTGTGCAAACTAATTGTTTACAAAATTTCTTAATTCTTTAAAATCATAAATATAAAAGGCAATATAAATAATTCATAAATTCAAGCAATAATAGTTTTATTACAATATGATTTTTATGCAAAGACAATACTTTTTTATTTGGTAAACCTTCTAGTTAACATTTGATATAAACCATTTTAAAATTCCAATTACAACTTTTTATATAAATAGCCTAGTTATTCTCTATTTTTCTGTAAGATTTTTACTTCCATGATTATAAAAAACATAATTCCCCATATTAAATTGAAATATAAATTTATAAGTTTTAAACAATTTTTTAGAACATATATGTGAAGAAAGATAAATTTTAGTATTCAGAATATAAACTATAAAAATCTATCATTTTCTTTACTTACCCTGAGTAATTGGCTTGCTTGGCCTAGCTATTATTAATTAACAATACAATTTCTGGAAGGATAGAGTTAACTAATTTGCAATTTAGAAAAACTGTGTGATATGAAAAACATGAACATAGGCAAAATATTTTAATAATGAGAATGAATCATTATAATTCAAAGAAAGTAACTATAAAATTGAGCTTTTTTGCCCAAAATGTTTAACTATTTCTAGAAAACCTATAAAAAATGATTAACATATTTATTCTTTGATTTCTTGATCAATCTTTCTAATTATACATGAAATTTATCAAAGAATGTATACTTTCTGTTATGAAGAAATTTAGCTAAATACTTATCATAGAAATTGATTGTATTGCTCTATGGTATCTATTAGTTTACTCATGATTAACATATTTACAAAAAATAGAAAGTCTGCTATTTAAGAATAAGTTATAAATTTACTAATATTGATTCATTTTAAGTACTACTAAAAAAATTTCTTGAGATTGTGACTCAATGTGCATCACTAAGATTGTGAGCAAGATAACTGAATTTATGTCTGGTAAAAAGAGTGATAAAAAACTTTCTTTTAGATATTCTAACTATTCCACAACATTCTTTTGCATTGACAAAAACTATCCAAAAGTATTGGAAGTTTAATATTACAAAGAAAAATTAAGTGTTAGTTGCAATTAGTACTAGATAAGAGTTGCATTATCTAGGCATTATAACACCTATCTATTATATTCATGCAATTGGATTCATAGCCAAATTGATTAAACCAATAGGCTAGAATTTTCTTTAAAGTAGACCCACTATATCCAATTCAACTATATCTCTAACAATCGTTCACAAATAGATTTTTAGCTATTTTTAACTGGTATATCAAGATCTTAGGTTAATCTGGATTGGCTAGTGTAAATTTAAAATGCTGCTGTATTATGATTAGGCTTTAAAATTAATCATTCCTACAGATACTGAGTCAATGGTTCCTTTTGCCTTATGTTATGCTTAAAAATGAAGCAATGTATTAAATGATAAAGTTGTCCAAAAAATACCTTTTAGTAAAATAAAATATCACTTGAATAGGCACTACCAAGTGATTCATACACTTGTAACAAGCTTTGGATTGAATTTTATTCTCTTCTAATATACAGACTTATCATCTATATCAATAAAATGATATAGAAATGTAAATTATATTGATAATAGAATAAAAATGGTATTTACAAAATAAAAAGTTTTCACATATGACTTTATAATTATTGTCTGATAGATCTTAGATATATAGGTATAATTTCTAAATCTGAGTAGATGAGATTAGAAAATATTAAAAAAAAAAGTATATTGCTATAAATAAATTAATTAAAACCTGAAATTATATTCTTAAATGTGAGAAAACATATAATGTGAGCTAAAGAAATGTTTTAGCAGAACTCTTTTTTTTCACAGCACAATTAATGTAAAAAGTATATAAATATTTTTTTAGCTTTATAACTATTTTTATTTCATTTTTTGGAAGTTTCATTTAATATTAGTAAAGTGCAAATTCGCATATTTTTCTTAGATGTTTCCAAGATCCTTTCCAAATAGCTCAGTATTGTTCAAACAATAATCAGGATGGTGGCAAATGATTTATAATTATTGAAACTAAACAAATTAATAATCTAAAAATAAATAGAATAAATAATTTTATTCATATGTATTTTTTAATATTCATGTAAAATTTTTGTAATAAAATATACAGTATATCAATAATAACATGTTTGCAATATTTGCCCATATCTGAGCTTCAATATATGTCACTCTTAAATTAATTAAGTTTGGCTAACCTTTATTTAAATTTTTTTATCTTATTTCGATTTTGCTTTTTTCTTTTTTGCAATAACCATTGAACTTTATTAGAACCTTTTAGATTCTCTTCTCTTCGTTTTTCAGTTTGATTGTTTTGTTGTCAAAATTATGTTTAAAAAATTACTTTTAAGTATATATTTTTTATAGTATTTAAGCTCTCTATTTAAAATTTATATTATACTTTTTTTTTGCCAAGAGAAAATATTATTTATAGAGAATACTCTTTGATATGACAAAATCATTACTATTTTAATTTTAATCATTATCTTTGATATGTTCTTTAGTTTCTACATAAAATGTTGTTTATCTTATTATTTTTACACTGAATTTTACATATAATTTATGATCTAACAGCTTGCTATTAAAATAAAACTTTTTATGGTGAACATTGAGAGTTAATTATGGGATTGTTTTTTCTACTAATTATAAGTTAAAATAACATTTTGGCACTTGTCAATATATAAATAATTGGATAGTCATTAAATTTATTTTATTTAAAAGCAATTTTTTTACACATAATAAAGTATACATATATATACTGTAACTATAACTAATTTGAGAGATTATCTCAAATGTGATTATATTACAAAGTTGCATGCAAAAAATGTGTTTAATCATCATCATCAACCATTAACAATCCACTGCAGTCTGAAGGTCTCTCCAAGTTTAATCCATCTTTTCTTATCTTTAGCTTCTCTTCTAATTAATAAATATACCATCTTCCATTTGTATATGTGCATGTATATATATACATATCACTTAAACTGACTAAAAAAAAATTTTAAAAAGCTAGTTTATGCATTTGGTCATATTTTATAAATTTACTTTGTAATAAGTGTTAAGTAATAATAATAAATTGCAATATAAAGAAAGAAAGAAAGAAAAAATGTTTTTGATATGTGAAAGATATCTAAAGCATTTTTGAACCTATTTTAGTTTGCTTATTTAGAATTTAGTTTTAAATAAATCTTTCAAATTTTTATAGCAAATCTGATGGCAGATTTGAACCTAATATTAAATTTTTGAAATTAATAAAAATAAGTAAAATATCATGCTATAATTAAAGGTTGGTAACAAATTTCCTTTTTTTCTATGGTTCAAAAAATATGTTGTTGTGATGATGTAAAGGTTAAATCTTGTAACTAGCTAGCGATAAATTCATTGTTTGAAAAATGTTATGGAACAACATCAAATAGATATAAATAAGTCTAAAACAAGCAACTAAGGATTCCAGTCATATACAACATTACATATTAAATTTATAAATTAATTAAGCGTATGTCACGCTTGAATGTGAAGCTATAATAATATACAGGAAATAATATACGCTAAGCGCTTTCGAGGTCCTTTACCTCATATTCATAGCGGTGCTGTGAGCTGCGAAATGTAAAAAATGGAGTGGGAGAAGTGGTATGCAAAGCATATGCAAATGGACTAATTATTCCAGTGTTTAGAGATGTCGAAGCAGGTGTCACGTCTATTGATCGAGTAGTTATTGTTATTAATGTAGTACGCTTCTCTGATCTTCCGCTTAATGTCGTTTTTCTCAATACAGACTATTTTAGGGTGGGAAGGTTCAAATAAATGTCCAGTCTTCTTGGAGTGTTCTAAAAATGTTGATGAGTTATCGTTGTTTTTCATAGCTCTATTATATGTGTATCTGTGTTGTGCTGTCCGGGTGATTGTGCCTGCCTTGGTTTCTCCAAAATAAATGGCGCGGCAACCGGGTTGTGGGCAGGTTATGCTGTAAACAATGTGGGGGGTCTGAGAAAGTTCTATTTTGTCCTTGGAGTTATTGATGAGACGGTTAGTGCAAGGGGGTGTATGAAAGCTGATTTTAAATTTATTGTCTAAAATCTTGATTAGTTGGTGGGAGATTTTAGATATGTGGGGAAGAGTGATATATGGAAGTTTAATGTTGTTTTTATTAATGGTGATTTTTGAATGAAACTGTTTGATTTTGTTGTTGATAGTGTGGAGTTTATAGCCTGCCTGTAGTAGATCTTTGGTATAGAGATGTATGTTGTTCTTTCGATCTGCCTCAAACTTGTACAGATGCGTATTTCTGTGTAGGAATGCTTGTAGTCCTGCTAATTTGTGAGAGTTGGGAACGTTAGAATGTGGATGTATGAAGCCTCTGATTTCAAAAGGCTTTATAATCATTGAGTAATTTATACATGGTTCATCGCGCGTTAACTTAAGATCCAGATAATTTAGGCTTTGGGATGCATCCTCAGATGTGGAATTAATGGTTAGATTAGTGCTGTGCGTTAGCTCTTGTATAATATTGTTTGTGGTGTGCTGATTGGCTAGAATAAGTATGTCATCTACGTACCGCATGTATAAAATGTGGGGGTTGTCAGCTTGGTGTTTAGGCACTATTAGTTTTTCATAGTAATTAAGAAAAATGCTAGCTATGATTCCGCTAAGGGGGAGGCCCATAGGCCATCCACTTTTCATATTGTACCAAGCGTGCTCAAACATTGTGTATATATGCTTATCCATCCAAGTTAAAAATGTAATGATGAAATTAATGCGTTCAGATGACATTGTATTGGTGAGTTCTTGTTGGATAATGTGAATAGATTGTTTTCTGTCCACGGATCCATATAACTCTTTGACATCAAAGGTGGTCATACGGAAGTTGTTACAACTCGTGGCTTTTTTGATTTTCTCCACGACCTGAAAGGATGAATTAACAGAAAAATTCCCAAAGCCCAGGCTGTCGATTAATATTTGATTAACCATTGTCGCGGTTTGAAAATAATGGACTCCCCCAAAATCCATCATTAGACGCAGAGGTTCACCAGGCTTGTGGAGTTTAATGTTGGCAAACACTCTAGGAGCTTTGGTGGAGGAGGGATAAACTCGGTAGTATTCTGCGGTAGAAATGCCTTTGTTTTTATAAGGACGGAGAATGGATGCAATAAACTTATCGCGGTTAAGCCTATTGTTGAATTGTGTGACGGGAGTGAGTTGTAGATTTGTGATTTGTTGTTTTATTTTATGCTTATAGTCTTGCAAGTTTAAGAGCACAAATCTATTGCCCTTATCTTCTTTAAGACAAATTAAATTATTATGATCAATGAACTGTTTCGTAATTTTAATGTCGTTACTCCAGCTATGATCTTTTATATGTAGCTGTTTTTGTGATATAGATTTAACTATATTTGTTATGAAGCTATCTCTATGAGGATTATTAATCATATTGCTTTGTATTCCAGTCCAGTACTGAGAAGAGAATCAGCTATTGGTTAAAACTTTATTTTGCTAACTATTGTTTACTATTGTGACAGTCAGATGATGTATGTTGGTTTAACCCAGTTTGAATACTAGGCGAAAGTACCTCGAGGCCACCCATATGTGAGATATTAAATCAAGAATATTATGACCTCTGCCCTGTTCACATATTCTCGAGGCTAACTATGAACCAACCACGTTATCTGAGACACGCATAAATTATTTTCTCACTGACCCAAAGCTTAGCATCAGCGGAGAAAAACATGGACGGGAACATCTAAGGAGGTAAATGTGTGTAAAAGTAATATGAAATATGTGTTTTGCGTGCCTGGATCATTGGAAAAGTAACATAAAGCATTAGAAAACTCAAGCTTGTCAGTTAAATAAGACATTTAATTAATGACTTTAAAATATTAATAATGTTTTTTATGGCCTCCGCTATTCCCCTGAATTAATGAGAACTAATTAGATACTAAAAACAGATTAATTACTTTTTTTTTTATTTAAAAATAAATTTATATTAAATAATATTTAATAAAAAAAAAATTTAAAAAAAAAAGGAGGAGGAGATTTTTTTTTTAATTAAAACAGATTAAACGATATAATATTTTTGTGGTCTAAATCTTTTCTTCCCAATTTTTATAAAATTGTCAACTCGAATCTTTTTGATAAAGTACAATAATAAAAATCTTTCACAAAGCATTTTCTAATTGCTTTGTGCTAAAAACACACAGTTTAAAAATATTTAAGACGTATATAGCTAACTAATATATATGTATAGGGCTAATGGCAGACAAAAGAAGTGTGATTGAGAAGATCAAATTGGCAAACAAAGGAAACTTACTCGTATTTATGTTACAAATATAAATGAAATTGGAAAGAGATTTAAATGAAAAATTAACTTTTAAACTTAACCGCAAGGAAATACAAAATATTTATACATGTTAGTAATGAAGAATAGCGAAGGAAAAAAGGTTAAATATATATAGCTAGATGATCACGCAATATATATAAAATATTAATCTAATAAACATGGTTACATAACAAATATAATTAAATAAAACAATTCACAATATAATTCAATTAAGCAATTAAGAAAGGTATGAACAAAAAAAGAGATAGAAAGTAAATAGTTCAATGGAGGAGAGATACAATTACCATCCTGGTTCCTTGGTCATGTTCCCTCGATGATGTAGCTTGATCCGTCCATCGATAGGTATTTGCCCAGACAAGGAAAGTGGAAATAAGTAGCATGCTTTTACAAAAAGTTCTACAGACATGGCACAGAGTTCAGATTAATATGGAGTGGATAATATGGCATTTTGATGGTATTTAGGAACCTCGGCGATAGGCAAAGCTTTTTGCCTAGCCAAGCATAGTAGAATCCATCAAATTCATATGACTTTTAGTTTGTAGCATGTTCAAACTTCTCCGTGATTTTGAAGACAACAGTTGTATAACTTTTTGGAATAAAATCTCAACAAGCAAAATCTGAAAGAGTTCTCCAAAGAGAAATCTGAATGCTATTTCCAAAAGGAAAATCTGAAGGCATTTCCAAAAGGAAAATCTGAATGCCCAGTCTTTTGTTCACTCTCCTATTTATAACTTTTTTGTAAGCTACCTTCTATTGTTTGTATGATCTTAGATCATGATAAGCCCACCCACACTCCTTTGTTTCAAGGTAACATTTTCTAAAAATAACTTTTACTTTTTTCTTAAATTTCTTTTTTTAAAGTTTGAATTTTATTAATTAAAAAAGAAAGAGAAATCCATCTTTAATTTGCCTTGAATGGGCTAACTAATTACAAGCATACATTCTTTTAGAAAATGTTGGTGGGCTTATCTCAAAATAAATCATACGCATATTTTAATAAGAAAAACCATATTATTATTTCTTTTAATAAAATAAGCATTTTATTTCAGCAGAATTTTGCATTAACTCATATATATATGCTTGACGTATATATATATGTTTGACTAATAGGTTTGACAAGTAATTTTTATTAACAGAAATTTAATCTTGAAATGGAATTTATTTAAAATGAAATAGTTAAATGCAAATACAAATTATATAAATGTAATTAATTTTAGCTTTAATGCAAAACCCTGCTGATATTGGACTATAAACTTAATTCAGGTCTATAATACTAACTAAGTTTATAGAAGGCTGTGAAGCATGGATCGGACTTCAGATCCATTCTTCATTTTCCAATAGTTACTGAGCAAAAAAAACATGTTAAAAAAATGCTGTTGCTTCAGGTCAGAGATAAAAATTTTGTGCCAGGTGAGTTCAAGCCTACTCTTTATTTGCTGTAATATTTAATTTGTTACTGACTAACAGTCTTTCTTTCTTTTACTATATAACTAATGGTTTATCCATAATTCAATCTCCTGTATCTTAAATCGAGTCTGTGTTGTTTTTAGTCTAACAAGTTATATTTATCTTTTTACTTTCTAAATTTTCCAGGGTCCGGTGGTACATAAGGTTTTAAGTTTCTGTTTCTAATATTATACTCTCTTTTTAGGCCGAGATTATTTTTCCAAAACAAAACACTTATTCCACACTTCTTTTTTAATGTGTGAGGCCCTTTATATATCGGAAAAAACTTTTTTACTTTCCTCCACAATTTACTACTTGACCTAAGGTCTCTTAGCCATGCTTGGTTTCCTTTCCTGCATTTATATTGCCGGTTTCGATTCTTGCGATGCCGAGCTGTACGTCTTAATTTTTCCCTTGCCTTCTTTTCTTGCTCAGTCATGTTCTGGACTTGGAGACAGATTTTCAAGCTATCAAGGTGGTGTCTAGGGTTCCCACCCGGTTCTTCTCTAAAACATTTTATGTTGCTAATCTTTGCCACAGGAGTTATAGTATTGATTACTGTTGCAGTAAAGATTTCACTGCCTTGTTGCACCTGGATTTGGTTCAACAGCTGTTGATCCTCTGTTTTTTTACTATCCTCATTCATTTGTCCAGAGAAGTCCAACTGGTGAGTGGCTTCACCTGTTTCATAATCACTCGAGGATTTCATATCAGTGTAGGATTTCATATCAGTGTCGTCTTGTTTTTGAGTATCATCTTCTGGTGATGCTTCTGTTACAATACTCTGTTCTTGATGGAGTTCCATATGTGCCTCCAAACGGTTCAATCTTTGCGATGTAATATTCATGAATTCTTGGAACATGTTCATCATCATTTTGTCTTCGTCTCTCATTTCTTTGATGAGATCTTCCAAATTGTATTTTTGGTCACTATGAGTACATATTGACCTATAAACTTCGCCTCTCTTCTGTTCCTCCATTTTTGCCTAATATTGGCTATTTTGTTATATAACAATCCCACCTTATTTGTAAAACATATTTTAGTCTTTTTATAAACAATCTAGATATGTATATTTTATCACACGTATCTAGGAGCTATATCCTTCTGTATATATAAAAAAATTTAGTTCTTTCTAAACTAAATCAGTATTCTAAGTTCCAACTATCTGTTTTATTTATATGTTTTCAGAAATTAACTTTGCCTACCTCACGAGGTCCTATCTTAAACCTATGCCTATATGTATCTGTTTGTACATGAAAAAAAAATATAAAATCCTGCCGTGTCTGTTTTTAATATTTATACTACATATTATTCTCCTCACTTTATTTATTGTTATATTTCATTAAAATATCACTGCTATTTTGTCACAATATAATTAAAATAATACACTTACAGCTTGACCTGGCTTTCTCTGACACCTGAAACAACTAAAAAATGCATTTACATTAATATACAAGTATATATATATCAAAAGGAATATGTGAGCAAAATATACATAAGTCATGTTTAAAAATTATTTTGGCTCACTACACATACATTTTTATTTTGATCATCTACCTCCTATGGTTTGTTTATTTGTAATCCGATATGAGAGATTGCACTTGCCGACAAATTTATTTGAGAAGGGCGCCAGTCGACAAGACAATGGCCATATCAAATATACACATTAATGGATAATGATCCAAGCACACATTGATAAGGATTATAAAGTTTAATGCGATTAAAATTTATTTTGATTTTCACTTTTTTCAAAAAAAATCTCTGCATGAATAAGTAAATGCTATTTTAAATGACAATATTAATTAAGTCTAAGACGTATAACAACTCAGTAAAGTAACATGTCTGACCTGGGTTCGAAACCATGCTACCATTTTGGTCAAGACACAAAAAAAATCACTTTAAACAGCCTAAAGTACGATTAACAAAACAAAATATACACAAAAAAATTAAAAATAAAATCCCATGATAACTGCCACTCCGAATTATGAACCTGGGATCGAAACCAACTACCATTTTGGTCACAACCCAAAATAGATTAACAATTATCAAGCAATTTTACAGAATCACGCATTGAGATCAAAAACTGTTTAAAAACATTTATATAAAAACGGGTTTTACCGAACTATAATGAATTGTATACCATATACACCCATATATATATGTATATATATATATATTCTTCACTAAATAAGCATATATATGACTACATATAAATATACAAACAGATATACCTATAGAAACATTTCTTTTATTATCATGTACATGATTTTATTAGAAAGATGTCATATTGCAGACCGCATACTCCTATTATTTCAGGCTAGTAAACGCTGGTCGCAAATATAACATGGAAACAATGATTGCAGACATAGACCTATTATTTCAGGCTACTCAGCAATTGAGAACTCTACAGTGTAAGGGGTCTTCACCTAAATGGTTACTAAAAGGGTCTTCACCATAAAAAAAAGGGCTTCACCTAACGGTTACTTCAAAGGGTCTTCACCTAACGGTTACTCAATAAATGATTCAATAGCATAATCCGAACTGAGAAAAAAATCTTAACTAAAGGTGGCTGACATATATGTTATACAGAAAATATATCTTATATATATATATTTATTTATTAAAATGAACATACGCATTTACTATTTCACAAGTTGAAAATTAAATTTGAATTTTATTAACAAAACTTATACTTATATATTATTTGCTAGGAAACGTAACTACAAAATATTTAAGAGTGAAAAAAGAATTTTGCATGATTATAATTATTCATTTTATATAAAAACAAAACACAGAGAAAGTGAAAAAAATATTTGCTAACACCGTACGTTGACATGTGTTAATTTGAACTTATCAAACTTTCGATCTTAGAACAAATTTCTATTAACGGAAAAAAATGTTATCTATTAGATCTTTACAAAAAAATTATACAAACAGAAAAAATTCTATTATCTATTTGTACTTTTTACCAAAATATTAATTAACACACCGAATATACACTATAATTAAAAAAAACATTATTATTTCAAAACTTCTCATGTTTAAGCAATACTAAAGTAACATAAAGTACAAAAGCTATTTTAAGGGAGGGTGGGTGGGTATATATTTGACACTTCCGCCGCATTGATGCTATATACTTTATATGACAAAAACTCATTCGGGAAAAAAAAATCTTGTTATAACTCTGAAATCTCATTTTATAATCCCCCCCCCCCCAAAAAAAAAAAAAAAACTAACTAACGGAGTGTTAACTTTTCTAAATGTAAAATATTCATTTCACATATACTAAACTCGGAAAAAAAATGTTTACCTTATGACACATTTAACTTGTTAATTAATTTAAAAAAATGAAATTTGGCTCACGTTAGGAAACAAAACTTGGAAAAATTATACATATCTTTGTATAAATATATTTGACTAAAACAAACTTCTCAGGGTACTAAAAAATTTAAAAAAAAAAAAAAATGACATACGTCCCACTGCGACAAACTCAGAGAAAACTTTTTTTACATCTATATATACCTATATTTCCAAAAAAATGAAATTCGGCTCACGTTGTTCGCCAGAATGCGGAAAAAAAATTTATACGTCTACCTATATTTTCAAATACCCTATTCCTATTCTTTCAAAAAAAATGAAATTTGGCCTACGTTGGTCGACAGAATGCAGAAAAAAAAATTACAGTGACAGTCAGATGATGTATGTTGGTTTAACCCAGTTCGAATACTAGGCAAAAGTACCTCGAGGCCACCCATACGTGAGATATTAAATCAAGAATACTATGACCTCTGCCCTGTTCACCTATTCTCGAGGCTAATTATGAACCAACCACATTATCTGAGACACGCATAAATTATTTTCTCACCAACCCAAAGCTTGGCAACAGTGGAGAGAAACATGGATGGGGGTACATCTAAGGAGCTAAATAGTTAAATGTGTGTAAAAGTAATATGAAATATGTGTTTTGCGTGCCTGGATCATTGGAAAAGTAACATAAAGCATTAGAACAGAATTAGCAAACTCAAGCTTGTTAGTTAAATAAGATATTTAATTAATGACTTTAAAATATTAATAATGTTTTTAATGGCCTCCGCTATTTTCCTGAATTAATGAGAACTAATTAGACACAAAAACCAGATTAAACGATATAATATTTTTGCGGTCTAAATTTTTTCTTCCCAATTTTTATAAAATTGTCAACTCGAATCTCCTCGATAAAGTACAATAATAAAAATCTTTCACAAAGCATTTTCTAATTGCTTTGCGCTAAAAACACACAGTTTAAAAATATTTAAGACATATATAGCTAACTAATATATACGTATGGGGCTAATGCCAGACAAAAGAAGCGTTATCGAGGAGATTAAGTTGGCAAACAAAGGAAACTTACTCGTATTTATTTTATAAATATAAATGAAATTGGAAAAAGATTTAAATGAAAAATTAACTTTTAAACTTAACTGCAAGGGAATACAAAATATTTATACATGTTAGTAATGAAGAATAGCGAAGGAAAAAAGGTTAAATATATATATAGATAGATGATCATGCAATATATATAATATTAATCTAATAAACATGGTTACATAACAAATATAATTAAATAAAACAATTCACAATATAATTCAATTAAGCAATTAAGAAAGGTATGAACAAAAAAAGGGGTAAAAAGTAAATAGTTCAATGGAGGAGAGATACAATCACCATCCTGGTTCCTTGGTCATGTTCCCTCGATGACGTAGCTTGATCCATCCATCGATAGGTATTTGCCCGGACAAGGAAAGTGGAAATAAGTAGCATGCTTTTACAAAAAGTCCTACAGGCACAGCACAGAGTTCAGATTAATATGGAGTGGATACTATGGCATCTTGATGGTATTTAGGAACCTCGGCGATAGGCAAAGCTTTTTGCCTAGCCAAGCATAGTAGAATCTATCAAATTCATATGACTTTTAGTTTGTAGCATGTTCAAACTTCTCCATGATTTTGAAGATGACTTGTGTATAATTCAACCGATGACGTTTTTGACTTACCGATTTCCCTTCCGGTAGACATCGACGTTTTTTGCATGACAATGTTGTCATGGTAACCCAGTGACTGGCGTGATTAATCCATCAGAGAGTCTTTTTTTTTTTCACCCACGAGATTTAAAATTCATAGAGAGGTTTGGGAAATTTTTTGATTTTTCTGTCTATTGTGATTTTGCTATCCACGGCATCACAGTTACTTTTTTGAGCTGTTAATTCGGGTAAAGTGTTTTATTTATCTGTTTATTTTGAATTTACAATTATTTTTTGTTAATATTTCTACAATTGAATTACGTTTTAATTTCATTTTTAATTTCTGAATTGTATCATACAGAAAATTATTTTTCGTAATTTATTCCGGTAAACTGTTTTTTATTTATCTGTTTATTTTAAATTTACAAAATCTTTTTGTTAATATTTCTACAATTCTCAAATTATTTTTTGTAAATTCATCGTCAATTATAAAAAATTTTTGTTAATATTTCTACAATTCTCAAATTATTTTTCGTAAATTCATCGGAAATTATAAATATTACAGGGTGCGACACCATTAATACCAGATTTGCATTAAATGATGCCATTAATACCAGATTTGCATTAAATTGCATCTTTTTAATTTAGCTGTTTATTTAAAATTTACAAAAAATTTTTGTTAATATTTCTACAATTGAATTACGTTTTAATTTAATTTTTAATTTCTGAATTGTATCATACAGAAAATTATTTTTCATAAATTCATCGGCAATTTTTAATTTCTGAATTATATCATACAGAAAATTATTTTTCATAAATTCATGGGCAATTATAAAAATTACAGCTATGAGAGTAATACAAGGTATAGGTGTACGCCAAGCCTACGGCTTGTCAAAAACACAAAGGGCCCCCCCACCAACTCAAGTGCTACGCGCTGTTTTTTATAATTGAGCATAATATAGGGTGGTTTTATAAATTATAATATAGTTTTTTCTAAATTATTTTGACACATTCATGTACATTTTTATTTTTTTTTTTACTATTTGCCTGACCTGCGTCAGATTTTTGCCTTTTTTTTTGTTTTTTATCACGTGACCTGCGTCACATTTTTTTTTCTTTTTTTTATGTTTAAATTTTTTTTAAATTTTTGATTTTTGCCATGTTTTTTTGTTTTTTACCACGTGATCAACCAATGACATATTACCCTGAAGGCATATCGGTCTAATGTTGTGTTTTTTAACGTGCCGTGTTCACGTGATCTGCGGACACATTTTAGCAACTAAATGTGTCTGCAGATCACTTGGAGACGTTATCTTAAAAATTGCAACTTTAGACCGATGTGCCTTCAGGGTAATATATCATCGGTTGAATTATACACAAGAACCCTTTTTGGAATAAAATTTCAACAAGCAAAATCTGAAAGAGTTCTCCAAAGAGAAATCTGAATGCTATTTCCAAAAGAAAAATCTGAAGGCCATTTCTAAAAAAAAAATCTGAATGCCCAGTCTTTTGTTCACTCTCCTATTTATAACTTTTTTGTAAGCTACCTTCTAATATTTGTATGATCTTAGATCTTGATAAGCCCATCCACACTCCTTTGTTTCAAGGTAACATTTTCTAAAAATAACATTTACTTTTTTCTTCTAAATTTCTTTTTTTAAAGTTTGAATTTTATTAATTAAAAAAGAAAGAGAAAGCCATCCTTAATTTGCCTTGAATGGGATAACTAATTACAAGCATACATTCTTTTAGAAAATGTTGGTGGGCTTATCTCAAAATAAATCATACGCATATTTTAACAAGAAAAACTATATTATATCTTTTAATAAAATAAGCATTTTTAAAATAAGCATTTTATTTCAGCAGAATTTTGCATTAACTCATATATATATATATTGTACCGGTAAAAATCACCATGCTTAATCACACACAGTAATCCGAATTCAAACCCAGTCCACATCTAGGAATAAATTCCAAAATGCAAACTAAATTCAAACCCAAAACCCTGGCATGACCCACCGATGACAATATTACAACGGTACGGGGTTTTCCCTTTACTAGCTCATCGAAAAACACAGACTAAATTACCTACAATCAGCTATTTCATAGATACCTTATAGTCGGGATATTGGTACGGCTAATAATTTAATGTATATATTTAAGTTGTCTATACAGACAGCAGGTGATTGACTAGATGTTGAGAGTAGTAATGCAAGAGAGACAAAATTAGGTTAGATAAATTTTTAATAAATTATTGAAAGCATTGAATAATATTATTTACAGGTACGGTAAACTCTCATATGTATTTTATAATAAATTGGTGCTAGTCATCAATAATCGGTTTGTACTGATTAACAAACTCATGCCAATATTTATGTGTTTAAATGGTTGTACCGGTTGATATGAGAATCAGAGTAATTGGAGCACTTAAAATATTTAACTACTAGCTTATATTAAGTTGTTTTATCTAATAGATTCAAACCATTGCGTATCTACGGATAAATGGGAGCGGTTTTATATAAAAATATAATATATAATACTGATGTACTGATGGTTGCAAGGATTAAGGTACACTACAATAACTAACTGCGGTGCATGGATGGAATACCGGGCGGCTTGTACTGACAAGTCTTAATGCCCCCAAGTAGATCCGAGACACTACAACCAGCCGGGATCATTTTCGAACCCCGGTGATCCAAGAGATTACCTGGAGAAGAATTTCTTTCTCTCCAACTGGTAGTAAAATGAGACACCAACTTAGGCGAAGGTAAAGGCATTGCCACCGTAACATCGAGGAAGAGTGATCGGAAGTGGATTTTAAAACGAGATTATATAAACCATTTTATCTATCCATAACATGTTTTATGCAACAGCCTGATATAACTATTCAATAATAACATGGTGAAATCAAACGATCTTAAAGAGTAACAATTAATTAATTTCACTCTGAAACCCATAACTCCCAGATTGTTCGAAGGTAATAATCATAATAAAATATTCACTTATTATTACTCCGTAATAATATATAAAAAATATAATAAAATTTTAGACTATTTTAAGTATTTGAGATTTGGAGTGTAGATTAAAATATCATGACAAAGTAAAAGAAACAATAAAAATACTTGAATATCTCTCAACTCGACATAAATGAAACAATTTTTAGTTCGATAAAAGAAAATTACTTTTAAAATGAATATAATAAATTTTATGAGATAAACTTTACTGACTTTAATTGGAGTTGAGAAATATTATTATTGGCATCGTTTGTTTGTAAAATAAGTAATAGTAAAAATATAAATGTATTCACAAATGGATTATTAGTAGGCACAAATATTAATAATTTTCATCTAAAGACTAGAGCACAGAAATATTAGAGAAGAAATTTACTGACAGGTTTTAGTGTAACATTTTCAAATGGAAAGCAAGAAATTTACATGCAATTACTTTGATTAACAGATTAAATATAAAATTATTACTGAGAGGAAAGTTAAAAGTTCATGTAACAAAAGTTACCATTCTTTCTTCGTCCAGTTTTCTTCTTGCGGTGCTATGTATGAAGAACGTAGGCGCGCATTTTGAATTTCTTAGAACAGCATGGTTAATTTAAATGTTGGAATTTGGAAGACTGGAAGCACAGACAACATTACAGATCAGCGGTACGAAAGATTTAAAGTGGCAGAACAGGGATCAGCTTCTTGGACTTAGCCCATCATGATTGCAGTTTACCGGGCAACTTCTTAATAACGGTTGAAGTGATTTCTCTGGAACAACTACTTTGCTGTAGCTTGATGATCCAAGCACAACCAAGTCAAAAGTTAGAGTGTCTATCTTATATTTTAGATGGCTACGGTTGACCTTTCTGCCTAGTTTTTGTTCAGAACTCCGCCTCCTTTGATTTCGGCCTCCAGCAATATCTAATTTGACTATACAATAGCATTTGCCTTTCTTGATAAGCGTTCTACGTTTCTCATTTATTTTTAAATTTAATACATGATTCTAAATTGACAAAACAATTACATCGGAATTCGTGAATACAAAAATATACATTCATTATCTTAATTTATCGAAGTACAAATTAATTATTCTATACATTTGTACAAGTAAGATTTTGATTAAAAATACTGATCAAAGGAATGTGACTTTTGATCAGCATTTTTAAATGACTTTGTATAATTTGCAAAATTAAAATTTAAAGAAAATATACACGCAATTGAAACTTTTAAATTGAGCTAATATAAATCCACAAGCCACACACACACGAATATTATTCACCATGATTTGTGACATTTATACTCATACTCTTTACATTAAATTCTTTTTAAACAAACACAAAATAAATAACTTAAAATTTATGTGGCTTGGAATAGAAAAAGTCTCATTGCGGGTAAATAGTGGTTTAGAATTATCGTTCTTAAATGACAACCATGAAACTAAGATCGATTCTTCGATCTGTCTGTTTCATTTCTTCCTACTTAAAAAAAAATAACAAAAAAAAATGTTTATACATATTTTACTGACTTACATTTCATTACAAAGTTGATCGACTTTGGAGAACAGTCTGGGTGAGAGTTTGAACCTAAACATGAATGTGGAATGATACATTTTATCAATCATTTGTATATTAATGTCCATTGGTCTTTACTCATCATCTGAAACATTATAACATAGTGGTCGTTTACCGGGTTATCCCAAAATTACTGTTTGTTTTCTATGTTCTCCCTGGGTCAGGAGGTATATAAGGCTTTAATTGTCTCGCGTTGTAATGACTCTGCTCCCATTCCCTTTTTGTTGGAGACAAATCCCCATAATCAATCTGGTTTAAAAGCTCAATAGTTTTTTTCAAACGACATGGGGCAGCTTCCCAGCATCATTCTTTGTACCCACAGTGGTAAATTATGCACAATAATCCAGGTAATGTGCTGATCAGTGTACTTAAAAGCAGTAAGAGATTTAAGTATTGTCACTTGGTGAATGAAGAATGCTGCATAACCCTGTCTGTTGTTCTCATTATATTTTTGACTGGAGAGCTTGTGTAAAAGTCCCTCCTGCTTCTCTTCACTCCAATACCTTTTTAAAGGGCATTTTCATAACCTTGATTGTAATCGGTGGGTTTTTCAATAATTTCCACCAAGCCTTGGCAGATTTCTTTAGATAATGGCTGGCTACTGTTATTTTCTCCTTCTCGGTCATTTGGTGTAAGCATAAAAATTCCTTGACACTATCCAAATGTACATCTGGATTTTCTCCGGGGTCGCCTTTAAATATTTGAATATGAATGGATGACCCAAAGTATGGTATATTACTCATCCTTATTTGGGGATTTATTTTCTGTTCTACTTTTATTTCTTTTCCTTTGATAGCAGTTTCCCTTGCCACTATTGGTTTTTCAATTTGACCCTGCCTCTCAGTTTGCATCTCCAACTCATCATTACTAACTTCTATCTTCTGGCTTGTTTTCTCTTCACTGACTTCCTCGCTCTGAATTTCCAACTCCTTCGGTATGGTTTGGTCATCTTCTTCCTTCTCTGTATTGCTATTGGATTTCTCTTCCCGATCTGGTTTACCATCAATCCCCATACGTCCTTCTTTAATTCTCAACATCCATCCATCATAGCCATCATAAGTTTTCTATCCTCTCTCATCTCCTCGAGAATCGCGTAAAACTTCCCAATCATCATCGTGCTCCCTCTGCTTGGCATTCTTCTCTAATCGTCTACAACTTTTTTCTTTTATCAGGATATTTTTTAAAAACAATCTCATGATCACTGGATGTGTCTGATGTTTCTGCACCATTTTCAGATGATTTACTGAGCCCTTCTATTTCTGCCATTTGGTATTTTTTTTTTTATTAATTATATGTGTGTTTTTTTTTTAGCAGGTGAATTAGTTATTTGTGAAATATTTTTATTTATGTATATATTCATAAAAGATACTGATCCCTGATCCTATATGCCAAATCCTTCCCCACTGCTGATACTGTTCCCGCCTTTCTCATCCAGTTTGTGTGTCTTCCTTCCTTTCTTTTTTTCGCCTACGTTCCGTTTGATTTCTGTTATATAAAACCCCTTTTCACTTTTTTTTTTATTACATGTATATATATGATATGATAACGTGTATCTAAATTATTAATAAGGGAAGAGAAAAAACTTTATTTCACCCAGTTCGAACTATTCTCCTCAGTCCTATAAAACAACATATTAACAATTAGTATATAATACAATAATATTCTTATAATACTGTCAGTAACTCTCTCTCTATATATATATCACCATTTCTCTCTTTTATAGACCAAACAAAACTCACCACTGCTGTATGGACAAACATATTTGCTGACAAATTTATTTGAAAGGCGCCAGCCAGCAACATGTGACCAATAGATAATTTAATCCACTAATCCCCAAATATATACTTTTTACGTGACTTAATAAAATCATTTGATCCAAGAACATAATGTTTTATGTAGAACGTTTAATATTAACGCTTGCTTCTGTGGGGTTATCATACAATTTCAAGTTTCTCTAACGTAAGTGTATATACCGTTAACACTTTGACGACTGTATTTGGCTGATTGGTTTTATACAAAAAACTTACCCTAAACGGTTACTCTACTTAATATCGGATAGCACATATTCCGGCCAAACTTTATTCAACTGATATTTATATTATGCAGTGGCTTTGATAAGACTTCTATATTAAACAATATATATACACACATACATGCGTTTATTTGTAAGACATGAAAAGTAATCCTACTTTCTTTGCTTTCTTTTTTTTTTTTTTTTTCATAAACAACACAACAAAATTGACTTGCAAAAAGATTTATGAAATAACATTCGTTTATTTTGAATTAAATAAACGCACAAAATCGATACAGGTTTTCACTTGCTTTGAAACTATTCTCAATATTTTTGTCGTTAAAACAAAACTTCAAAATCGCTTTCACACTTTTTTTTTCAAAAAAAAAAAATCTCACTATATTATCTTAACAATATTAGAAGGCAATCTATTCAACTGAACCTACTTGCAAGCAAGGGTGAAAAAAAAATTAGTATATTTGACTTACTCAAGACATCATTTTAAAACTGCGCATTTTAATAACGCAAAGTATATATATCTCAACAGTATGAAAAAAAAATCGAATATTTCTATAATTTAATATTTACTCTTGTTCACTCTGCAGGGTGTGGGAGATTTCTTCATCCGAGCACCACACAGGGCGTCCAAAATTTTAAACACTGTACCGGTAAAAATCACCATGCTTAATCACACACAGTAATCCGAATTCAAACCCAGTCCACGTCTAGGAATAAATTCCAAAATGCAAACTAAATTCAAACCCAAAACCCTGGCATGACCCACCGATGACAATATTACAGTGGTACGGGGTTTTCCCTTTATTAGCTCATCGAAAAACACAGACTAAATTACCTACAATCAGCTATTTCATAGATACCTTATAGTCGGGATATTGGTACGGCTAATAATTTAATGTATATATTTAAGTTGTCTATACAGACAGCAGGTGATTGACTAGATGTCGAGAGTAGTAATGCAAGAGAGACAAAATTAGGTTAGATAAATTTTTAATAAATTATTGAAAGCAATGAATAATATTATTTACAGGTACGGTAAACTCTCATATATATTTTATAATAAATTGCTGCTAGTCATCAATAATCGGTTTGTACTGATTAACAAACTCATGCCAATATTTATGTGTTTAAATGGTTGTACCGGTTGATATGAGAATCAGAGTAATTAGAGCACTTAAAATATTTAACTACTAGCTTATATTAAGTTGTTTTATCTAATAGATTCAAACCATTGCGTATACGGATAAATGGGAGGCGGTTTTATATAAAAATATAATATATAATACTGATGTACTGATGGTTGCAAGGATTAAGGTACACTACAATAATAACTTGCGGTGCATGGATGGAATACCGGGCGGCTTGTACTTTGACAAGTCTTAATGCCCCCAAGTAGATCCGAGACACTACAACCAGCCGGGATCATTTTTGAACCGGTGATCCAGAGATTACCTGGAGAAGAATTTCTTTCTCTCCAACTGGTAGTAAAATGAGACGCCAACTATAGGCGAAGGTAAAGGCATTGCCACCGTAACATCGAGGAAGAGTGATCAGAGTGGATTTTAAAGCGAGATTATATAAACCATTTTATCTATCCGTAACATGTTTTACGCAACAGCCTGATATAACTATTCAATAATAACATGGCGAAATCAAACGATCGCAAAAGTAACAATTAATTAATTTCACTCTGAAACCCATAACTCCCCAGATTGTTCGAAAGGTAATAATCGCAATAAAATATTCACTTATTATTATTACTCCGTAATAATATATAAAAAATATAATAAAATTTTAGACTATTTTAAGTATTTGAGATTTGGAGTGTAGATTAAAATATCATGACAAAGTAAAAGAAACAATAAAAATACTTGAATATCTCTCAACTCGACATAAATGAAACAATTTTTAGTTCGATAAAAGAAAATTACTTTTAAAATGAATATAATAAGTTTTATGAGATAAACTTTACTGACTTTAATTAGAGTTGAGAAATATTATTATTGGCATCGTTTGTTTGTAAAATAAGTAATAGTAAAAATATAAATGTATTCACAAATGGATTATTAGTAGGCACAAATATTAATAAATTTTCATCTAAAGACTAGAGCACAGAAATATTAGAGAAGAAATTTACTGACAGGTTTTAGTGTAACATTTTCAAATGGAAAGCAAGAAATTTACATGCAATTACTTTGATTAACAGATTAAATATAAAATTATTACTGAGAGGAAAGTTAAAAGTTCATGTAACAAAAGTTACCATTCTTTCTTCGTCCAGTTTTCTTCTTGCGGTGCTATGTATGAAGAACGTAGGCGCGCATTTTGAATTTCTTAGAACGGCATGGTTAATTTAAATGTTGGAATTTGGAAGACTGGAAGCACGGACAACATTACAGATCAGCGGTACTGAAAAGATTTAAAAGGTGGCAGAACAGGGATCAGCTTCTTGGACTTGGCTCCATCATGATTGCAGTTTACCGGGCAACTTCTTAATAATGGTTGAAGTGATTTCTCTGGAACAACTACTTTGCTGTAACTTGACGATCCAAGCACAACCAAGTCAAAAGTTAGAGTGTCTATCTTATATTTTAGATGGCTACGGTTGACCTTTCTGCCTAGTTTTTGTTCATAACTCCGCCTCCTTTGATTTCGGCCTCCAGCAATATCTAATTTGACTATACAATAGCATTTGCCTTTCTTGATAAGTGTTCTACGTTTCTCATTTATTTTTAAATTTAATACATGATTCTAAATTGACAAAACAATTACATCGGAATTCGTGAATACAAAAATATACATTCATTATCTTAATTTATCAAAGTACAAATTAATTATTCTATACATTTGTACAAGTAAGATTTTGATTAAAAATACTGATCAAAGGAATGTGACTTTTGATCAGCATTTTTAAATGACTTTGTATAATTTGCAAAATTAAAATTTAAAGAAAATATACACGCAATTGAAACTTTTAAATTGAGCTAATATAAATCCACAAGCCACACACACACGAATATTATTCACCATGATTTGTGACATTTATACTCATACTCTTTACATTAAATTCTTTTTAAACAAACACAAAATAAATAACTTAAAATTTATGTGGCTTGGAATAGAAAAAGTCTCATTGCGGGTAAATAGTGGTTTAGAATTACCGTTCTTAAATGACAACCATGAAACTAAGATCGATTCTTCGATCTGTCTGTTTCAATATATATATATACGATTGACGTATATATATGTTTGACTAATAGGTTTGACAAGTAATTTTTATTAACAGAAATTTAATCTTGAAATGGAATTTATTTAAAATGAAATAGTTAAATGCAAATACAAATTATATAAACGTAATTAATTTTAGCTTCAATGCAAAACCCTGCTGATATTGGACTATAAACTTAATTCAGGTCTATAATACTAACTAAGTTTATAGAAGGCTGTGAAGCATGGATTGGACTTCAGATCCATTGCTTCAGTATTATTTAATTCATTATAATATCCAGTATGATGACTTTATCTAGCAGAAAACTATCCATAATGTGTGGCTAGACAACATATCCAGCCTAAATGCCAAGAAATGCAGTCAGATCCAGAAACTAATATTGAAGTTTGCTAAACCAGCTAATGTGATACTTCTACAATGCTGTGAAGAAAGAAATGGACAGTTCTGTATAAATTACGCAAGAGCTATTGATAGTATATTTTATATAACATCACTAAGGCTGCTTACATTTACTCTCTAACATGGTCAGTGCCCAAGGAAAAAAGTACTATCTTCAGAACAATTAATAAAGACAACCAGAAATTTATTTAAAAAATATCTGCAGAAAACTATGTTTTGTGACTGTTTTGATATTTAATATGGGTTAAGTCTTATCATTATAAATACTATGAGGACTTAAACTTGAATAGAGGTATCTTTTATAACTATGATATTTAATATTTGATAAACATATTAATAGTTGTGATTATATACAAATATACACAAGAGTTCTATTTATTTTTAATATAATTTGTTTTGTCTTTGTAACTCATTCCAAACATTATGCTTTTAACACACATATGCTAGGCAATATTCCTAAGCCTGATAAATCATTCAATTCACTGAGGAACATGCAGAGAAAGTGGTAATAATTGATGATGATCATTCTTTTAAAAATTTTCCAAAAAATAAACTTTCTTTTAGAAGATTTGATATCATTGAGTTTTATTTTTGTTGAAACTGAAAACAAATAAAATACTTTTGGGAGTACTTGCACTTTTAAATTATAAATCACCATCATCACATTGGTTAATATTATTATATACTTTAATTCAATCTTTTTTTTATTTGAATTTTATTAACTATTCAACTTTCATATTTTATTTGAATCAAAATTTATTGTACATATTGAATACATATATTATTGTATATCTTATATATCCATGTTCAAACCCATGTACCATGGAATATTTATTACTAAAATTTACTGTTACAACATATATATATATATATATATATATATAACTACAACCATTAAATGTCTGTATTTTTAAATTATATAATAATAATTCAAACAAATATATTTAACACAGTATTCAAAAATACTGTGTTAAATATATTTGTTTGAATTATATATATATATATATATATATATATATCAAATCAAAACTACCCCAAATCTAAAATTAAACCAGACCAGCATAAAAATAATATTAAAACACAACCTAAGGTTTCACTGCTACAAGCAGACTTCTCAAGTGTAAAGAACTACAAAAAAACCATACATTATATATACTATTAAAAACTACCCACAAATCTATTCACTTTCCATCCACCCTTAATATTAAAAGAACTCTTAAATAAATTAATTGCTTCAGAATAATAAATTTTCAATAATAAAGACTCTTTAATTCTTCTTTTGATTTCATTTCTCTCAAAGAAGACAACCTTAGCTTCATCAAAATCAATAGTGTGGCCTGTATCTCTTTCTCATGGACATACAAAGCAGAACTAAGATATCTATTTTTAACTTTGAGAGAAATGAAATCAAAAGTAGAATTAAAGAGTCTTTATTATTGAAAATTTATTATTCTGAAGCAATTAACTTATTTAAGAGTTCTTTTAATATTAAGGGTGGATGGGAAGTGAATGGATTTGTGGGTAGTTTTTAATAGTATATATAATGTGTGGTTTTTTTGTAGTTCTTTACACTTGAGAAGTCTGCTTGTAGCAGTGAAACCTTAGGTTGTGTTTTAATATTATTTTTATGCTGGTCTGGTTTAATTTTAGATTTGGGGTAGTTTTGATTTTATATTGACTAGTTTAGCTTTATGCTTGTAATGTTTATATATATATATATAATTTTTCTAGATTGAAAAAAGTAATAACCTGAAATCAGTAGTGATATTCTGGAAATACTTTCACATAATTAATAAGATCAGTCAGTATGATTATATATATATATATATATATATATATATATATATATATATATATATATATATATATATATATATATGAAAATCATGAATGTGTAGAGTAATACATGGATGGACAATTGAAATCTTAAACTAGATTCCAAGATTTTGTAAAAGAGACCACATGTAAGATGGATGGGTGAAATAAGAAAGTGTCCAGGGGTGATGTGGAGAAGAAAAGCTAAAGATTGGAGAAAATGGTTTGAATTTGGAGAGACCTTCAATCTTGCAGTGGATTGATAATGGGTGATGATGATGATAAATTAAAAAGCACTTAACCTAGAACAACTGGTCCAGGTCAAGAGGCAAAATAAACTGACGGTCTAATGTATCCAAAAGAAGGATCTTCCATATGGATGCATCAGTCTGTCAATTTACATTGACTCTTGATTTGGGGCAGTTATTCTAGGTTAGGTCTAATTAAGTTCATTTAATTAGATTACTCCACACATTTAAGATTTCCATCTAAATATTCATTAAAAATATTGTACTGTTGTGTGTGTATATATATATATATATATATATATATATAGCTATTACAGAAGGCTGTAATGCATTGTAGGTTCACATTAGAGTATAATACATTAACCATAAAATATTAATATACTTTAAAAATTGACAAAAAGATTTAATTATTTTTAAAAATATACATATACCCACACACATAAAAAGCATTTTTCTTCCAGGTATATCACTTTTTTTTTTTTTTATAAATATATTTAATTTGTAGATGTTGCTGTATTTAAATACAGACTAACTTTGTGTTATGTAATACCAAAGTTCATTTTGTTATTGTTTTTTTAATCTCTTATACAAAATTCCTCAAACTTATTAGAGACAACTTAGTTACTATCTAGAAAACAAATATTTTTTATGTCAGACATGGGGGGTAGAATGGCTATCTTTATTATTTTCTGTTCTATCTTATTCTGACTTTTTAGAAATATTAACATAATTAGATATTTATCAATTTATTTTAGGTCAAAAAGATTTCGATATAAAAATTATTTTATATAATTATTATTAAGATTTGACTCTGATTCATAATGAGTTAAAAGATCTTTTTTTCTTAGAGCAATATCCTAATAAATAATCATTGCTTCAAGTGGAGAAAAAATAGTTTTGTTTGATAGTGATTTGCTAATTGATTTTGTTGCAAAAGAAAAATTTAATATATCCTCTCTTTATATCTTCAGTTTTAGAAGCATTTATCTTATCAGAATATAAATTTCATTTTATATAACATTTATAGGATTCTGATTTTATGCTTTCAGTATTAATTGCAAAATCTAGAAATAAAATTCGTTTTTGGAGTAATGGAAAATAAAATACTTTGTTTGATAATGAGCACTGTTTCTGAGCCAGAATAACTCTCATTCATTGCTTCATGGAAAAGATATTTTATTTTACTTTTATTTCATTATGTAGAGATCTTTATTTGTTTTCATTGCTTTCATCACTAAATATATTATCATCTATTGCTTTTGAAATGATGTTTGTGATTTCATTTTATGTAATTACGATTATATATTTTACTTATGTTATCAAATGAAACCAGGAGAGTTTTTTAAAAGAACATAACTGTTCAGTATTTTAATATGTCTTAAATATTGAATATTTGTCAGTAAGATAATTGGCAGACATAATGATCATTTCTATAGTTTAAGGGATTAATTATATTTTAAATATCTTTTTACATAATCACAGAAAATTGTTAGTACTATGATATATTATCAATAATGTTATTTGCTGCTATATTTTATAATGAAATGGTTTTGTTTAACACTGTTGATTTGTTGTCAAGACAATAAAAGAGTTTTGTTAAATTAAATAGCCTAAACAATGTATATATAATTAATCATATTATGACAAAGTTATAGACAGACAGCATTTTTTTTTGTTTTCAACAATACTTTTACTAATAAGTATTATGTTGCAATGTCACTTTTAGATGGTAAAATAAAAATAAATCTATAATACTAACTTTTTCCAGTTCATGTAACTATAAATAAACTGAATTATTGATTACATTTTGAAAACGATAATGCAGTAATTTATTTATGAATAGAACATTTTATTGATGAAATTGGTTTGTGATATATAAAAGATAGTTGAGGATTAAATTATTATTTAGTAATTTATGATTGATTGATTTATTAGACTAATCAACATTTTTACTTTACCTAATTATTTTAAGTTGTATTTTTATTAATAACTTTTTTCTTTTAAAGTTTTTTTATGCAGTATAACCACAGTTCTACCGTCAGTATTTATAGATGATGTGATATCATGACATTTCAAATTTATCTTTTTGTAAATGATTTATTTTCAAGAATGAAGACATATATTTGTTTTTAAAATTTTCAATATTTTAAATATGATTTTAAAATGAAATCTTGAGTAATAATGATATTAATACCAGTTTCACTTTACTGGATGTTTGTATAAATTAGTGTTTTTTAAATAGGGCTCTTTTGAAGAAATTTGTTTTATTGTTAGACATGAATTATAAATAACTTCTACAAATAGAATTTAAAAATTTAAAAATATTTTGTTTCTGTAACTTAGGAGTTTTTATTAATAGAAAACAAGTTGGCCACCAAAAAAAAACCCATAAATTTATATAAAATTACCAGATTCGCTTCTACTTTATTTCTGTTTTTATTTTATCCAATTGTGATTTTTAAAAATACTTGTCAATCTTTTGTTTTTTAGGATCCAATTATATGTAATAATACATAAATTTATTTTATTGCAGTTATATACAATAATTATCTAACATATAATACTGAAAATCAAAAATAGGAAAAATATCAAAGAATAGAATGTGAGTCACAGTGATAGACACTATTAAAAAGATTTTTTGGTTTTTTATCAGTACATTTATCATCTCAATTCTTATACACATCTACCCATGCAGAAACTCATACTTCTAAACTTTTACTATACATACATTTTATGAACAATATTCACTAATAACAAGAGATAGTTATCAATACTTGAATCTCCATGTTTGCATTGTTAGCTCAATACTCCTCATTTACACAGTTAAGAAATCTCTATGATTATAAAAATAGCATGAGTAAATATGAGAATCATGTGTTACATTGATAAATTTCTATTGCATCTGGGGCATGTGTACTAATTTTGCTGATATACTGATCAATAAATTATGATCCTAAGCTACTATTTTTAAAATACAGGTTGGAATTATGTTGTACACATTAAGAAATGCAATACTATAACTTGAGTATACTAACATTTAGAAACATACTAAAAAGTGTGTTCCAAACTAAGAAACCAGAAACCTACCTCATACAATCTCACTACAACATTCTACCTTGTAATTTTACAACACTAACTTCAGAACTACACAGAGAGATATAGATTTCTGAAGAGTGAAATCCACTATTAACTTACTTAAATGTGGAGAACACCAAATCAATTTAATGAAACATCCACCTATAAAATTATTTCAAGCCCATTAAAAGAAGGGCACAATGAACATAAAAAATTTATCTTAATAAAAGGGGAACAAACTAATAATCATTAGTTATGCTACCCAATCATTCTTTTGGAACAAGAATCAGTAAATCTTACCATCAATAAAGCATTTTTATAAGGCCAGAATCCCATAAACTCTCTGCACCACTTTTTATATTTTAGAAAAAACAAATACTTTAAAAAGCTCCTTATAAAGACATCCATTTACTGCTTCCTACAGAATATTCCAGGTTCAAGCTCAGTAATAAAAAACTTTTAATCTCTCATGGTGAGTAGCATACAAAATAAAAAATATAGGCAAAACAAAATTTATAATTTATTTTAACCTGTGGAGTGAGCTGAGCTGATAAATTGAGCACCGAATGCTGACTCAACTTAGTAATTAAATAAATCAATCAAATAAAACTCACAGTCATCCTTTAAAATATAAATGGCATATTATAAAACTATAATATTAAGATATAAGTGAAAACTCCCTCCCCATTTTTCTTTGGGATATAAAATTAATAAATAATTAGTAATTAAAATTGACATTTAAAAGATGAAATATTACTATTCAAAATAAAAAAATTAGCATTTTATTTAAACACACATACACATATATATGTGTGATTATTTATCAATTGCATTTACAAAAAAAAAGTGAATGTCATAAATTTGGTAGTTTTAATATATAATTATATTATTCCACACATATCCATACACATGTATAAAAATCACTTCATAAATTGTATTAGTATATAGAAATAAATAAAAACAATTCAAATATTAAATAGGTTCAAAATATAATTTAAAAAAAGTATTTTCCAAGAATGTATGGGTTTCATTTCCCCATCACAATATATTTGATTTAATAAAGTAGATAAATATTTGGAATTAAGTTCTCTTCAATAGTTCTAAGAAGAAAATGTTTGAATTTATTAGTATACATTTTCCTTTTAAAAAAAAAAAAAAAAACGATACTTGTTTTAGGCTTCCAGCGTGATACTCATCATGCGTAAAATTATAAAACAGGAGGCACATGGATTTAGAATTATTGATCTTTTTTACCGAATATTTTTTTTTTTCATTAGGTAGGCATTTGCATACAGAAAAAAGGTGTACAGGCTTACACACATTAATGAAAAAAATTGAACTGGTTTATCTATTTTATTATGCTTTCTTTGACCATTCTAGAAAATAGCAATTTTGCAAATCAAAAATGTATAATTCCCTCAATAACAGTGATTCTTTCCTTAAAATGATTGATGGCACTCTGGAATGATCTAAGATATAAGGACAGAGTTTCTATTAACTCTTTCCATCAAAATTGTTTCTTTTTTGGCAGCAATACAACATACCATTTACTTTTTAATATAATTTAAGAACAAATCTCTCAACTTTAGCAATATACTGTCTGTCAGCCTGTTTTTTCTTATTGCTATTTTTTATCTAATCAAATCCTCAGATAACACATATAAATAAAAAAATAATAAATAATTATAATAACATTGATTTTTAAAATGTTAAATATTATTATGCAAAATAAAGTAATTAATATTTCATTTACACACACATATATATATACATATTATGTGTTATTAATTACCAATAGCATTTACAATAAAACAAATTAAGGTCATGAGTTTGGTAGATTTAACATATATTATTCCACACATATGTTTACAAATGTATACATTGTATTAATATATATATAAAGTAAAAACAATGAATACATTATATTAATATATATATAAAGTAAAAACAATGAATTCAAATATAATAAAAATTTTTAAAAATTTACTTTCTGGGAATGTGTGGGTTTTTTTTCACCATCACAATACATTTGATTTAATAAAATAAAATAAAAATATCATGAACTAAGTTCTCTTCAATAGTTTTAATAAGAAAATGTTTTAAAATGTTATTATACTTCTTTTTTTTCCTCTCTTAAAAAAATTGACACATTATTCCAGCCTTCCAGTGTACTCCTCATGTGTAAAACTATAAAACAGGAAGCACAAGGATTTAAAATTATTAATCTTCTATATAAAATTGTTTTTTTCATTATGCAGACATTTGCATATACAACATTAATATATAGGTGTACATATTGATGAGGGAAAAAGAACCTGGATGCTAATTAAGTCCTCTGCTTCATTGTGATTTTTTTAACCATTAATAGGAAATTATATTTTTGCAAGGTAAGAATTCATAATACACTCAATAACAATGATTATTCCTTGAAAGCAATTGAAAGCACTCTACAATAATATAGAATTGGGCAGTTTTTACTAGTTTTCCAGTGTTTCAGGACAGAGCTTCAATTAGCTTTTTTGATGAAAGTTCTTTCATTTTTTATAGAAATTCAGCATGCCATTTACTCTTTGCTACAATCTAAGAACAAATCTCTTGATTTTAGTTTTAAAACCTAATTTATAGCAATACACATGAAAAGAAACTGTTGTCAGCCTGTTTTTTAATTGCTATTTTTTTTCTAATTAAATCCTTGAATAAATCTTATGATTAATTTAAAAAAATAAAATATCTAATCAATATACAAAAAAGTAGAAAGTATATTTTCTCAAATCTCTAGCTTTGATAAAAGAAAATGAAATTTTTTTTTTACTTCATAAAAAATATATATGATTAATAACAAAAAAACTTTGATAATTTTAATCCATTTTAATTAATTATACTTTTATAAGATAATAAGAAAAACAAGTTGATTTTTAATTTTTTTTAACTTTTAGATAGATAAAATAAAATATAGCATTTTTTTGTTTGTAATACAAAAAGAATAATAAAATATTTGTACATATAAAATCAAATTCTTCAAGTGTATATTTTATTAAACATTCCACTTTTATTGTTAAAGGAGGTTGCCTTGACAACAGATTAAGATTGTTGATTGTTATTTATATTAGGATTGTCTACATGTTGACTAATTTTAATGATGAATATATTTATCTATATCATGTATATTTATATATTATATCTACAAAACTATTTTTAATCTGAATCTACATTTACTTTAAAATATTTCTTTAGTTCATTAGTGTATTGATATTTACAGTGTTAGCTGATGATAACTTGTGATGGGGTTCAATCATTATCATTTCATCACAATATAGTATTTTACAATAAAGATGTTGAAATTTTTATAAGCCAAATTGTTAAAGTAACATAAAAATAATATGTTAACTTGTTTTTTAAACAATGAATCACCTAAGGCTTATTGCATAAACATTCTATTTCAATGTTCCTTTTCCCAGATTCATTATTTACATTCTTATAATCCTCTTTTAAATATATTTTCTTGTGTATTGGGCTTTATTTCTTGTATGACATCACTTACTAAACATTTACATGTGATATACTCAGAAAAAAGTTTAGCCTATTTTTATTATCCAAATTGCCTAGTTTCTGATCTCAGTAATCTATTCTAGATTTCCAATTTTTTTGTCCACTTTTATATCTTTCACAGCAAAAATAATATTTTATTTGCTTTATCAATTTAAAATATATTTGTTGTTAAAATAATTATAATCAATTGTTACTAATATCCTATTCTTACTGTCCAAAAAAGATATTAGTGAGATATTTAAAAAGACACAAAACAATTAGAAAATTAATACAGATTCAGTAAAAAGATAAAGTCTTTTTAATGGTATATTGATGAGTGTATTTATATGCTATGTTCACATTCTGGGATTTGAATTTCAACCTAATTAACTTGATTTAGTTTTTATATAATCAGACAAAACTTTTTTGGATACCTTAAATCAGTCCACCTAAAAATCTAATTATTAATTAATCAATTGATATCTAACTAGTATTAGTTAAAGAATAATGGTCCCACATTAATCTGAGAATGTCAGATAAGCATCAATGTGTTGATTGTAAACCATAAAAAAGATAACATCATGATGTAACCTTCATTCCATCTGGGAAAAGAAAAATACTGTTATAGAAACTATTTGTAATTTTTTGTAATGATTTTTTTTTTTTAAAGGGAAGATGAAAAAGAAGATATAGTCAAAAGATGAAAAGAAATGTTTTTAGTTATGACACATAGATATGAATATTTTTATCTCAAGATTTAAAAAAGTAGTAAATATTAAATATATATGCATTTTACCTCAGATATTGTATACCAAGTACCAAACTTGTCAAAAGATCTTCTTTGAACTTCTCTCATAAAATCTTCATAATTTTCATTAGGAGGCTTGTACAAGCTTATTAACAGCAACGACTCATACGCTTTGGCTGCTTTCTGGAAAACAAAAAGAAAGAATATTCCTTTGCAGGCACGTTTTTGAAATTTCTAAAAAAAAGTTTTTTAGATGTAAAAGTTTAAAAAAAACATAAAAAAACAAAATTCAATATTATAAGTTATATAAATAATGTAGAAAGTAGTTTTTTAAAAAAATGTACTGAAAATAATTATGTAATAAAACTTATTAGTAAACAACTTTTTAATAGAATACTTTTTACATGTTAAAAACATATGTGTGTTATGCGTATATGCGTGTGAACAATAATATCTATTATCTATAATAATTAATTTTTTTCAGATCACTGCAATAGATAAAATTAAAATAGGTTTTAAGGGTTCTGTATAGAAATTGTCAGCAATAAAGAAAATGAATCAAGTTACTGAAAGTAATTTAAAAATATCTATTCAAAATGTAGTGTGTTGATTGTCCACGTTTGTGGAAATTTTTTCTACATCTATTTAAGCAGAATCTTTTTTAAAATTTACCACAGCTTGTAATTTGGTTCTCACCAATAAATATCCTTCCTTTACAGAGAACTATCAAATACTGTTTTTCAAAGTCTAATTTTAATTTTATTTATATTATATACATTACCATAATGACCTTATTTCATGTCCTACTTAAACAAACAGTTGGCACCCTTCTCTTCCTCCATCATAGAACAATCACTAGTTAATTAACAGGTTCACAAACACATGAATGAGTTAATATTGCATGCTAGTAAAATAAATTCAAAAATAATTCAAATAAATTTGCATTACATTGTTACAGCATTCTTTTCTCTAAACAGTTTGTGCTTTTAATATTTGTTTTATTGTCTATCCTTTCATTATGACTCTTATTATATATATATTTAGATAATAAACTTGATTTTGCATGAAGCTAGATAGTTCACAGACATAAATCATGTGATATTATCTCAAGCTTATCAACATCGGAATTATCACTGTTGTTAAGGCAACATCTATGAATAAAATATGGACATTTATCTTTCAGTTTTGTCTATATTAATATCTTAGACCAGAGTGAAAAATGGATTTCCACCTTTTATTCATAGATATTGCCTTGACAACTGATTGAAAATTCCTGTTGTTGTTAAGATTTGTTTATTATCTTGCAATTTATATATATATAAACACCTGGGACTTGTTTTATGCGGTAGATAGGTTCCTCAGAAAATGCACACAAAAGAAATTGCACAAAAATAAACATAACTGACCTTGAAAAATGGGGGATCAGTTCTGTAATTTTCAGAAATTGGCATAAAAGCAAAGCAACAATGAAAATTTACTTTAAAATTTCCATTAAAAAAATAAGGAAAAAAGTATGACTAATAAAAAATTTCAAATATTTGAAAAAAATTAATATAAGCCAAACTTTTTTTACTTTTTTATTAACTACAGTATTTAATTTTACATTTTTTCATACATATTTTATTCATTACCACTATTTGACAATATGTGTCCATTTGTGAACTAGTAAGAAATCAGATTCATGATGTGATGATGTTCAACTAGTGCCACTTTCAGTCTTGTGCTGTGTTAATGGTTTTTTGTTTTTATATTAAATAAATGAGATCACAATCAAAACAATATTTTCAGTTTATAAAATCAATAAAATCTTTGTTATTATTTATTTTAAAAATCTAAAAAAATATTTATTTCTGTTAATATCTAACAAAATATGTTTTAAAAGTTTAAAATTTTTGAATGTTTATTGCGATATTTTTATATATACATGTATAGATCTATTATTATTATTATTATTATTTATTCATTAGTATAAGTAGGTTATTTACATAGAAGCTAAGATTCTAAATACAGCTTCAGGCAATATTCATGTTAGCTGCTAATATAATGTTATATTTTTGAACAAAAAAAATATTTCAAGTCAAAATAAGTTATTAATAAATTAAATTTCTTGATGTCTAATAAATATAGTGAAATATGAAAGATATTAAGAAGAAACATAAATTCCATAACTTCAAAATTGCATTAAAATAATCTGCATAAAATGATACCCAGGTGGATATTAGAAGGAATTTAAACTCAAACATTCAAGCTCCCTACAGCCATCCATTCCAACTTTACAACTGATGCACATGACCACATGTGAAAAAGATAAATGATCTCCAATTTATGTATTTTGTGGTAAACCATCATTCATCACTTGGTCCGAAACATGATCTCCCACCCATATATATAATCAGTTCTCAGTTTATATTAAGACAGGAAATCTTTAAACTTTAGTGGACAGACTTTAATCTCCACACTTCAACTCTTTTAGCCATTCATATCATTTAAAATCTGATGATGGAATACTCAAATCCCTTGTTGATGCCAATATTATTGTCATACCCATGGTGACTCTATGTCACTCTGACCCCCTTATATATAGAATCTTAATATGTCCATTTAGATACAGAGAAAAATATTGAGCAGAATACAGTTTTGAATATGTGATATTTAAATACAAGTGTAATGTCTATATTGAACTTAGTGTAATTAGGAGGTGAACTCAAAATTTCAAGCTCCCTACAGGCATCCACTTCATCTTGTATAACTGATGCACATGACCACATAAATGTGAAAAAGATAAACAATCTTTAATATATCTATTTCATGCTAAACCAGCATTCATCTGTTGGTCAAGATCATCTCTCATACATATGTATAACCAGTGCTCAGCCTATCTTATATATATGATACTTATGTATGGTAAATGATGATGTGGACTAGTGAGTGCTGGTTTAGTATGAAATATTTATATTGGAAATCATTTACCTTTTTCACATGTATATAGTCATGTGTATTGGCTGTATAAGGTGGAGTGGATGGCTATAGGGAGCTTGCAATTCTGAGTTCAAATATTTTCTAATTACATTAAATTCAATATAGATAATATACTTGTGTTTAAATATTACATATTGAGCCTGTATTCTGCCCATCACTCTTCTGTGTACTTAAATGGGCATGACTTATGATCAACATGGATATGGCAATAATATTCACATCAACAAGAGCTTTGAGTGTTCCATGATCAGATTTTCAAAGATATGGATGGCTGAAGGAATGGAGGGTGGAGATTGAAGCCTTTCCATTAAAGTTTGAAGATTTGCTATCTTTATATATATATATATATATATATGTGTGTGTGTGTGTGTGTGTGTGTGTAAGAAACACTGATTTGGATCAACTGTTGGTGCTGGTTTAGTATGAAATAATTATATTGAAAATCATTTATCTTTTTCACATTATGTGGTCAAGTGTATTGGTTGTATAAGATGGTGTAGTTAGTTGTAAGCAGCTTAAAAGTCTGAGAGTTCAAATTCCTTTTAATTATATTAAAATCAATATAGACAATATACTTGTATTTGAATATTATATATTGTGACCACCTGAATGGGCACAAGGGTTTAAGGTACTTTGTATCTGCAATAAATAGTTATATTATATTAAAAAAAATGAAATAGCCTTAGAATTTTAAAATTTTTTGCTGGAGATTGTTTAATGCTTAGATATGGGTTGCTTATGCAATTTATTGACCACTTGATAGGTATTCATTATTATTAGTGTGGTTAATGAGGTATTTAATATAAGAAAGAGGGGTTGTTTATTAATGGAATTGATACATTTTGTCAGAAAGATGCAAAGTTATTTTAAATTAGTGTAGTATTAGTTGAATGGTTTTAAAATTATTTATTCATTAATACTTATCCTTTTGTCAACAATTAATAGCCATTTCAATCATATTTAGTTAAGATAGTTTAATATTTAGGTTGTAGTACATGTGCATGAATGTATGACTCTACATCATTTTCATTTCATTTTCATCTTTTAATAACAGCAAACAATAGTATATTCACAATAAAAACATTTAAATTACAATAATTATCTTAAATAATTTAACAAATATATATTTCTTTCCAATAATTAATAGATAGTTGAATCAATAGATTATTTTACAAATTGAATAAATTATTAATCATTTTTATTTAATAGTTAATTAATATTCATTTTTCTTTCAAGTTTGTAAAAGCTATTTATTTTATTATTATTTTCATCTTGATTTTAATTCTAAAAATCAAAATGTTTTTTTTTTTTGTAAAGATTTTTTTTTGAATATGTAATTAGCTGAGATAGAAGAAGCATGGGAGTAAGCTAGTGGAAGGAAATGAACTTTGCAAAAGAGAGCTTTTTATAAAAAAAATCTCCAGTGAAAAAATTTGCATATTATGTAATATAATTGTAGCCAAAAACAGTGGCTGATTATTGTGAAAGTAAAACCAGTTGCTGAAGTCAAACTGATTTTAAAAAAGACTTTGGAGTAAAATTTCTAAAGGATCCCAAGAAATTTATTATGGGACAAGTTAATTTCAGAATGCAGTTTTAAAATTTAAAAAAGGTACTCAGTTTACTTTATTCTCCTTAATTTAAACATTTTGAATTTAACCTCTTCATGACTATTGCTCTTTTAAAAATGTATGTTAATAACGTCCAGTCTACATTACTTCACTTAATTATCATTTCAAATAGGAATAAATTGTATGAATATTATTGTTGAGTCATTAACCAATGTGTGTTCTTTAATATATCTGGAAAACGCATGCAGAACTATTTTACAGAATATATTTTGATTCTCCACTATTTTCCGTGTTATGTTTTTGTGAGAATTAAACATAGACTTAAGGACATGCATATTTTGATAAATCATGCCATGTTTAAATTCATCATAAAGAGATGACAGTATTTGTTTGTCTGGTATTTCTGGAAATAATATATGTTAAATGAAGGAAATAAATGTGAGCTACTTCAAATTAAATATCTGTTTAAATTGAATAGAAGAATAGAAATGCTGGTATTTTTTGTTCTCTTCGATAAAGATGAAAAATAAAACAAAGTATTATTAAATGCTATTCAATAAACTACTAAAAATAATTACGTATTCAATTTAGAACTACAACGGAATAAGTGAGATAATTCCTGTCCAACAGTAGTTAAAAATTTATTATATTCTTGTCATAATAGAAGATAAATTGATTGCTTATGTATGATACAGTAACTTAAATAACTTTGTTATGAACATTGAAGATGCTGAGTTCTATTTAAGCATGACTATATTTGTTTGGTTATCCTACAGCAGTTTATTTTAGTTTAAAATTCAGTTTGGAATGTGTCCCATATTGTTTCATAAACCTGGAACTGAGCTTTGCAAGTGAACTTTTATTTTAAATTACAAAACTAATAACTTTTGTTTCTTTATTTTTTTTTATTGCTTGTCATAATTACTGTATATGATAGGTAGATAGGCTTTATTTATTATTATGTTTATTTATAATTTGGGTATTTTGACCACCAAGAACGTCTCTGAAGCATATCCAAATGAGGAGTACGCTGGTAAAAATTGATTGTGTTCAAACAGGTCTTATTGTTCTTTTACGAAGGTAAAAGAAATAAATATTTTTTTAAAATATATTATTAGAGAGGTTTACATTTATTTTGTATACTTTATTATCTCAAAGTGAAAATTTTGTTCTTTTTTTAAATCAACGAACTTATAATAGAAGTAGTTTGTAAGATATGAAAGAAAGTTTGTTCGTAATAATTATAAGTATTAAATTAAAAGTTATACCTTAATGCAATATTTAATTACCATGTTGCCTGCATAGTGTGTAATTTAGAGTTAATATTATATATATTTTTGTTCGCGGGTGTGTGTTTGTTTTGCACAATTATGATATTTGTTTGATAAAGTTTAGTTTGTGAATATTTTATGCATAAATTTTATACATTGTCATATTCTACTGAGTTGAATGGATTGGTATGTTATCTGTATGTATTTATCTGCCAGCGTGTATTTATAATGTTAGATATTTAGAAAAGCTATGAGAATAGAAAGAAATCTGATTGCATTATAATGTCTGTAGGGATAAAAGATCTTGCTTATTTAGTATATGTTAATAATTTTCCATGAGTAGAGCCTAGTTTATATTATAAGTTGTATGATTAAATGATATTTTGAAGTGATGTTTTCTTAGAGCCTGGTGATGAGGAATAATTCCCCACCAATAATGTATTTAGAAGTAGATGAGTTATTGTTGAAGTATGATTAAATGATGCTTAGGAAGTTATGTGACATTTTTCTTGGATTCTTGGTGATGAGTAAATGTTATCCATCAAAAGTATATTTAGAATCAGATGAATTATTGTAGAAGTGTTCAGTAAAAGTTTAGCTGCTCCTCATGTAGATTCCCCTTATAACGTATAGTATGTATAATCATGAAAATATAGCTATGTGTTAATTAATAAGTGGCCAGATAAATTGTTAGATTAATTCTTGATGTAGTATTAGTGTCTTATTTCATTGATGAATCACGACATTGTTCGAAATAAAATAATTGTATGATATTTTCTTAATGAATGGAGAGTTTATAGAAAAGATTGTTTTATATTATTGCTGCTTGAACGTACACACACACGCATAATATAAATAATATCGCATATATAAAGTATAGAATTATTGAAATTAAAATGAGAAATAAATGTTTTTTTTTTTTTGGAAATACATTACATTCATTTAAATAGAAGTATAAAGTATTAAGATTAAAACGGGAAATAAATATTTTAAAATACAGTGTATTTATTTAAATAAAGTTTAAAAATCATCAGAATAAACATGATTTTGTTGCTATAAATGAAAGGTATACGTAATTGAAAGTGATTATTTAGTCAATTAGAGAAAGTTGCTTTGTTGAGAGCCAAATATAAGTAATTTGATTTATTTTGTTAATCAAGAGTAATATCCTCTCAAAGGTATTTTTTTGTGTGCTAATAATATAACGTTATTTATTTATTGCCATGAAGATGAAACATGTAGGCAAAGCATGTGTTCGAAGTCAGGATATTTAAGCTTTGTTATTAATTTGCTTTGATGGTAGGGATAATCCCGAACTGATGCTTAAAGTTTATTTGATAATTTAAAAATCTGTAAAACAAATAGTCCATTTGTTAATATCATATTAAACCAAGTTTATTTTATTGTAATAAATGATTTGTTTTAATTATTTAAAATCTTAAAATCTGTGTCTTGAGTTATTCTTGTGTACATTCATGATTTCCATTTCCACATCTCCACATTTCATAAATCTATTACAAAATAGATATATTATTTTAGAGTTATAATATTAAATTTGCTAGTGTCTGACAATATTGTTTTTCTTAATCCAAACATTATAAAGAACATTTGCCACTTGATAAACGTATTAGAAAGGTTGCCAAGTCAGTATATTTGTTAGATGATGATATGAGATTAAAATACCCTATTTCTGTCATTATCTTATCATTGAAACACAGTAAAATATTTAGTCAATTTGTTTCATTATATTTTTCTCATACTTTAGAATTATAACTTATGGGCCAATGTAGTTTATTAATTCAACTGTGTTTGTTAAAATTCCCTGAGATCTTATTGTTTATTTCTTGATTGGCATTAAAGTAGGTGTTTAGATTATGATATGCCAAGTCATAGAATTGTTTAAGAATATAATTATAGCAAGCTGATATATGTTATACTTGGATGAAGGAAGAAATTAAATTTAAAGTATATTTTAATAGACTGTACCAAATAAACATTATGATTCTTTATTATACAATTAATTAACAAAGGAATTTACATTATATTAAATGTTTTGTAATATTTCTTCTTTTATTCATTTATTATCATATATCTTATGAACTGCCTATAGCCTCCCACTGAGCTAAGCTGAACATAAACTTAAATATAGAGTCTCAGTAATAATTTGTATTATATATTTTGTTATATTGTTCTATTTATTAATAGAACTGGCGCCTGGGCATTTCGTTCATGTAATGTATATGAGAGGTGTTGGGAGTGTAGGTTATAGGGTACGTTTTCTATTCGCCCATCATGGGGCAGACATAGCCTAGACATGGCTTTGACATAGCTTTGGTGGCAATGATTGACTGATGATGATGAGAAGTATGTTTTCTGGATGCCCATTGTGGTGGCTTGAGATATATTTGACATCTCAGTAGATAGATTGCAATACAGATTTTGTTGTATGAAAGTGGTAGCTCAATCAATTGTGCAATGATGATGATTGGACTAGGTTTTCTGGTGACCAATGTGGATGTGCAATGTGTATTGGGGCTACACATAGTCTAGGTTGGATTGTGGTGCCCAGATATCTTGGCATCGAGTAGTTTAGTAAATTTTTTGGATTATTTAACTTTTTTTTTGGTGTGCCAATTTTGGACATCGATTGACATTGATTGATTAATGATTGGGTAACTAGGCATCACTGATTGATCATGATGATCCTGGTGAGGTTTTCTGGTGCAACATAGTGGCCTGATTGGTTAATAGATGATTAACTATAGAACTGTTTTTTGTTGTCTGGTGTACTAGGCCCAATGATGATGATTATAGTAGATTTTTTTTTGGGTGCGCTAATGTAGCTGCATGATTGATTAATGGTGGATAATTATAGTGCTAGTTGTTGATATTTGATGTGTCAGGTCACAATGATTAGATATGAAGTTGGTTTCTGGATTCCCAACATTTGATGTATGGATATATTGTGACATAGATAAGACAAGTTGTGGCTTTGTGGGCTTGATAACTATAGTGATGTAGGTCTGATAGGATTATATTGTACACAGCCAGCATATAAAAATTTGATAAATAAAGGTTGTCTAGTGTTGTAAATATTAGTTATAGTTTTGAATGGTACAGAGAACTTAACTTAATGATCATGCTTATTAAAATTGTGTTGTCTTCATTATTATATAGAAGTCAATTTAATGTACAATATGAGTGTAGGTGAATACAGAGATTTTATCCAGCTAACTCATTAATGTTTGGATCGATATTGTCAGAGTAAATGTGGAAACCAAATGTTGCATGAAATAACACAACTAAACATACTAGAATGACCTTAAGTATTTGTAAGTGATAATGGAAAATTTAGAATGTTTGATTGGGGAGGGGAAGTGAAGCTGATGTACCATTTCTTTGTCTACAAATATTAATAAGTAAAATTATAAAGTACAATGGAAGAGTTTAATATTGGTAAAGATTTGGGTGGGTCCCAGGAAATATCTCCAGAGGTGATTGTTTTATCTCCTGATATAGATTCAGGAAATGAGACTATGAATTTGACAAATAAAAAAGATAGTAAGGCAGAAAATGTCCCATATGGAGGAATGGAGGAATACTTCCAGGAGATGTCTAGGATAATTGACAAGTATCACAAACAAAGATTAGAGATAATAACATCAGAAATATCAAAAATGATGCTACAGAAATTGGCAAATGATGTTCAACCAGAATCTGAATTAAATCAAATAAAAAAAAAGATGACATTTGTTGATTCTGTTAGTGAGAACCCTCAGTTAGTTATTCAATCAGTTAGTCAATGTAATATATCAGTTGGTAAAGAAGTGGACGATCAAAAATAAATTGCTGAAGTGGTTGATCCAGATATTGAAATGAGTAGTATCAAAGTAAATGAAATGGAACAGGATAGACAGTCTGAGAATAAAGAAGTAGAGAATAGAGAACAGAATTGTGTAGCAGCAGAATCAGATTTCCAAGCTACACATTGAAACAGATAAGGGCAATGAAGGCAGATTGTCAAAGACACATAAAAAAAATGAAAGAAGCAGTATTAGAAATTTGGGAGTGTAACCAAGAATTAGAATTGCATAAAAAAGAAATAGCAGAGAAAATTAAGGAAGCATGAAAGGTATGCCAAAGACACTTAGTTACGGGTTTGAAGCCTCAAAATTTTGTAAGAGGAAGGAAATTAGATGTTCCTAGTCAAGTAGAAACAAAGTTAGAAGTATCAGAAGTGAAGTTAGAAATGCAAGATAGTAAAAGTCAAAGTATAGAAATGAAAGAAGTTAATGAAAATATTAGTAGCCAAATACTCAAACTAGAAATTACAGAATTATGTATTAAAGGTCAACTACATAAGAGTAGGTTAAATGATAATAACCTAGTATTGCCAGTTAAGGATAAAGGTTGACTGATTGCTAAATTGTTTCATAAAAATTACAGTTTATATGGTCATGAACTAAACGCATATCAAAAGATTGGAGAGATAGTTAATAAGGAACTAAAATTGGATAAGAAGGAAGTTACAAATGTGTTTAATGATTTTAAAAAAAATTGTGATAAGGATGATGATATTATTAGATTAATGAAGTTAGGAGTGTCTTCTTTGGGCATAAAATATCCCGAAATGTTGAGAAGCAAATTGGTAAAGATTACTGATATTACCAGCAATAAATTTAAAGATAAAAATAAAGGTATAGCTTCTGAGTGTGCTCTTAATAATGTAGATCATAATATAAAGAGGAATGTAGTAAACATGTAATACCTAGTATAGAACAAATAATGGAATATTGTAGTCATGTTAAAGAGACTGATAAGCTAAAAATTAAATGCAAGATTAAGTAGACACATATATTTTGTATAAACTTTAAAAAAAAAAGTTATTGATCTAGAAAAAAACTTGAGAAAGGCCAAATTTAAACTCAAAGGAGCAAAAGGAAAGTTAGTTTATAAAAATACTCTTAAGAAAGTCAAAAATAAAGAAAAGAATAGCCAAAAGATTAAAGTTAAATCCCAGACAATAAGGGTGAATTCTCATATAGAAAGATTTGTTAAAAAAAAAGAAATCAAGAATATAAACATGAGATTTAGAAGATACCCACAATTCTCATAGCTTCATACCATATCCAGTTAAAATACCAGATAGTTAATAGATGTGAGAATATAAAATTCTGTATCCATAGTTTTCTAAAGTGTGAATTAATTTTATTTGTGTTGTTTAATAATGTTTAACATAACCTAACAGTGTTAAATAATTCTTTTTTTTCTTTTATAAGGATGGGGGATTTGTGACCATCTGAATGGGAACAAGGGTTTAAGGTACTTTGTATCTGCAATAAATAGTTATATTATATTAAAAAAAAATGAAATAGCCTTAGAATTTTAAAATTTTTTGCTGGAGATTGTTTAATGCTTAGATATGAGTTGCTTATGCAGTTTATTGACAACTTGATAGGTATTCATTATTATTAGTGTGGTTAATGAGGTATTTAATATAAGGAAGAAGGGTTGTTTATTAATGGAATTGATACATTTTGTCAGAAAGATGCAAAGTTATTTTAAATTAGTGTAGTATTAGTTGAATGGTTTTAAATTTTTTTATTCATTAATACTTATCCTTTTGTCCACAATTAATAGCCTATTCAATCATATTTAGTTAAGATAGTTTAATATTTAGGTTGTAGTACATGTGCATGCATGTATGACTCTGCATCATTTTCATTTCATTTTCATCTTTTAATAACAGCAAACAATAGTATATATTCACAATAAAAACATTTAAATTACAATAATTATCTTAAATAATTTAACAAATATATATTTCTTTCCAATAATTAATAAATAGTTGAATCAATAGATTATTTTACAAATTGAATAAATTATTAATCATTTTTATTTAATAGTAAATTAATATTCATTTTTCTTTCATGTTTGTAAAAGCTATTTATTTTATTATTATTTTTATCTTGATTTTAATTCTAAAAATCAAAGTGTTTTTTTTGTAAAGATTTTTTTTTGAATATGTAATTAGCTGAGATAGAAGAAGCATGGGAGTAAGCTAGTGGAAGGAAATGAACTTTGCAAAAGAGAGATTTTTATAAAAAAAAATCTCCAGTGAAAAAATTTGCATATTTTGTAATGTAATTGTAGCCAAAAACAGTGGCTGATTATTGTGAAAGTAAAACCAGTTGCTGAAGTCAAATTGGTTTTAAAAAAGACTTTGGAGTAAAATTTCTAAAGGATCCCAAGAAATTTATTATGGGACAAGTTAATTTCAGAATGCAGTTTTAAATTTTAAAAAAGGTACTCAGTTTACTTTATTCTCCTTAATTTAAACATTTTGAATTTAACCTCTTCATGAGTATTGCTCTTTTAAAAATGTATGTTAATAACTTCCAGTCTACATTAATTCACTTAATTATCATTTCAAATAGGAATAAATTGCATGAATATTATTGTTGTGCCATTAACCAATGTGTGTTCTTTAATATATCTGGAAAACGCATGCAGAACTATTTTACAGAACATATTTTGATTCTCCACTATTTTCCATGTTATGTTTTTGTGAGAATTAAACATAGACTTAAGGACATGCATATTTTGATAAATCATGCCATGTTTAAATTCATCATAAAGAGATTACAGTATTTGTTTGTCTGGTATTTCTGGAAATACTACGTATGAAGGAAATAAATGTGAGCTACTTCAAATTAAATATCTGTTTAAATCGAATAGAAGGATAGAAATGCTAATAATTTTTGTTCTCTTCAATAAAGATGGAAAATAAAACAAAGTATTATTAAATGCTATTCAATAAACTACTAAAAATAATTACGTATTCAATTTAGAACTACAACGGAATAAGTGAGATAATTCCTGTCCAACAGTAGTTAAAAATTTATTATATTCTTGTCATAATAGAAGATAAATTGATTGCTTATGTATGATACAGTAACTTAAATAACTTTGTTATGAACATTGAAGATGCTGAGTTCTATTTAAGCATGACTATATTTATTTGGTTATCCTACAGCAGTTTATTTTAGTTTAAAATTCAGTTTGAATGTGTCCCATATTGTTTCATAAACCTGGAACCGAGCTTTGCAAGTGAACTTTTATTTTAAATTACAAAACTAATAACTTTTGTTTCTTTATTTTTTTTATTGCTTGTCATAATTATTGTATATGATAGGTAGATAGGCTTTATTTATTATTGTCTTTATTTATAATTTGGGTATTTTGACCACCAAGAACATCTCTAAAGCGTATCCAAATGAGGAGTATGCTGGTAAAAATTGATTGTGTTCAAACAGGTCTTATTATTCTTTTACGAAGGTAAAAGAAATAAATATTTTTTTAAAATATATTATTAGAGACGTTTACATTTATTTTGTATACTTTATTATCTCAAAGTAAAAATTGTGTTCTTTTTTTAAATCAACGAACTTATAATAGAAGTAGTTTGTAAGATATGAAAGAAAGTTTGTTCGTAATAATTATAAATATTAAATTAAAAGTTATACCTTAATGCAATATTTAATTACCATGTTGCCTGCATAGTGTGTAATTTAGAGTTAATATTATATATATTTTTGTTCGCGGATGTGTGTTTGTTTTGCACAATTATGATATTTGTTTGATAAAGTTTAGTTTGTGAATATTTTATGCATAAATTTCATACATTGTCATATTCTACTGAGTTGAATGGATTGTATGTTATGTATTTATCTTCCAGCGTGTATTTATAATGTTCGATATTTAGAAAAGCTATGAGAATAGAAAGAAATCTGATTGCATTATAATGTCTGTAGGGATAAAAGATCTTGCTTATTTAGTATATGTTAATAATTTTCCATGATTAGAATCTAGTTTATATTATAAGTTGTATGATTAAATGATATTTTGAAGTGATGTTTTCTTAGAGCCTGGTGATAAAGAATAATTCTCCACCAATAATGTATTTAGAAGTAGATGAGTTATTGTTGAAGTATGATTAAATGATGCTTAGGAAGTTATGTGACATTTTTCTTGGATTCTTGGTGATGAGTAAATGTTTTCCATCAGAAGTATATTTAGAATCAGATGAATTATTGTAGAAGTGTTCAGTAAAAGTTTAGCTGCTCCTCATGTAGATTCCCCTTATAACATATAGTATGTACAATCATAAAAATATAGCTATGTGTTAATTAATAAGTGGCCAGATAAATTGTTAGATTAATTCTTGATGTAGTATTAGTGTCTTATTTCATTGATGAATCACGACATTGTTCGAAATAAAATAATTGTATGATATTTTCTTAATGAATGGAGAGTTTATAGAAAAGATTGTTTTATATTATTGCTGCTTGAACATACACACACACACGTAATATAAATAATATCGCGTATATAAAGTATAGAATTATTGAAATTAAAATGAGAAATGAATGTTTTTTTTTTTTTGGAAATACATTACATTCATTTAAATAGAAGTATAAAGTATTAAGATTAAAATGGGGAAATAAATATTTTAAAATACAGTGTATTTATTTAAATAAAGGTTATAAATCATCAGAATAAACATGATTTTGTTGCTATAAATGAAAGGTATACGTAATTGAAACTGATTATTGAGTCAATTTGAGAAAGTTACTTTGTTTTTTTTTCAAATGTTCAAAAACTGGATTTTTACTTTATTCAAGCTACTTTGGACCTTCATTATGATGACTGAATAGGTCAAAGGAAAAACTGCCAACTGCTAATTTATCTTGGGCATCTGAGAATTTGACATTATTTTCAAATATATCTCTAGTTTTTTTTTAAAACAAAAAATTTTATTAACAAAGTTTACATGGTTTCATGATACTGTTTTCATACATGGTATACTGCATCACTGATTGCAAAAGTTCATAAGATTAAACGCTTGGTAGATCAATCCTGGACCAAGTCTCTTTGTATAACCATTCTGGTGCAAGCAGCTGGTCCCCGGCAACTTATGCTCTTGACAAGACCTATAAAGGTCTCTGTGACTGAAGATCCTGAATTATGGAAACACACATTCACATCTGGTCAACCAGACTGCAAAGGTAAGGAAGACAGAGAATCAGATATGAGAAAAAATTCCTGTCTTGATGGCGTTCTGGATATTTAAGGCTTCTCCAATGTCAGATGTAACTTTCTCTGTGATGAAATTTCTGATTTGTAAAAGAAATGGACAATTATAAAGTAAATGTTGGATGGTTTCATTGGCAGTATTACATAGCTGGCATTGAGGATTGGATTTTGGTGAATCCTCTTTTCCATACTAAGAAATGGTTAGTGGGTATGGATGAGATGTTGAGCTTTAATATAAAATCTATGTATTTTGGTTCAACAAACCAGTTCTTCAATTTTTTAAGCAATGGTTTATTGTCTATGTTCAATGTGGTCAGGAGGGCAGTCTGGTTTTGAAATCTGAGGTTATAGGCCTGCCAGTAGGTTATTTTACCTTCAAAAAAGGTTTTAGATAGATTTATCAGCTTGGTGACATGTAACCAAATAATTGTGGCCCATCTGCTAGAAAGAGGTAGCAGTGTGTCTGTAGGTTCCACTGGAGTGGCTAGGTTTATTTCTGGCTGTTTTAAGTGAATTGTACATAACTGCAATTGCCTTCTGTAAATAGATTGTTGAAAAAGAGTGCAATCCAAGTCCATTTAACTCTCTGGGCATTTGCATCTTACAGATGCTGATGGCAACAATCTTTCCACTCCACATGAGCTTTGAACACAGTGAGTTCATTGATGACTGAAATGCTTTAGTGGGTTTAATTATGGGAAGATAATATTTCAATCTCGGAAACACCAGCATGTTGAGAAGGGCTACTTTGCCCAGCAGGGAAAGAGAGATTCGAGATAAAGATCGAACCACTTTGCTAGTTTTTTCCAAGATGGAGTGATGGATATCTTTTGCCATAGCAAGTCTGGACTTGGCCATAGGAAAACCGAGGAAGAGTTGCGGCTCAGCTGTAAAGACTGATGGAATCACTGAGCCAGTACTGATTTTCCACATGGAGGACTTACTGTAGTTGATGTTCAGATTTAGTTTCTTTGAATATTTATCAATGATTTGTGTGAGTGTTGGAAGGTGAGTTTTATCGGGGAGAAAGATGGTGACATCATCAACATAGGTTATGTGTTGTATATGATGTTTCAGGGCTGGCATGAAAATTCCAGAAAGTCTGCATTCAATCTCTCTAAGCATAGGATTTATATAGGTGATGAAGCAGAGAGTGGCGAGTGGCGATCCCTGGGGAATGGAAAGATGAGGTCTGAAACAATTGGACAGTCTTCCATCCAGTGACATAAAGATAGATCTGTTCAAAAGCAGATTACCAATAATTCTGCTATAGATGCCAGGGACTTGATAATCAAGGAGAGTCTGGAGTAGGACAGTGGGTATAACAGAGTCAAAAACTGAGGCAAAGTCAAGTTGAATAACTATAGGCTTGGAGTTTTTGTGTGGTCTGATGTGTTCTACCAGAAGAAGAAAACACTGTGCAGCATCCGTGGTGGAAGAGCCCTTACGTGCAAATTGATATGGCATGATGTGTGTATAGAGTAGATCTTGGATTTTGTCCTTGACTATGGCCTAAATGATCTTAATTAGGAGATGAATCATGGAAATTGGCCTTATGTTGGATAGGGTAGAGGGATTGATGGGCTTTTTTAGGAAAAGAACAAGGGCCACATGGTACAGGTCTGGAAGGTTTTGAATCTCTCCTGCCAGAACATCTATCATCCACAGTACAATGGGGACTGTGAAATGTCTCAGGTGGACAAGTACAAATCTCAGAATTCCATGGAGTCCCGGATGAACACTCTCTGGATAGCCATGAGCTTTTGGATTATCTGATTTTCATTGATATCATGAGCGATTCCATCTTCCAAGTGATTCCAGATGTTTCCAATTTCAAATTTATAATTCTGTAGCCTGGCCTGAAAGCGTTCATGAATCTTTGCAAGAATTTCTGGGCCACTGAGGCAACCCTGATCTACTGACAATGAAGTAGGTGTGGGTTTGGCCACTGAACCAATTGCCCAGCCAATGTAGCTGTGGGTTCAGCTATGCTGGTTGGCCAAGAAGATTTTAGACCTTTTAGTAGCAATGTAATGTGTGAGGACCTTTTGCTTGCTATGGTATTGAGTTTTTAGCTCCAAAATATCTTGGGGATGAATGTCAATATGGTGTAGAGATTTTAACCTGTTGTTTATGGCATCCAAATCTTTTAATAGTTGATTTGGACCTTTGGTTTTCTTTGTGTACAAGTCTATGAGTGAGCTCAGTATACCGGTGAAAGATGACCAAGCCTGTAGTGGAGGCAAAGTAAGAATTTTGATGTTTTGGAACAAGATATATGCTTCAGAGAAAATGAGTTCTGGAGTTGCTGCTTTGTTGAGTAGTCTAATGGTAGGTGTATAATCTATATGAACTGTGGTGGTGGGATCTATATGAAGTGAAATTAGAAGAGCTAAATGATCAGTGAAGGGAACCAATTGAAGCTTGGCGCATATGTCAAAGTGAAGTTCAGGTGAATAATTGAGAAGGTCAATTAGGGATTTCTTTTGCAGTGTGTAGAAGGAGAATGATCCAGCAGGGAAAAACCCCTCTCCACACAAGAGGACTCTATTAATTAAGTGAAGATGTTTTTTGTTGAAGTTATCGTAACTCATGTTGAAGTCACCAAAAAAAAACAATAGGGGAGACATCTGAAGAGAGAAGAGAATTGATTTTATTGATTACTAGTTGTGCTGAGTAAGCATCATTTCTGATGTACAAATAAATGATATTTATTGCCATATTTCCAAAAGTGAACTTAATGACCAATAGACCATTGCTACGGTATAATGTTCTGAAAGAGCTGTAAGTCCGGTTTTTATTGATTATAAAAGCAACTCCAGAAGATGCTGTGTTTGAGAGTACATAATGAAATAGACCATATTGTTGCATCAGTTGAGTTATTTGATAATTTGAGTTTATATGTAATTTAGTTTCAGATAGACAGACTATGTGGAGGTATGTTTTGTCTAGCTATCTTTTAAGGGCAAAGACACGGCCCAGAGAGTTAAAAGCCCTTATGTTTATTCCGGCCAATTTAATAAGCATGTTGAGTTGTAGGTTATGTATACTAAGCTGTGATTAGTACATCACATAGGGGAGATCATTGACATAAAATTCTGATTTTCACTATGTGGTTTGTCAGGGTCATGTTGAGTTGGAACAGGTATTTTGGAGCTTAAGTAGGGGTTGAAATTGTGTTTATCTTCATTGTGATCATTTTCAAAAGTTGTGTTTTGGGAAGATCTGCTTTCTTGTGTGCTGAGTGATTGAGCTAATTTAGTTCTTTTTTCTCTCTTTTTTCTCAAGTTAGTAGCATGACTTGCTGCTTGTTTGTTGTTTTTCTCATCATTGTCTAAGTCAGCTGTAGATGAGTTAATGTCTTCTGGCTGTGAGCTGGATGAGTCTTGGGTTTTTCTTTTGTTGTTTGGAATGGGATGTTCTTGTTGAGACTTCGTGACTGGAAGAGTTTGTTTTGTTGATAATGGTTCACTGTTGGGAGCTTTTGTTGGATCATCTTCCTTTGAGTGAGTTTTGAATGCTTCTTGCATCTTCTGGGGTGTCATGGTGGTAGCTGACGTTTGTTGTTTTGGGTTCATATGGGTGATGGTGTGGTTTTGTGTCTTGTGTTGTAGAATGGTAGGCTGGAGTTGTCTGACCGGTGTGTAATCATTAGATGAGTTGGTTGAAGTGTGATGGTCCATTTCTAGATTGTTTTCCAACAGTAAGTCAGTGTTGGAGTCTTGTATCTGCCCTTTATGTTGTCCTCTGTGTTAGTAGGTGAAGAATATGATAGCTGAATTAAGTTTTGCATATTTTTTATGCATCTATGATTTTTGCTTTTCCTACTGTTGCAGACATCACAAATTCTGTTTGGGCATGACTTTACAAGATGTGATCAGTCTCCACAGTGGAAACACTGAGGTTGTACACCTCGAATAGCTATGTAAATTGGACATTTTTTTCTTCCAGAATTATAGGAATATCCGATGGAGTGACACCTTGATTGAGCTTGAGAGAAAAGGCAGAACTGTTGGATGGAAGCTCAATATCTACCCTTCTCTCTGCAAGGTACTTGAAACTAGTTAACACACCATATCTAGCAAGCAGCCTCTATAGATCAGCATCAGTGAAATTAAAGTAGCAGTTACGTGCTATCCCATAGGCTGTTCTTGGTTTATTCATATCTATTTTGATGAGATATCGGTCTTTTAAGAACAGTTGTTGTCTTTTAAAGAGTTCTTTTTGTAGTAGATTCTGAAACTCAATAATGAGGTAGCATCTGTTAGGGTGGTGATAGAGCCTGCGAATAGATTCTGTTAATTGAAGACTTTTAAGAAGCAGAAAAAGATCATCCGTTGGAAAAGTGAATAACTGACAGAGGTCATTAGTGGTGGTTAGAATCAATGTGTTATCACTGTGGTAGTTGAGGAAGGAGTTAAATAACACTGAAGGAATTCTAGAATTAAATTCTTGGCTTATGGCTTCATAATTGTTCATATAGGACTGGGAAAGTTGGTATGGTTCTGTGTTGATCTCATCATTGATTGAGATAAGGTTATCATCATCAATGAAGTCCATTGTGTTGAATATCTGGTTCAGTTGCTTCTTGGATGTGGGCTTTAGATTTATTGTTTCCCAATACCATAGCATAGCTTCGGTTTTTTTTTGGGTTGGAATTGACATTTGTATTTGATGTTGAAGGTTGAAAACTTATAGTATGATTAGCTGCTAGATTGTGGTCAGAGATCGTGTTATTGGTTTGAAAATTGACATTAATGCATGGAAAATCTGTTTCAATAAAGTTTATTTCAGTTGGTGATACTAGTGGTTTTCCTAAATTTATTATTGGATCGATATACGAATTGTGTATTTTGCTATTGGATTTCGAATCGAATTTTCCACTTGAATTTTGTTTTACGGGTATAAAACCATCAGATTGTGGCTGAGGCTGAGTATTTTTACTTATTTCTCCTTTATGAGCTTTTAATTTCGTTTGTAAAGTGATTTTTGGTTCATCTAAAGGATCGTTACAGAGATCTATAGCCGTTACCGGTGATACGCCACCTTCATTTAAAAACTTTTCAAAACTTGTCATGCTGAAATCTCCAAAAGGATTTTCTGCTAGATTTGGGCTATTTTTGGACATATGACATTGTTTTGGATGTTTAGTATGTGGGTTTTCAGGTGCATTGATAGGTTTAGATAGGTCTTGTGAGATATTAGTGGGAATTCCTGATTTTTTAAGGTTTATGGTCGAATTTACCGTAACAACTTTTTGCATTTTAGAAGTCGCAGTCGTGTTATTTTTGTTTGGATTCACAAGAGTTTCTTTTGATTGCTGAATGCTTTTACTTTTTTTTTTATTAAGAAAGCCAAGGCCTTCCTGCTTTGTATCAACCGATTTAGAGTAATTTTGATAGCTTATATTATTATTTTTTTCATTAGGGTTTATGTTAGGCATGGAAAAAGATTGCTTTACATTACTATCACTGTGCGATCTTGTTAGCCGGGTTGACCTGACATTTTCCCTTTCTAGGAGATTATAGCTATGACTCATTTTTGTAAATAATATATTATAACACAAAAATAAAGCTTACCTGCTCTGATGAGCAGCTTGGATTGATAAGACTTTTTTGATTTAATATTTTTAATAAACTTTTTAAAATGAGTAGTATGTGAAGAAATGAAAGCAGTATGAAAGCAGATTGGCGCCATCTAGTCGAAAAAGAAAGTCGCTTTGTTGAGAGCCAAATATAAGTAATTTGATTTATTTTGTTAATCAAGAGTAATATCCTCTCAAAGGTATTTTTTTGTGCTAATAATATAACATGTTATTTATTTATTGCCATGAAGATGAAACATGTAGGCAAAGCATGTGTTCGAAGTCAGGATATTTAACTTTTGTTATTAATTTGCTTTGATGGTAGGGATAGTCCCGAACTGATGCTTAAAGTTTATTTGAATTTAAAAATCTGTAAAACATACTTTGATTTATTTTGTTAATCAAGAGTAATATCCTCTCAAAGGTATTTTTTTGTGCTAATAATATAACATGTTCTTTATTTATTGCCATGAAGATGAAACATGTAAGCAAAGCATGTATTCGAAGTCAGGATATTTAAGTTTTGTTATTAATTTGCTTTGATGGTAGGGATAGTCCCGAACTGATGCTTAAAGTTTATTTGATAATTTAAAAATCTGTAAAACAAATAGTCCATTTGTTAATATCATATTAAACCAAGTTTATTTTATTGTAATAAATGATTTGTTTTGGTTATTTAAAATCTTAAAATATGTGTCTTGAGTTTTTCTTGTGTGCATTCGTGATGGAACAAATCATATTAAACCAAGTTTATTTTATTGTAATAAATGATTTGTTTTGGTTATTTAAAATCTTAAAATATGTGTCTTGAGTTTTTCTTGTGTGCATTCGTAATTTCCATTTCCACATCTCCACATTTCATAAATCTATTACAAAATAGATATATTATTTTAGAGTTATAATATTAAATTTGCTAGTGTCTGACAATATTGTTTTTCTTAATCCAAACATTATAAAGAACATTTGCCACTTGATAAACGTATTAGAAAGGTTGCCAAGTCAGTATATTTGTTAGATGATGATATGAGATTAAAATATCCTATTTCTGTCATTATCTTATCATTGAAACATGGTAAAATATTTAGTCAATTTGTTTCATTATATTTTTCTCATACTTTAGAATTATAACTTATGGGCCAATGTAGTTTATTAATTCAACTGTGTTTGTTAAAATTCCCTGAGATCTTATTGTTTATTTCTTGATTGGCATTAAAGTAGGTCTTTAGATTATGATATGCCAAGTCATAGAATTGTTTAAGAATATAATTATAGCAAGATGATATATGTTATAAAAGTATATTTTAATAGACTGTACCAAATAAACATTATGATTCTTTATTATACAATTAATTAACAAAGGAATTTACATTATATTAAATGTTTTGTAATATTTCTTCTTTTATTCATTTATTATCATATATCTTATGAACTGTCTATAGCCTCCCACTGAGCTAAGCTGAACATAAACTTAAATATAGAGTCTCAGTAATAATTTGTATTATATATTTTGTTATATTGTTCTATTTATTAATAGAACTGGTGCCTGGGCATTTCATTCATGTAATGTATATGAGCGGTGTTGGGAGTGTAGGTTATAATATATATATATATATATATATTATAACCTACACTTATATATATATATAGTGTAGGTTATAATATATATATATCACTTTTAAAACTGCTAAATAACTTTTAACACTGTCATATTACTCTCATGGCTAATATTGAAACAATACTAGTTAATATAAATCAAAGTATTTTTTAACAGTTGGATACTGATTAATTGAATATTGTTGTATATAGCATTAAATTAAAATTGGGTTATGAATTTGTTATAAACTATGTCATATTTATTTTCAATTAATAAACAATCTTTCATATTATTATAATTAAATGCATGACCTATATTTCCTATTCCTCAATATTGTTTTTTGAAAGATTGTATTGATGAATGTGGTTTGACTTTTGTATTTAATTAACTCAAAATTTCCCTAATATATTAAATAAAAATTTGGATTTCAATATTTCCAACTGTATAACCTTACATTTTTCAAATAGTTTATTTCTTAAATTATTAGTTATATTAGTCAATTTTATAGGAGGGCAGAAATCAACATTATATTTTTAGCTAAAACATGGTAGTGTTGACTAAACATATAACACTGAAATTCAAGATTATCTATTGATTACTATGTTCCACATTAAATTTAGTTTTGTGGATAAATGGCTTGCCTCTCTTTTTATGTGATTTGTATTTTCATATTCTTAAACTTCAAGCACCCTTGAGCTAGGCTGAATATAAATCCTAGTGTTTATTGACATTATTATTTTATAATCCAGCCTTAAATCTTTAATTTTAATAGAAACCTATCAATAATAATAAATCTTAAATTTCAATAGGTATATTATAGTTCAACACAAGATCAAATAAATATATTTTTTGCTCAAAAGGTAAATTAAGCCTCATGCAAAAAGTTGACACCATATATAATTGAAAGTATGAAATTCCTAAATGTTATGTGATATTTTTTTTTCTAAATTATGAAAGAAGGATAACTTATTTGTTTAATGTTATAATTGAAGAAAGACTTCCATGTATAGAAGTTAAATAAATCAACATTTATAACAAAATCAAACATACTCTAAACTATTGCTTCAACAATATCCAATTAAACAGTTTTAATCAATAATGTAATCTCTACTAATCAAAATTATTTTAATAATAACCATGGATAGATTATAAATTTGTAGAAAGCCTATTTGATGACTTAGTTGAAATTAAATGTTACTTTGTAACAAAATTGTATTTGGTTATATTCGTATGTAACGGATAAATATTGGTTGTCACCTATATATATATTGCTATTGGTGGAATTTTAACATTTTATTCAAATCAGTGATTGTAGCGCCTCTACAACCGTCTTTCTACCTTTTATAACTCTGTGGATGGCTTGTGTGACCAAGTCGAAACGTCAGTATATTAATATTAAAAGTTTTTAACACGGATGAACCCACAAAATATGTATTTTATATATATAATAGTATTTATATTGAAATGATTTAGAAGGGAAGTAACAGGTTGATTAAAATGAAAAAATTATCAGTGCATGTCACGTTAGTAAATTAATATTTGTTTTTAAGGTAAAAATAATTTTTAAATTGCTTTAAATCAATCTAAATATCTATCAAAACTTTTATTTGAAAATATATTTGTTTAAAAAAAAATAAAATCATCAAACTAACATAGAGTCTTAAGATAATGAATAACAATAGAGCTGACTAATTAAATTTGATGTTGTAGAAAACAATTGCTACTTATTTATCAATTATAATAACTATTATTAGATTCTAATTAAATATGTGCACTTTAAAACTAGTTCATAATTATTAGTGTCAAAGAAAATAACATTGGTTAAGCATTAATAATTATTATTTTAAGAATATTTAAACTCTGAAAAATGGTTTAAAAAACATATTTTATTCCACCATTTTTATTATTTACATAATAGTAGTAGTTGGAGGAGGAAAAACAGCAGAAGTAGTAGGATTAGCAGAAATAGCAGCAGAAGCAGCAATAGTAGCAGTAGCAAAAGTAGCAAGAATAGTAGTAGTAGCAGTAATAGTAATATCTAATTTAACAAATAGTACACAGAGGATTTCAAGGTGCATAGATATCCAAGAAAAGAGATAATGACTCGTATTTTTTTTTTCATATTTAATGCAGGATATTTGATTTTTATATTTATTTGTTTGATATTTAGATTTTCATTTATTTCCCATATTTTTCTCTTTTGATGAATGTATACTTTTTAAATCTGGAAGTATTTACATAATATTATAATTGTCCAATCTTAGCTGCAAAATTATATTGTTTTTACAAGAAAAAAACATAAATGTATAATAACTGAAACACAGGCTTGTTATATACCTGTGTCTATATATGTAATATATAGGGTATATGAGCACAGACTTTCACATGACCCATCACTCTCCACACCATCTCATAACACTGATACACTCGAACACATATATGTCGAAAAGATAAATAATCACCAATATACGTATTTCAGTGGTAGATCTATACAGCATTCATCATAAAAGATAAGAAGCCTTTCATGATCTTCAAAGAAAATAAATGTTAACAGATAACAGCATAAAACGTGTCATAAATACCTGAATCGATTTAAAAACATACATATATAATAATTAGGTTTTCATAGATTTACATATAATAATTAGTGGGATATTTTTACAGGTAAATGTTAGCTATAATGCAACCAGACAAACAAACAAGAGAAAACTAAGTATTAAATCACCCCACATGACTAAATTCAGCACTGCCCTCTGTGAAATAAATACATATTAGAGTCTGCATTTCAAAATATCGTAAATTGAAATTATGCCATCTAGTAATAATATTTGTCTGATTCATTTTTGAAATCAAAAGTGAAATCACGATTAAGATTATTGTCTTAGTTTACATTAGTGTTATTCGGTTTAAAAGTAAGTCAAACAAAAACTATTGCCAGATGACAAGACTTCAGTTTGTGATACCAATTTTTTATTGGTTGCTCGTTTTATAATGTAGTTTAAATTTGCCAAGAAAAATACATAAACTATTCCCATTAAAAGTGTCAATATTTACATATATAACTTAATGAAAATAATATTTCTTTGAAGAAATGTTTTTTTTTAACTTTTGCTCTGTATAAATAAAATAAATTACTTTATTTAGGTTGAAGTAAAATATTAAAAAAATTGTAAATAACATTCACTTTTATGTGAAAAAATTAAAATATGTAAAAATTTAAGAGAGCAAAGATTTTCAACAATATACTTACTTCCTAAGAATATTCTATAAAAATCTTTTCCTCCTAAATAATTACATGGAGATTTTTTCTACTTAATAATCTTTTGATATTTATTCTCATAGTTTTGACATTCAACTTCTACTTCATTATTTTTCTATAAGCAGTGACTGTTTTTTTTTACTTCTGGACTCAATGCCATATAAATATTTATTATTTTTAAGACCATATTGTTTATCAAATCATTTGAAAATCTATTATTGATATATCATAATCTCAGTACAATATTGTTTTTTTCTTATTTATCAGATCATATTTTTATTGACTCTTTGATATCATGATAGATAAAAAAAATGTTATCATAATTCAGACTATTATCCAAACATTCTCTGTTCTTTTTTTTTTTTTCATCACTATTCATAATTTTTTCACAGAACTGAATCTCTTGTTTGTTTTCTTTTTTAATTTTAATCAATCTAGGTCTCAGAAAAGTGTTTAAGATAAGCTATAACTAGACAAATTAAACCTGAAAAAATATATAAACAGACTATCTAATTATATCCCTAAAATTACAGAATTGTAATTAAAACCATATATATTTACATACGCACTAATCCTTCTAAATTAGTTATTAAATTTCAAAAGAAATCTGATTTTAGTTCATAACCATTTTAAGTTTTAATAATTACACATTAAAACTACATATACTATAATATTTTGAGATTAACTAATTTCCACTGTTTAAATGTACTTAAATTGCTCTTTAACACCAGCATATAATAATACATCATTAAATGTAAGAGAGATTCATAATCTTTCTTTTTCATATATCTGGGGAATTATCTGCAGTGTCTTTTCTAGGAGGGATCAATTTTTAATCACTCAAGTTATTTTAAATATTTAAAAACCTGATTGACATATATATTTGAAAAATAGATATGAAGAAGGAAGAAGGTAAAAAGTACTTCTTTGCCTTTAAAAATGTATTGTCGTGTGCTAATGCTAGTGGGCAATTTAATTATATTTAAACAGCTGCAATAAACTAATCTCAAAACATTACATAAAATATTTAGCTTTGTAAATTCTTATTTGTTACATGTACTGAAATATAAATATTCATTTTACGTTTAGATAGGTAGTTGGCAAGTAGGAAATAATTTAAAGTTCAAATGTTAGGTTGCTTATTAGCAAAGTAGTATAGTCTAGTAAATATTATATAATAGGTTAATTTTTAATTTAGCATAGTTACAGACACACCCACATTAGATATAGAAAATATTATGTATGTTTATTAAAGATACTCTTATTTTAATTTTAAATAAAAAATATTTAAATTAAATAAAAAATATAGTTTAAATCCTAGACAAGAAATTTTAAAAATGTTTACTTTTAGCAATTTAATTCTTCTTAAGATAAAAGATTTATTTAAAAAAAGTTTTTATTTAATGTTGACCAAGTAACAAAATACATAAACTCAATTGAAATCAGAGATAAAAACTTGTATTGTTCTTTATCAAAATTAATTAGTATAAAAATAATCTGTGGTATTGTATTTGTATTTGTTTTATGTCCTTATCTTAAAATTTTAGTTTGTTCAAAAATAGCAATGTTTACAATGAGCCAATTTTTATTTACAAAATAAAAAATTATTTAGAAAAAAACTGTAATATAAATAACAGGCAGAAGAAATCAGTTTATTATTTTTTGTGAATTATTTTCTTTTTGTTTCCTCTGTTGCTTTGTGTATCATCATGCTAACTGTCAATAGAGGATTCATCTTCCACTTATTGTGAAGCAAAAAATAATCTTTTCTAGCTGCCAGAAAACCTTCTGTGCACTTTTAGTTTTCAAATATGAATTTTTTATGAGGTGTGTAGACCAGGTTTTATGGAATGCTTTTCATCCTTAAGGTAGCTAAATTAAGTTAATCATTTGCCAAACATATAAATTCTACAACTATCAATGATATGCCTTTCAACTACAGGAAAAACTGATTATGACCCAGTAAACAGTTTAAGAACATGTGAAAATATAATCAGAATAGATCATTTAAAAACAAAGGTTGTTATGGATAATTCAACTGATGATGTATTACCCTGAAGGCATACCAGTCTGATGTTGTGATTTTTAAGATAACATCTCCAAGTGATCTGCGGGCACATGTAATCGCTAAAATGTGTCCGCAGATCACGTGAACATGGTACATTAAAAATCGCAGGATTAGACTGATATGCCTTCAGGGTAATATGTCATCAGTTGAATTATCCAGGTCACATGCTAAAAAATATTCAAAAATGAAAAATATCTGACGCAGGTCAGGCAAATACTAAAAAAAAATACAAAAAAAAATGTACATGCATGCATCCAAATATTATTCTCAATTTTAAAATACAGGAGCGCGTAGCGCTGGAATTGGCGGGGGGGCCTCCGGATGTTTTTGTCAAGCCACAGGCTTGGCATACATGTATATCAGACATTGTATTACTCTCATAGCTGTAATTTTTATAATTGCTGATGACGAAAAAAAATTTTATTCTCAATTTTAAAATACAGCAGCGCGTAGCGCTGGAATTGGCGGGGGGGCCTCAGGATGTTTTTGTCGAGCCGCAGGCTCAGCATACACGTATATCAGACATTGTATTACTCTCATAGCTGTATGATATAATTCAGAAATTAAAAATAAAATTAAAATGTAATTCAATGTAAGTTTGAGAATTGTAGAAATATTAACAAATATTTTTTGTAAATAAGTTTGAGAATTGTAGAAATATTAACAAAAACTTTTTGTAAATTTTAAATAAACACCTAAATAAAAAAGATGCGATCTAATGCAAATCTGGTATTAATGGCGTCCAGAAAACGCTGCACTTTTACATGCATTTGGTAATTTTAAAAACGTACTGCATATTGCAAAATTGATTTAAAAAATTATTTTAAATTATTTACACATTAAAAATGTAATGTAGAAATATTAACAAAAAGTTTTTGTAAATTTAAAATAAACAAATAAAACACTTTACCCGAATTAATGTGAATCTGGCATTAATGGCATCCTTGTTATCACATGCATTTGGTAACGTATATTCCAAATTTGTTTTAAAAAATTATTGAAAATTATTTACACATTAAACGTAATTCAATGTAAGTTTCAGAATTGTAAAAATATTAACTAAAAATTTTTGTAAATTTAAAATAAACAGATAAATAAAAAACACTTTACCGGAGAATAAATTATTTACACATTAAACGTAATTCAATGTAAGTTTCAGAATTGTAGAAATATTAACAAAAACTTTTTGTAAATTTAAAATAAACAGATAAATAAAAAACACTTTACCGGAATAAATTATTTACACATTAAACCTAATTCAATGTAAGTTTGAGAATTGTAGAAATATTAACAAAAAATTTTTGTAAATTTAAAATAAACAGATAAATAAAACACTTTACCGAATTTACAGCTCAAAAAAGTAACTGTGATGCCGTGAATAGTAAAATCACAATAGACAGAAAAATAAAAAAATTTCCCAAACCTCTCTCCGAATTTTAAATCTCACGGGTGAAAAAAAAAAAAATTGACTCTCTGATGGATTAATCACACCAGTTACTTTGTTGCCATGACAACTTTGTCATGCAAAAAATGTCGATGTCTACCGGAAGGGAAATCAGTAAGTCAAATATGTCATCAGTTGAATTATCCGTAAGTACCAAAACAAATCAACCAAGGAAAACACAAGATTCTGTAACACAGACAACTTCAATATGGAATTATCAAAAAAAAACATACATATATATATAAAATATTTTATTATTGGTAATGAACTTTGTTAATTGCTGCATAAAGACTGATTTGAGGTGAATTATATGAAAATCACTTGAATTTGTAGACATTTCATGAACTTGATTTAAATTCTCATTGAATTTTCTATTATCTAGTGACTTAATTTATTATTATTACTTCATTATCATTGTGTTTTTAATAATTTATTTTTTAACTAAAAAAATTTGTGTTAATTATAGTTAAGAATTTTAATCACACTATATTATTATCATATTCATTGAAGAGTTTAGAAAGAGGTAGCAATTTGTGAGGGCTAAACTTCACAAGTAAATTGTTTAATTTGTCTCTTGCAAATCGTTCCAAAAATTATTTAAGTTACTAAAAAATTATATTATTTATGTAAGCCGTCTAAAAATAAATCAAAACAGGTACATCAATGGGAGAGCATTATTGTAAAATCAGTACTTTTGAATATTGTCAAATTTTAAAATATTTTTGAGGTATCAGCATTTAAATATTTTCTTTTAAAAAAAAAGAACGCGGGAGGGGGTAAAGATAAGAAATTTGCTATTCAGCCTGTTAAAGCTAATAGTGAAATATGTCTTTATTAATCAATTTATTAATGAAGCTTGTCTTGTTAATAAAAGTTCTAACAGATTCTAGTTTTATTGTGACACATATCTGTCACAAAACTGTACAGCAAAGTAAATATTGATGTATTTATATACATTTAGCAAAGTATTTTTCAAAGATTTTACATATCTTGTATGCAGTTATATTTTGATGTATGACCCCCATGGATTGTTTATTCATGCACTTATCCTTAGATAATGAAGTATATTTAATAAAAATTAATTAATTGTATGATTATTTTTTATATATATAGTCTAAATATTTATAAATTGGGTATGGTGTTATATTATTAATTCACATGATAATTATTTAATATGATACTAAATACATATTATTAAATTTACTTAAACGTAATATATATCATACATGCCACTATGAAGACACTTGATTGGAATCTATGCTACCATTGCCTTCTAGGTACAATTCAGAAGTAATACTTAGTTTTAGGGTGCCAAGTAATTGTTGAGATTATTGATTCACTATTGAAACTTTGTCCAGAATGGTATTCAGAAAGATATTAAAAATTCCATATAAATGCATATATGATGTATGCTAGTACTCAGTGAGATAATTTAATAAATATAATGGTTACCTTATTGAAGATAGCTGTAAAATCCAACAACTCAAAGTTATTTAGTATGTGTTTTAACATAATATAATGTGGACTTAATCAGTGAAGTATTGAATAGCTTCACGCTCGCAGATCTAACCACTTCAGCTTCACCTATTTAAATAGAAAGTAGGTTGAAGTAAAGAAGGGTTCCCCTCTTTTCTTCCATAGCATAAGCTTGTGGTTAAAACGCCTGTAGAGGTCCCTACTATCGCATTTTATACACATATTATCAAGATTATAGCCTCAGTAAATATTACTTACGTAATCAATGTGCGTTTAATAAATTTATAATTACAACTTTAAATTACTGTAATATATTTCTAAATATAAAATCTTTCCATTGACTTGTTGTAAATCAAAAGATTTCGTGAGTATTAATGTGTAATAAGAAATGTGGACTTAATCAGTGAAGTATTGAATAGCTTCATGCTTGCAGATCTAACCACTTCAGTTTCACCTATTTAAATAGAAAGTAGGTTGAAGTAAAGAAGGGTTCCCCTCTTTTCTTCCATAGCATAAGCTTGATTAAAACACCTGTAGAGGTCCCTACTATCGCATTTTATACACATATTATCGAGGTTATAGCCTCAGTAAATATTACTAATGCATTTTAATAAATTTTATTTTGTTTAACCACACATGCTTTAGGTTTATTGCCTTAGTAAATATTATTTATTAACTCTTATTATTTTTACCACCATCTGCTTTGGCCAATTAGATGTTTTAAGGAATCTCTAGATCTCTATGATCTAGTGGACATAACTACCCTACTAGTAATAGTTAAGGGTTTTGTAAGAGACTATGATTCTATATTTTCACCAGTAAATTATAGCTTTTCTATATAAAGATCAATGGTTTAAACCCCTAATGAAGATTAATGTTTTAATGTAAGCCACATGGTAAATCTAGTGGCACAACTTTGATGATGGAGGTTAATCATACCTGTAGACTCTTGTCTGACCTCTGTAATATATATATATATATATATATTAGAATATTAATATATATATATATATATATATTAGTTATTCTTATATATTTTTATATATTGGTATTTTGAATATTATACAGTTTATTCCAGAATCTTTTATTTATATATAGATATATTGATTGTATAAGATAAAATAGATAGCCTTAGCTAGCTTGAAAGTTTGAATTCAAATTCCTTCTAATTATGCATAAATATGTATACATATATTTATTCATGTAATAACTAAATCCTAATTCATTGTTAACAATTATTCAAAAGTCAATATCAATGTTTAATTTGTTTATCATATAGGAGTGTAGATTGAGATAAAAATGGTCATCTTTTGTTTGACTAATAGATTGACATTAATACAAAACAGTAAGTATTGTTGATATGTAAATGTAAGCCTTGTTTGCAAGTATTAAAAAACATTTCTTTAAGAGTGTCAATTATGAACTATTATAATGTATTTCAACTTAATTATTTTGTGGATAAATTTTTATTATTAGTATTAGATATTTAATCACAGTCTTCTACTTACGGATTTATTAAAATTGATAAAATATATTTGCATATGCATATGTATTTATATAACATCAATGAATTTCAATATTTGTACAATAAAATCAAAGTGCAATTAATAATTTATAGTATACATAAGTCATCATGTATACAAAATGTTTTCCCATCATTAGCTATGACCCTGTATATTTACTTTGTTATATAACCAGAGATTCTTTAAATACACCTGGGAATATGTAACACATACATATATTTAAATTTTTACAATTAATTGTTTTCACTGACAAGGTGTATTGTACTTGAGAAATTTGTTTTGACAGTGAGTCCAATTGGTTATGAAATTTTAATATTTAAATTTTGATTAATATCATTAATTCTGAATTGGTTATAATTTATTTGTTTTCATTGAATTATACTTTTAAAAGTTTTTAATTGTATTTATGTATATGTGTAAAACATTAAATTACAATGTAATATATATATATAACATGAAAAACAATCATTTTTAAAGAATAAATACTTTTATAATCAATATTACAAAACCCCACTTCATTATTCAACAACACCATATCAAGAACATTATTTTACTTTTTTATTGTTGTTGTTTTTTTTTTTTGTAGATAAAAAAAATTGTCTTGAATATATAAGGCAGAAAGTGTAAGTATTATTCAATCCAATTATTTATTGTAATATATTTATTAAACAGACTGATTTTTTTATTTACAACATTTACCATTTAAAAATGTCTGTGTTTAATACTATATATATATTAGTAAGAATAAAATTCAAGTCCACACAAGATAAAAATACAATTAATAGATAATAATTAGGAAAACCTTCATTAATATAAATATAATAAACTTCAAGCATATATGTATAGATGATGTTTATGAGATATAACATCAAAAACTCTCCCAGTATTATTCAGTAAGGTTTAAATTTATAATAAGGAGAACCCAAAAATTCAAAACCCATAAAATATCTAGAACAAGAATTTGGATTAATTGTATTATAAAATAGTTAATGGTGGATCATGTTATTGTGCTTTTTTTTACTTTTGAAAGACAACTGAATTTAGTTTATAATAGTACAGTTAAAGTTTTAATATTTGCATATTAAAACTATTAATACTTTATTTCTATTTTTACAATTTGTTTATTACTGAACTTATTAATATGCTAGATATATTGATGATAATACTTAAATGTATTAAAGAGAAACGTTAACACTTTAAAATGAAATATCAAAAAGGAAGATAATATATATTAAATCAATAGCCAATCTTAATCACAATTCAAAGAAAATTAGTAGGATTAGAAAACAAAACCTATTAAAGAATGAAAATATATTTATTCTTTAAGATTTTTTTTGTATATAAAATGGCATAAAAATTGATAATAAAAACAAATATTCACAATAAATAGTCAGTAAATTATATAATTAAAAACATTAAGAATGTTGTTGACAAATATAAATAAAAGGCAATAAACAATATCAGCAACAACAATAAAAACTTAATATCAATAATACAAAAGGCAATAAACAAGCTTAAATTGCATGTGTTCAAAATTTTTAGTGTAGATTAAAGTATACTGCAAAATATTAACAAGTTAATAAATAATACCAATGATCGATTCTAGGAAAAAAGATTTAATGTTATATACAATTTAATGTAGATATATTGCAGAATTTGAAATAAGTAAATGGCCTTCAAGAAGTGTTACTGCCTAAATCATCCATCTTCATCTGAACCATGTCATATCTTTTACACATTTCCATTGTAGTTTAGTATTTAATTGTAGAAATTTACAATTCAGTTTACAAATGCCACATTTTGTGCACACAGTCATTTGATAAAATCGTTTTTTAGATAAATACATTAATAGTTATTATAAATCATTTATTAGATCTGAGATTATTACAACACTTTTAGATCAGATACAAGTTTTCAACTTAAATTAAATATTAGTATACCTCTTATTAAATATGAAAATAATATTATTAATGTAAATTTGCCATCTTTTTTTCTACTCATGGGTGATGTCTTTCAACTTCTATATTCATTTAAAATACATTTGAAAAAGTTATGATAAGAAAGACATGACTTGGACCAATTGAAAATGGTTGGAATAGTACAGTCTCATCACAAAAATGTTTTTTTTTTAAATATTTTTATTCATAGATTTAAAGTGTGTAGAAATTTTAAAAAATTGTAATATATCTAAGATATGCAGAATAATAAAAAGAGAATGAAATTAAATTAATAATACCACACTTAAAGTTTACATCTAGATTAAAAATGATGTAATAATCCCAGGCCTAAAAATGATTACTAATAATATTTAATGTATTTATCTTAAAAAACTATATTATCTAAAATTTGTAAAATAAATAATAATAAAATCATACATTAAAAAGAAAACTGTGCATTAAAAAAAAGTTTAAGTGATCATAAACTTTTATATAAGATAATGAAGTTAAATGAAATAACGAATCAATAAATATGATCCAAGATAAAATGCAATAAAAAATTGAGTTTTGATTTTGCCAGCATAAACAAACATATCCCATAAGAAAAAAAATAATAAAGATATGAGCCAATTTTTATCAGCAATGGGAAAGATCGATTTAACCAGCAAATTTGTAATGCAAATATATATAATGCATGGAATATCAAGTGAAATATTGCTAATTAACAAATTACACAACCTCATAATAATTTAAACAAGATTTTATTGGTGAAAACAGGTATGCATGTTAGTTGAAAATGTGTGCCTGTAAATTTTTTCTATTATTTTTTTAAAGAAAATAAAATTATAAGTCATTTATTATATATATGGTATATCCATATACATACCAGTATTGCATAGTATTACAAAGTGTTAAAATTACTTTTTTGTAGAAAAAATATTCAATAAAAATAAATCTTCACCCTTGTCATCTTAAAGCATTATCAATAAACTGCAGAAGAAAGGTTTATCCAAATTTAATTTAGTTTTCTTTCATCAATACCTTCTTTTTTCACACATGGTCTTTTTTTGCTTTTGATCTTTCTTGGTTAATCCCAATTTACATCTTTTTATATTTTATGATTGGATTATAATCTTTATATTGTTCTTTTATTAAATTTCAAAATTCAGATTTATTAATAATTATTAGTAAAACATATTTAAAAAACTTTTGTTTTAAGTAAATTTATGTTTTCTTTTAATATCAGATGTGTTTTTTTACCATTACATTTATTCCAAGTTTAATTCTTTGTTTAATTTTGTTTAAGTTTTCACATTTATTAATAATTTGAAGCAAATAATAATAGATGCTAATTTCTTACTTATTATTATTATCCACTTTATTTTTGGAAAAGTTACTGGTCATTATTTTATCTTTATTATTTATCTTTAATTCTATTTTATTGCTTTTATATGATAACTTTTTTAACAATTTTCTAACTGTGAAGCATTATCTACAAAATAACCTCATCTATGCAAAATGTAACTGATTTAAGTGATAATTATTTATTTTTGCATGGTTTCAAGTTAATCCACAAGTTACTGACCCCATACTAATTTAATCTTTGCTACTACATCATGATAAATATTCTTCAGAATTTAATGATATTTTAATTCTATATTATGATAGCAAATATGCTTATGGAGTCAAATTTTTTTTTATGATTTACAATTTTTTTATGAATTGACAGCCATACTCATTTGATCAATACGAGATGTGGACTAATGTACTATAACTATTTTAATCCTGCTTATTTATTCAATTTTTTTTTTAAACCTTTAGATATGATTTACAAAAAAAAAAAATCAATAATTGTTTTTGTACAGAAATAATAAAAGATGAGATATAACGGTAATTTCTAATTTTTTTTTCACCTTTATTAAGTAAACACTATTGCTACTACATTCTTTAGTCATCCAGTATATACTTATCAACAATTTTTCAAATCAACAATTTTTTTAATTCTTCATTTTCTTCTATAAAATACTTATAATAATTTCTCTTTTTTTCTGGAGTTTATTCTATACAGACTAATGCAAAACTTTTCTTTGTTTTAAATATAAGACATTTAAAAAAATAATGCTAGTACTGAATTAGATTGTTTTATATTTTTACTATATATAGTTGTTGTTTCACATATGATTCTTTCAATGACATCTTTTGTTTTTCTTCTAATGCTAAATAACTTTTGCTAGTTGTAGTTATTGATATTTTTTATTAACTCTTTTTCCACATTTTTATAGAATTTCAGTTAATAAATGAATTATTTAAAATTATTTTCATGTTTTTATTTACTGTAGTTTTCTGATAATTTGCTACTTTTTCTACATCTCTTATCTAGGGACTGATTTTCATAGAATATTTTTAACCTCGTAGTTGATTCTTTTCAGATATCAGCAATATTCAAATTATGGTAACATTTTTAAAAAATTTAATTTCTAACTAAAATTCAATGTTCCACAGGATTAGTCATATAGATTTCTAATATTTTTTTTTAAATTTCACTTACGTCTCAATAATAAATTATTGCTTCTTTTCATTGGATGTATCAAAAATATCTTAGTCTTGAAATACATATTTACACTAAGTAAAATCCTTATTGCTAAATATTGCAAAATTTATCCCTTTACCTAATCAGATTAACTCACAGAAAATTAAATACTGGGATGCATACCATCTAATTAATGAAGAACCCCCCCCCCAATCCTATCACTGCTAACCCTTCCCAATCATTCAATCATTAAAAAGTTTAAACAGTGGCATCTAGAGCCAAAACTTTTAGATTTTTTGATTAAAATAAACCTAAATGCTCTGCCCACATGTCATTTTCTGGTCTATCATAGAGGGTTCTCACACTTTGGACCTTGTTTTCCCTTTATGTAAACAGGATGGCAATACAATGATACATATTCTGAGTCATTGTACTCACTGCAATGGGACAGAGACTTTATCATATCCATATACAAAACTAGAGTGCCTGCCTCTCTTCACCAGAATGATTTCTAGAATATCTAATGGGATTTTTCCATCCATAAGAATCATAGCCTTTCTGCTACTTGCCTATTGATCAACTAGTTACACTCTCATTTATGACCACTTCTTGCTTGACTGTAAGAAATTACTTCTGGCAAAACTTCAGGCCATAAGAAACTGAGATGAAAGACTAGCTCCAACATACATCTGCAATGCAACATGGAACCTTGTAGTAATGGACAATTTGTCACTGAACAATTGATTTTTTACCCCCAGAACATAAGTATTGGTTATGTAACCTTTTTTATAGTTTCTGTTAATAATATAACTATGTTACTGCTATAATGTAATTCTTTGAGCTCACAATAAAAATTTTTGATAAAAAAAATATAATTGAACATTACTGTGTCTTTATTTGTATGCTTTTAAATGCTTGTTCTTATAAAAGGTTTTTTGAAATTTTACAAGTCTTATTTCTCTATACATAGCAAAATTTGCAAATTGCATTTTTCTCTTTCAAATTTTTAATATTAAAATCTTCCACAAAAATGTTTAATTGCTTAATCTGATTAAAAGCATTATATAAATTTATATAAAATCTATTAGGATATAAAGTTGACTTATCGGCACTTAATCTTCATTAAGTTAATAACTAATATTTAATCTTATTACTTTATTTAATATACTATTAATATGTATAATATTGTTTTCCTATCTTTTATTTATAAGAAACTCAACTTCATTTGTGCTTTTAGAATAAAATGTATGTTGAATTATCTTTTAAGTTTATCCTCTCCTTATTGAATATTACACAGAGTTCTCAATTTCCGCACTCTTATTCTCTTGAAAGTGATTTAAAGTTAAGTTGCAAATAAAATGTATAATTCAGTAATTGTCAAATGTATAGTTCATGATTGTTAGAACATCTTGCTTCAAATCACTAATCACTATTTTGGCAAAGAATTTAACAACCTACAAAAACTAAGTGTCAAAAATTATTTTTGCTTGTCATGTCTTAAGTGTAAACATAATAAAGTGAATATTATACTCAAACATAGTCAAACATATATATCTTGCTCTCAAGAAAACTTAGGAATTATTAACTTTTAACAAAAAAAAATTCATAGTCCCATCCCCCCTCAAATTAACAGTGAAAGCAGTACCTTTTATATGCTGAATTTTACATATCTATGCTTATTTGAGAAATCACAAGAACATATGAAATGGGAATTAGGAATAGATCTGATTAATCCTTTTACGACTTCAAAAATATACAAATAACGTATCTTTTTTTATAATACAGTAAACTGTTTTTCATTCAAATTAAATATTGTTAGTATATATAATATCCAAGCATAACAATAACTGGAGGGAATATAAAAAAATTTTAACTTCCAATATATATTTTTTTCTCATGTGTCATACCATCAGCCGGGAAGCGAACTCGCTAACCCGGAACAACTGCTTGTAAAGCAGCTGTCGCTGACCTCTCGACCACCAATGCTTGACAACTTCCAACATATTGAAACAACATTTTAATGCAACTACAAGCCGTCTGTTTATAATTGTTTAACAATGACTATAAAAGACAAAGTTTCACCTTTCTCTAGCTTATTATAGCTTTATAAAGATGATATACATTTAAATAATGACTAATAATTGCAAAATTTAAATTAAACTAAATATAATTAAAACTGTACTGTCTAAATTAAAACAATAAAGACAAAATAAACAGTTATTTCTTTTAATATCTTTTTAACTCATTGCCACTTAATATTTCAACATATATAGAAAATAATCATGCAAACTCTAACTAAAAAAATACATAAAAAATTATAAACAACCAACTATATGTGCCGTATCAATATATTATGGTTGTAATTATTTATATATTTCTCCAGTCAGTTATATTATGCATGAAATTTTCTAAACATGTTAAATTATTGGATAGAGATGTATTTTAAAAGCTATCAAAATGAAGAAATATTTGATTTGCCTTCAAAATTTGAATCATTTAATTAGGTGTTTTAATTATATTTTAATTAATTTAAATGTCACACTTGTTGATTGTTTAAATATACAATGTGTCTATATATTTATGTCAAGTTAAAGAAAAATGGGATTATTTTTTTGCTAAACAATAATAAAAAAAATAGTTTATAATTGTACTAAAATTTGTATTGACATGTGAATTGTTATAATTCTATTCATATAGATACAGATATAAAATTCAGTTTATAAAGTAGTTTTAAATATAAAATTACTAAAATAAATTGCATTAAAAGACAATGGAAAATGCCATTAAGGATGATTTAGTAATATCTCTGTTATATAATATCATAGATTTAATCATGTTTAGAACAATATATATATATGTCCAAAAGATATATATATATGTATATCTAAATCTATAAATTAAGTTTATAATTATATATATATATTTCATATATATATATAAACTTAATTTATAATGTTTAACCTAAGAGTAATATCACGTATATACAACTTCAAATTGCTAGTTATTTTACAATTATATATAACTATAAGAATAATAATATGTGTATCAGCCTTTCATTTATACCCCGTGTATAGCAAAAATTAAAGACAATTTGCTGTGAGTTATATAATGTTAGCTTCAGAACTTTTTCTAATCTAAATCAGTTATTAACATACTAAAAAAAAGTTTCCTCCAAACCAGATCCTTCAGATCATCTACAAAATCATTTGCAATGAAACCACTTGCAATGCCATTTATCATGATGAATCCTGCACCAGTAAATACAACACCAAAAATATATATATAGTAATACAAAAACAGAATCAAATATTCCTGGAATATGAAATCAATTCTGGTCACAACTTTAATCCATTTAACAGCAAAGTAGTTTGCCCTGAACTTAACATTCAAAAAAGAAAATTGAAGGAAGTATCATTTATCACCACTAACACCTATGCAATAAATAAAAAAAGATTCATGTGTTGTTTTAGCACATAACTGGGAAATGTAAATCTATCAATTTAAATATCAATTAGTTTTATATATATTTGTTCTCTGCTTCTTCTTTCTCATTTACAAATTTGACTTTATTTAGTGTTATGATATGATCTGCCTGATCAAAAGCAGGCTAAGCTGTAGTTAATTTGCAATATTTTTTAATCTTTACTTTGTAGTAAACTACATTCTGTATTAAATTACAAAATACAAAGGAAAGAAGTAAGTGTTATAAAGGTACAAACTAATAATATAAAAGTTTAAAAGCAACTCTATGAATGGATGATACTTCCATTATGAATAAATGATAATGCTCTTCTTTCAATACTCTGTTTATTCTGAAATGACTATTATAGTTTATGACTGATATAACTAATTAAATCAATAACTTGATATAAATTTGCATTAGGGAATGATTGTCTCTAAGAAATCCACTGTAAGAATCTCAGATCTAGCAACCAACTTTATTAAGATATTATAAGTACAGGAAAACTCACCATATATATGTTCAATTATTTATTATACAATTTACTGGAGTTGTAAAATTTATAAGTTTATGAAAATTATAACATATACTATATCATATCTAGATTTTTTATACATGAGCAAAAATCTTAAGTAAGTAAAATGAATGTTGGAATCATTGTTTATATTGTGTGGATGTGGAACTAAATATCTATGGTAATGAGTAAAATAATATATATATATTGATGTTTACCAAGTTTAATTTACAGAAAGTCTTAATATTTTTATATTCATCATCATTATCATCATCAACCATTATCAATCCACTGCAGGATGAAGGTCTCTCCAAGTTTAATCCATCTTCTCTGATCTTTAGCTTCTCTTCTCCACAACACCCCTGCACATTTTTTATTTCATCCATCCATCTCACATGTGGTCTCTTTCTGGGTCTTTTACAATCTCTTGGAATCCAGTTTAAAATTTCAATTGTCCATCTATTATCATCTCTTCTAGCAATATGTCCAGCCCAACTCCATTTCAATCTTTTAATTTTTTCAATAAGGTCAGTAACACCTGTTTGTTGTCTTACCCATACATTGCGTTTTCGATCTCTTCTTGTTACTCCCAACATACATCTCTCCATACTCCTTTGAGTGGTCTGAAGTCTCTGTATTGCTCTTCTATTAAGTGTCCAAGTCTCAGATTCATATGTAAGAACTGGTAAAACACATTTGTTAAAAACCATCCTTTTCAAACACATAGGCATATTTCCTTTTAGTATCAAGTTATTTCTACCAAAAGCACTCCAACCAAGTTTAATTCTATGATTAATTTCCTCCAGTATGTTTCCATGTGTATTAATAATCTGACCAAGGTATTTTTATATTATGCTTGACTTTATCATTTAAAAAAAATATATTTTTACTGTTATTGGTTTAAATTTTAAAAATATATCTTTTTCTCCAGATTTTCACCTATTACATTTTTATTTGATTAATCATCAGTTATTAATTAATAATGTTAGGTAGAAATGTGAGTGAATGAACATATCTACAACAAATTTACAGAATATATAATTTGATTTGCAACATTGTCTTGTTTAAATTTGGGGATTGGATTTGGAATTGCAATGTCCATAAATAGAATATCCTTAAGTTAAACTTTAATACAATGCTTTTTGATAATATTTAATTTATTGCCTTTGCAAATCTATCAATCACTTGAGAGATCAAAAATTAAATTTGTAACAGAGAAACTAACAATACTAATAATTTCTCTCATTAATTTTTTAGTATTACAGAAATAAGAGAACAAAAATTATGATATTACTGTGTTGTTGTTTATTTAATTTCTCAAATTATTAATATATATAGGGTATATGAGCACAGACTTTCACACAAACCACCACTTTTCACTCTATCTCATAACACTGATATACTTGAACACATATATGTCAAAAAGATAAATAATCATCAATATACATAGTTCATGCTAAACCAGCAATCATTAGTTGGTCAGATTATCATCTCTACACATATAGGCAATAAGTGCTTAGATATATATTAAGATAGTCAATCCTCATACTTCAATAGACAGGCTTCAATCCACTCCACACCCTAACTCTTCACCCATCATCAGATTTTCAATTGGATAGATGGGTGAAGAGTTAGTGTGTGGAGTGGATTGAAGCCTGTCTATCAAAGTATAAGGACTGACTATCTTAATATATATCTGAGCACTTATTGCATATATGTGTAGAGATGATAATCTGACCAACTGATGATTGCTGTTTTAGCATGAAATATAAATATTGGTGATTATTTATCTTTTCGACATATATGTGTTCAAGTGTATCAATGTTATGAGATAGAGTGGAGAGTGGTGGGTTGTGTGAAAGTCTGTGCTCATATACCCTATATATTACACATATTGATACAGGTATATAATAAACCTGTATTTCAGTCTTCAAATGATTCATTGTGGGATTTTTTTCAGGATTATTTTTATTAATGCTTTCAGAAATTAATATATGTTAAAAATATAGAAGAAACATATCGTGAGAGAATTATGTTGTCATATGTTAGAATTAAAATGAGGGATGCACTGATAAAAGCTAAAAACTTGAATATATACATACCGGGGCTGTACAAGTTATTGAGAACACACCTGTCTTTATTATTAATGATTTAGAGTGACTGCAAATGACAATTAAATGATATTAGAAAATAAACAAGGCAGTCCTCACTGAAAAAAAAACCCAAGTTCTCCCAAAAATGCCATTGAGAGATGTCAATTTCTGATTTCTTGTTTAAAGATAACTCATAAAGGTTCATCAATATGTAAATCATGTTTACCACAGAAAATGCTATAAATATCATCGTATTACTCAAACTCGATATTTGACTATATATTATACCATAATAAAAATAAGAAAAGTAAAAGTGACTAGAATAATAAGGCTTTTAAAAGATTACAACAAAGGCCACTGGTTTAAAATAAAAATAAAACTTTGAAAAATAAAAACAATGGACCTCTTTGTCTTTATAGATCAGTTAAACCAAGTCTATGCCTTTTTATAAAAGGAAATAGAGAAAGAATACTTTCATTTGGAGCAATATTTAAAAACTCAGTATTCAAAATTATTTATAACTGATATATGATAAATTCTGTAAATAAATATAAAAGAATGCTATCATCAGTGTGATAAGTTTTACAAGATTTAATTACAGTTAAAAACAAAAAAAAAAAATTATTGTCACACACACACACACACACACATATATATATATATTGTGCCAGGCACGTTTGATGTGGCCAAGCACAAGATAAGGTCAGATAAATTAATGGTCGAAAATACGTAAAAAGCCATTAAATGGGGGGGGGGGGTATACTATTTATATAATTAAAATTTGTTATAAATTAAGAGAGAGAACTGTGGCGATAATATAAACTCACACACCTACATGTTTAAAGCCGATATTTAAAGGCGTAGAAATATGTATTTGCAATTTTGATTTTTGTTTTTTTTTTTTTTTTTTAAAAAGAAAAAAATAACTCCAAAATGTATTTATAATCTTAAATATTTTGTTTGTTGAAGAAACAGCGTTTATTTAACAAATTGTTATTCTGTATTTATATTTTTTGAGTGTTTACAAAATATAAAAAGGAAAATTCTTAAATATTACTGTTAATTAAAAATATTTAAGAATAATTTCAAAATCGAAGTTTTAATGGTCATTTTTCTCTTCAGTTGCATTTGAGCAAGTCATTGTCTTAAATTTAAGAAAAGTCTAAAGGCATTCTGATTTCCAGTCCATTCTAAAATAATTTTAACTGGACAAAAGGAACTTGATTAAATTTGCTATAATGCAGGGAGAGAAGAATGCCCAATCTAAGTAAAATATTTTTGTTAAAACTTCGATTGCAATAATGTAATTACTAAAGAAAAAAAATGAAAAAGATGTTATCATTTATTAAAATTTTCATTAGTAATATATGTGATCTGAATGGAGATATAAAAAATTAAAAAAAAAAACTAATTGGAAATCAAATTCTTAGAACAATTAGTAAAACCAAAAAAAAGATTTAATTAATTGATTTTTCTTTCTGGGAGGGGATACATGAATTGAGGAGATATTGAGGAGATATAGATCTGTTCTGAAGTGGGGAGAAGACAGTTCATTTTTGTTTTTCAAAGACAAATCTTATTAGGAGCCCAAGTCTAAATTTATTGCTAAACTAATGCTATTAATGGAACCACACGAAGTTTTGCAACCTTTTTAGCAAGCATGCTGACTCTGATTCAATCTAATCTGAGGGATTTACTCTAATTAAAAATGCATTCAGTCATTCTAAACAAATGGACACTAATTCATGCAGTCATTCAAATAACCATTTGAGCAGTTAACCAGTGAGTAGCCAACGGTTTAAACATCGGACTACTAAGTGGTGTTGAGTAGCGTCAGTTATCTAATCAACTATTGGAAAGCTAAATGAGCAGATGATTATTCCACCATATACTCGGTTGATGATGATGGAAGTTTAATTGCAACATGCCATTAAAGCCTGTAATAAATCTAGAATTAGGAAAACAAGAAAAGACTGTTTATAGTGTGTAATATCCATTGTCCAGGCTAAAGATGCACATCAAGCCCTTTCCTGTATATAAGATGACTATGGAGTAGAAGGCCACTTCAGCATGTCCGTCCAGCTCTGCTCCTGCCATCCCAACAGAATGTAAACCCCGAGATTCAAGCACCAAGGTGATGATGATCAATTCTATGAACTTATAATGCAGTGAAGTCCAGCCCTTGCCACAGTAATGAACATATAGCCCACTCAAAACCCATACAAGAATGAAGCTTATAAACTTTATTGGGTACACTATTTTTTTTGTGTTTATTTTATTTTAAATTTAATACCCATTTCATAAATATATATTTCATGTACATACGTACATAAACACACCTGTATATAAATTGTTAATTTTTCCTTATTTGCATAATGCATATGTGTGAGTTTATTTATAATCCACAGATCACTATCTCACGTATTAGTTATTTAATCAATTTTTCTTATCAAGAAAGAAATTTTCCTTTATTTAATCTAATTATTGCTTTATTAAGTATTTCTTTATGATTATAGTTTTGTTTTATTAATATGATTTATGTAGTGTAATATTTGTTTCATATATTTAATTGATCTGGGAATGTATTCATATTATAAATGGTATGGGGTAATGGGTTAATAAAATATTTATATTATAATTCTAAAGCGACTACTGCCATAATTTTTTTTTTATTCTCTTTGTCATTTACTTTCTCTAATTATATTATTTATTAATTATGCGAGTTTTCCGATCCCCATTCTTTAACTGAGAAAAGAGTACGCTGAGCTAGCAAATGGGAAATCATCTTACCGGGTCTTAAATCTCTATTTAGCACAAAGATACTTATTTATTATTTTTTTATGAATAATTATTTATTGGCACACATGCCCTAATATCATTTGAACTTGCATATCCTTTCAGGAGGAGAGTTAAATTTCCTTCTGGGAGTGGCATGAGGTGTTGATTTAGAGTCATCCCCCAAAGGTATGTAAGAGTCAAGCTTTCCATAAGTATTTTCTGTGTCCGTAGCACTGTTACGGTAAAGTTTTGAATTTTTTCTTACTCCGGCATGTTGCCATATTTTTCCTTATGTTCAGTTTATGCGCATATTAACGGAGTAAACATTAACCGGTATAATATATATATATATAATCAAAATTATCCTAAATTCACAGCTCAACCAGACTAGCCAAAAAAAAACCCTCTAATACATAACCAATGGTTTCACTACTACAAGCAGACTTCTAAAGTGTAAAGAACTACAAAATAATAAACTAAACATTATCCATGATTCCACTTACCTTCCATATATCCTTAATATTTAAAGAACTTTTAAATAAGTTAATTGCTTTAGAATCATAAATTTTAATAATAATAAAGATTCTTTAATTCTTCTTTTTATTTCATTTCTCTCAAAGAAGACAATCTTAGCTTTATCAAAATTAATAGTGTGGTCTATATTTTTTTTCATGGATATATAAAGCAGAACTAATGTACCTTTATTCTTTTATTTAGATATAATATACACTACTCCAGCAATAGTCTTTCTATTAAAAAAATTTCCTTTGTATTATTTAATAAAATTATATAATACAAAATAAATTTTTGATAGAAAGATTATTCCTGAAGTAGTATATATTATCTTTTGTTTTTGTAAGAAGGTATATATAGTTCAGAGTAGTTTGAATTTAAATGAAAAAATAAAGATACATAAAAGTAGGATAAGAAATAAATATCTTAGTTCTGCTATATATATATATATATATCCATGAAAAAGATACAGGTCACACTATTAATTTTGATGAAGCTAATATTATCTTCTTTGAGAGAAATTAAATAAAAGGAAGACATAAATATCTTTATTATTAAAAAATGTATGATTCTGGAGCGATTAATTTATTTAAAAGTTCTGTTAATATTAAGAGTGTATGGGAGATAAGTGGATTTATGGATAATGTTTAGTTTAAATATGTTATTTTGTATTTATTTACACTTGAGAAGTCTGCTTGTGGCAGTGAAACCATTGGTTGTGTTTTAGAATTTACTTTTTTGGCTAGTCTGGTTGAGTTGTGAATTTGGGGTAATTTTGTTATTTATGGACTGGTTTAATATCGTAATATATATATATATATATATATATATATATTATATACATATATATATATATATATATATATATATATATATAACAAAATAAAATGTCCGCTAATATTAATAATATAATAACGAAACTTAAATATATTCCAAACAACAGTAAATAATTTATAATATAATATAAATAAAAACTCATAAAGAAATATTTCCGATTATATTCATAATCATTATCAACACAACTTTCAAAATGGAATCATCTATTACCAACTGGAAACACATGTCAATTTAAATATCCCACAATTCATTAATTTTAACATTTGATGACTGTCTGTTTATTATCTTATTTTTATACCTACTAATAAAAACTGCCTCTTTAATTTTTCTTTTTTCATTATCTCTCTCTTGGCCTAAAATTTTTATTTTGTTTATATCAAAATCAAATTTAAAACTACAATTCCTATCATGATCATGAAAAAATAGATTCAGTATATAATTTCACTTCACTATTACTATCACTACATATCTGTACATTTTTCAAAACTTTTTTATACAACAATTTATATTCTTTAATTCTTTTCTCCATATTACATCTAGATTCCCCCATATATAATAAGTTACACCCACAAAAAATTCTATAAATTACATTACTCACATTATTTTTTCCTAACTTATCTTTTGAATTATTAAAACCATTCTATTTAAATTACCCGATCCATAAAATGAAACATTATATATACTATTATAAACTTTTTTCATAAATTTTACTTGATTATTATTATAAAAAGGCAAGGAAATCTACTTCTTACTCTCAATTTTGTCATCACCAATATTTCTATTAATTGTCTTACTAAATTGACAAACCACCTTATAAATTTCTTTTATATTATAACCCACACTTAATAATTCACTTACATAATTTTCAATATTTTTCTTTTTATCACATGCATATTTACACAAAATATTATTTCTATGTAAAAAAAAAACTCAGCCATTTTATAATTATGTGGCACTTTAGATAAATATGGAATATACCCTCTTGTTTCAATAGGTTTAATAAACAATTTATGGTCAATCATATTATTGTTCCTTGAAATCATCAAATCTAAATATTTAATACTATTATTATATTCTTTCCCCGTAGTCCATTTAAGACTTTTTAATTTAGTATAGTCATCAAAAATTTTATCAAACATTTCTGAAAAAGCACATACAAAAACATCATCCACATATCTTGTATATATCTTAATATTTCCCATAAATATAAATTTGTTTAAAATTTTTTTTTCATAATAAGACAAAACAAAACTACATAACTGTGCCACCATTGGTAATCCCATTGGCCATCCTTTAGTCATCTTATAAAATTTACCATTAAAGGATACAACAATATTTTGTTCAATAAAATTTAAAACCTTCATCACAAAACATATTAATTGATTATCAACTTTTTTCTCCAATAAAGCTTGATGAATTATCTTAATTGAATCAACTCTATCAATAGATCCATACATCTCAAAAACATCCAATGACACTAAAACATCATCACAGTCCAAACTTAAATCTTTAATTTTTTTCAACAAAATCAAATAACGATGTTACAGAATATTTTCCAAATCCAAGTAAATCCTGTAAAATTTTAGCTATATATTTACTAGGCTTATACATAAAAGACCCTCCAAAATCCAAAATTATTCTAAATGGATAACCATCCTTATGTAATTTTACATTAGCAAATACATGTGGACAAATAGCACTTGAAGAATATAATGAATAGTACACATTATCTCAATTATTATTCTTTGCCTTTAATAAAATGTTATTAATAAATTTCCGGTTGGTAATAGATGATTCCATTTTGAAAGTTGAGTTGATAATGATTATGAATATAATTGAAAATATTTCTTTATGAGTTTTTATTTATATTATATTATAAATTGTTTACCGTTGTTTGGAATATATTTAAGTTTCATTATTATATATGTATATATATACGAATAAATTAAAGGTAAAAGTTTTGTAGAAACTTTTTTTAATGTCCTATATAAAATTATTTCACTATGTAATAAATGTTTCAGCATTAGATCAGTTTAATTTTTTAATAATATTTTTTACTACTATTTATCTTTTGACAAAGCAGCAATTATAAAAGTTTAAGAATCAAAAATACAGCTAATGCCATAGAAGATACTGAGAGGGAAAGTGGAAAGAACTCAGATTTAATTAAAAAGGGGAATTTCTAAATTAGCTAATAAAAATAAAATAGGGTAAAATTTACAATTGATCAATTCTAATGACAATATTATAAATTATATTTAGGTACAATAATTTATGCAAAATGTTGAATTTTTTGTTCCTGTAAATTTTTTCCACAGCAAGTAAATTGAAGAGATATGTTTCTTACTTTCTTTGCAACTCTTGGGATTTTAAAAACAATTCCAACTTTATTATTAAGTACTAAATCTCAATTTCTATTCTTTCCCCTTTTCTTCTCTTTTACAAAACTAAACAAAATGAGTATTACTTATTTAATATCAATTTTCTCCATGTCATTTTCCAAGTTACATCTGCCTATTCCTAGAAGATATCTAGAAGACTATTTAGAGATCCAATTGCATTTCAAGTTTTTGAATGTAATTAATACTAATATATATTATTGATATTCTGAGATCTTATATTAGTATTTTTACTCATCATTTTCTACTAAATGATGCTGAAAATTGTTGTCCTACAACTAATAAAAGAAAAGCTTGTGCAGCTAGAAGCTATATAAAAAATATTTCTCCATCTAAACTTCAATCTGTTTCAATAGTGTTTATAGTATCATTAAATACAGCATTCAGATATTCCATTTCATCAGAATCTTGATAATTAAGTAATATTGTTAATCCAAAGAGTCATGTATTAATTGTTTTATTAGGATATGAAAGCATAGATAAATGTAACTTGTTTTTGGGCCCAACTAACTTGTAATAAATAATAGAACACTTTTGATTAGAAAAATTAAAATCCATATGAAACTAAATTAAAAAATATATATTTTTTAACTAGTAAGGCCTTTTCTCCTTCTTTTTAAAACTAATTAAATTTTTTAAAAGTTCAATAGCAAGCAATACTTGAATATCAGGTGGAAAATATTTGTCTAACATTGGGTGATCATATATCCTGGTTTTATCCCAGTTTAGCCTTTTTGCTCTGGTGTCCTGACATATTTTTTTGGGACAGTTAATTGTCCCATTTTTTTAACCACTCATTTTTATTTTTAAATTTCAATTTTAATTTTATAAAAATTAATATCTATTCATTTAATATTTTATAATTAATTTTTTGATTGGTTAATCAGTAATTTTTCCCAAATGGAAGTGAATTGCCATTAATTTGGTATGTTAATAATACTCAATTTCTATTTGTGATTTTGTTTTAACATATATATTGTAGCCTTTGGGTTTGCCCAAACCTCCATTAAATTTAGAATTAGCTAAGTAAGACAATGTTTAGTAAAAATTTTCCTCATAGGTTGTATATATTTTTTCTTCAATAGACAAACTTTCTAGCCAATGCTAGGTTTGAACCCATATTCTTAGGGATTGTGTATGTTTTACTTGGTAGGCAATTTAAACATTTTTTTTTACTAGATTTCTAACCAAAAATTTTGTTTTATTTAGGACAATTTAATTGCCAAAGATATAATTTATTAGATAAGCAATATTTATACATCACTTTAATAGTTGGATATTGGAAAGAAAGAAGAGGGATGTGCAATTTATAAAACTACTTTAGAGAGTGAAACTAGATAATCATAGTTTTACAATGACAGGGTAGAACTCAGTAGTTCATAAAAGTAAATTGTAAAAAAAAATCAAGGATTAGAATATTAAACAAGGGTTTAATTAAAATTGTATATGTGAGACATCCGTGTGTGTATTTGATTTAGTTGTAGATTTTAGTTGTAAGGTTCATGATTAAACAATAATTATTCCATGTCATTTCATGGAAAACTCCTTTAAAGAAGAAGTAATTCATAGTTTGCCAAAATTTCGATCAAGATTTTGGGTTTGAAATTGGGTTGCTATACATTTTTTATCATTATTAAATAAGCAATTATTTTATCTAGCGCCATGTTTACAATTGTATTACATTCAAATATCAGCCTTACAAGCTAGTTGAGCATGCGCCTTTTGAGAGTGTTAAATAAATGAATACTTTCCTCTTCAATTCAAAATATAGTATTTATGCAGGAATAAAAAGGATCCTCTTATTCCTACAACTCAAATTCTTTTATATGAGCAAATCTGATGAACTGTTGAGGAGAGCATGAGTAGAATTCTCACTTTAAATTACTATTTACAATGTTTTTTGACTGAATTGATGTCGGAGAAATTGTTAGATAAAATAATTGCTTATTTACTCATAATTTTCAGTAGGAATGACATTTAGTAAATTCTAAGCAATTTTACCGACGTCATTCAGTCAAAAAAGATCGTAAATAGTAATTTAAAGTAAGAATTCTACTCACGCTCTCCTCAACAGTTCTTCAGATTTGCTCATATAAAAGAATTTGAGTTGTAGGAATAAGGGGATCCTTTTTATTCCTGCATAAATACTATATCTTGGATTGAAGAGGAAAGTATTCATTTATTTAACACTCTCAAAAGGCGTGTGCTCAATTAGCTTGAAAGGCTGATATCTGAATGTAATATCATTATTAAAGAAAAACAAAAGGGGAGAAAAGAGTTTTCTTTTATTTGTTCTTTGGGGGGGGTGATTTCCATGAGCATATAATTACTAAAGTAAATCACTAAACTAAATGTGTGATATCTAAGACACAGAAATTTAAGTTTAGAAATAATGGGGGTCATCCATTGGAATGCAGACATGAATTTGGCTGTGGTCAGTCTTTCAAGAGGGCATAAGTTTAAAATAACAAGAAAGAAAAAAGAAACAATAGGCAATTAATTAAGGAAAACACTGACCAGGCATGAATGTTTTGGAAGGTCACTGTTTAGGGGAGGGGGAAGTGAAGAATCCAGACAATATATAAGAGCTCGCTCTTTTGTTGGGGTGTTGGTCTCTCTCTTTTTGCAAGTCTCTTTTGGCTGATCTCTTTTTGCTATCTCTCTCTTGGCAGACTCTCTCATCATCAGTTATCGAGAAGGCTTGTTGTAAAACTAAAGAAATTTTTTTTAAAAAAAAAAAGGAAAGAAAAAAAGAGAAAAGAAATCATTTGTTGTTAGTTATTCTGTGTCTCTTGAACGATCAATTTAGCCAAATTTAATGATATAAGTAAAAAAAAGACTCTTGAGTAAGTTTAAGTTAAGTGCACATCATTTTCTCTGAAATTGATCAACATCATGATGTGTATTATATAATCAATTTATCAGTTATCGGAAAATGGTAAAATTTAAACTATAGAAAATAAAAATAAAAAAAATGATTTTCATAAAGCATCAAATCTGAACACTATAATTTCATATAAAGCATCAAATCTGAATACTAAGTGAACTGCAAAATACATCAAGAAGTGGACTTATATATTCAACAATTAAAAACAAGGTCTATTCAGCTGTAATCCCCAGAAATCAAAATGAAAAAATATTATCAGGAGCATATAAACTTTGTACATTTTGGCATAGGAATTGAACTCATATCACAGAGACTCTTTTCATATAAAGCCATGTGTGCACACAAACAAACCTAGGAAGAAAAAAAGGGGAAAATGGAAACCAGAAATCTGAAGGACACTCCTGGAGGACTATTTAAATATATTTTTATTATTTGTTATTCATTTTGAACATCTAATCTAAAAAAAAAAAAAGAAAGAAGAATTTTTTTATTATATATATATATATATATATAAAAGAAAGAAAAAGAATTTTTTTATTATATATATATCCATTTAAAGTTAATCCATGTTAGAATTATTATTATTATTATTTTGGGGGTAGATGAGGCAATATCAAATCATTATGTATGTGCCTGTTAATTTCTTTTATTATTATTATTATTATTATTATTATTATTATTATTATTATTATTATTATTATTATTATTATTATTATTATTATTATTATTATTATTATTATTATTATTATTATTATTATTATTATTATTATTATTATTATCATCATCATCATCATCATCATTTTAGGAGTAGAGAAATTAATATCAAGTCATTTTGTATGTGCTTGTTAAGTGCTTTATTATTATTATCATTAGGGGTAAAGAAATTAATATCAAATCATTCTGTATGAGCCTGTTTAAAATGCTTTTACATTTTGTTTAATGAAAAGAGTGAGAGATATTATTAAGGGAAATGTTTTTGAATTGGATCCAAAGTTATTATCAGATGCTTAGACCTCTTGCTATGTTTATAAAGGTTGTGTGACTGTTGGGCTAAAACATCATCCTTATCTTATAAAAGTGCAGGGAAATAGTTTTAAAAATTTAATATGCATTTCTTATTACTATTATCATAAAGTTAAAGCTAGATACAAGCTAATTATGGCATTGAAAAAATTATTGGCTCATGTTCTAGTGTACTATTTTGCAAGAGTAATGTAGATGTGAAAGTTTTACTCTGTAAAAATTGATGTTAGTCCTGTACATATGTGGGTGGACAATGAGTCCCCATGAAGCTAGTGAATTCATAGTTTAGCTCGCTCACTAAGACATCTATTCCATATTTATAAAGGATTTAAACACAGTGGAAGAGTTTTTCCACTTGGTTATTTTCTACACCGTAAGTTGATTTCTTTATTGATGGCCAGAGGTTAATAGGTAAACCCAAGTCTCTCTGTATGACTAGTGATAAAATCCTAGCATACCTCAACCTTATTAAAAAGGTTTTCTCTTATTTGGGTCACTGCCTGTCTCATGTTAATGTTGATATTCCTTATGGGTGTATGAAATATAGCTATTACTAAGCATTACTTATAAATGTTGATTTACAGGGTTGCAAACTCAACTTGTTGTCAGGATGATTGCAGATAGTGTGTGTGCAATTGGTGTACTTGAACATTATTTTGTTGATATATTTTGATAGATCAATAAGAGCCAAGAATAATGATATAAATGAATATTAAATTTAAGGGTTAAATAAAACCTATGAATATTGTAAGCAATGCATATATAAAATTATCTAATAAATATTTCCACAGCCAGCTGAGAACTTCACTGGGAAGTAATATAACTGAAATATTATTATCGTCATAAGAACATAAATATAGAGTGTATGCACATGTGATAATGATTGAGCTTGATACCGATTCGTTGACATTTAAAAAGTAACTAAAATTAACTTAGTCCCACCATACATAAAATATCTCTATTGTAGAATTTAGGGCAAAGGAATGTTAGATTAAAATAATTAAATAAAAATTATTAAATTTTAATATTGGAAGAGTTAGCTTTAGAAACAGATCAGTAACTAAAAGCATTAGACACGGGGGGGGGGGATAATGTTCGCTATGTGTGAGAAATATATATATATATACTATATGTGAAGGTAACTATTATCTTTATCAAAACCTCTTAACATTATCTGTTGATGTAGGGATATTTATTTATTTATTATATCATAATACAGTTGTAGAACAGGGGAAAGTGTGTAAAGCATAGAGTTAATGTATATATTATTTTGCTGAGGTATAATATGCTAATAAAATTTGTTATTTTGTTTTAAATAAAAATTTGTATACATCTCAATGTTTTGTGGGTTATTACAATCTAGACATCTCAAATCCAATCATACATCAATATATTATTGTTTATGTTGAATCATCATTTTAATAAATCGTATCACTGTAAAAAAAATTTAGATGATTAATTTTCTGAGCTGGCAATATAAGATTACCAATACTCAATTCAGTATAGTTGAAATATAGATGATGAATAGGTATGGTTATTGAGTGATAGTGGATGCAGTGGATGGGCATAAAATCCAATCCCCATTCATTGTATTCAAACACCTCTCTAGATGCACTTCCTTATAATTTTACTTTAATTTTGAAAGTGTTTATAATATGTCATTTCTAAAAGATTTAATGTAAGCTTAAATTATTCGATCTTTAATGTAAATAGACATTGGCTACATTAAATACAGCTAAGATCAATCTTGGAGATGATCATGAGAGGGGTGCTTATCACCAATAATCCATCGCAGCTTGTTTGACTTCCAGACCTTATTGTTCTGAAACCCTGAGAAGAGATTATAATGGGAGAAATGAGCTAGCACAATAGAAAATAGTAGTGCAATAGACCTATGAATGTGAGAATGATGGAGGGATGGATCAGGAGGATGGAGAGAAATATAGAACTATTTGTAATCTGAAACCAAATTTTAATTGTGACTTTAATGATGGTGAATGGTAGTGTGCTGAGAATATAAATTGCAATGGAAGTTGAGTTTCAAGTTTAGTCTCTTGAATAACCACAAACTTCCAAGAGTGTTAATATTATTATTTTTAATGCATTCTCAGTGTTCTCTTAATCGATTGATTATTTATTAACCCATTCATCAAATATCATTGTTGAAATTTATTAATAAGTTATTGAAATAAGGATTAGCCTCAATATTTTCATTGAAGTGGCAAATAAGATTATGGATGTTCTATCCCATCATTATCATCCCACTAGCCTTTAGAAATAATATTGACTGGGAATAATGAAGCATCCATCGATCTACCCTTAAAATGTTACAACTGGCCTGAAACATGGTTGTCCAAATGGTTATAATTGGTGCTGCAACAAAAAAGCCTGATGATGATCTGTGGATGATGAAGTTATAAAGAGAAAGAGTGAATTGGTTTAAACTCTTATATAGATTTAAAATAAGTTATAATTGATGCATAGCATGGTCGCCCCAGTTGAAATAAATAAATGCTACAATTGGTGCATAACGTGGTTGTGTGACCATTGGAATAAGTTATAATTGGCAACCAATAATATAAGTTATAATATATAAGGCATATCAATTTATTGCCTGGGAGTTTATAAGAAGATTGGGTATCAGAATCGATCTTGGTACTATATGATCCCAAGTTAAATGCTCTACTAACTATGCCAAACATCTTGGTACTTCCCAATCCAAATGGGATGCTCTACATACTCTGTCAAACTGTATAAAATTGATTTTAATAGATAATATATGTATACAAATAATTCTCTTTTGCTTTCATTTATATTACAAAATAAGTATATTATTATTAATGTAAATATGACTATAAGTTTTGTGATCTTTTTTATTTTGTACTGAAATATACAGTAATCTGTGATAAAATCATTGGGTTTTCTTGGCCATGTGTGCTGATTAAGCTCTGTGAAAATATGGACACCCTAGTCTAACCACATTTGGTAGTGTTTGCAATGATTTTTTCCTTCTTTTGCTTTTCTGCTTTTTTTTTAGTCATTAAAGTATCTGAATCAGCAATTCTTCCTCAGCTTCTACAATAATTTCATCTTCACTATTTACAATATCTCCTTTACAAATCCAAGCTATGCCACATTGCAAAACATGATAGTTTAAAAGAAATAAGTTGCAGGTAAAATACACAACAACAACAACAAAAAATCATGAAAAAAAATAATAACATTGTTTGCAATAAAAAAGATAAAACTGTTTATACAACAATACAATTTGCTCCAAGAAAATCCAATAGGATGTAAATCTGTGATAGAATTAAAATATTTTTGTGATTAGCTTTATGAGAATTTATTAAAAATAAATACCTTTTAAAAACAAAAAAAACATATTTTATAGATGAACTACTTTAAACTAGAATGTGTTGTCAAGATAAAGATAATAAATAAAACAATTTTAAAAGTTCATTGTAAAACAAAGGATTCTCTAACAGCCTTTTATATAGAAACAATAAAGAAGCCTAAATTTTTGTTAATTATTGGCCTTTAAAATTAAAATTTAAGTAATATTTTATGTCATTTATCTTCTAGCTAAACAGCACCTTTGGAATGATGGCTCAGTTGGTTAGAGTATTACCTTAAAATTCAATAGTCAAAGAATCTAAGGGTCCAAGTTTGATTCCCATGCTAGTACTGTCACTGTTCATGCCAGCAACATCTAAAGAAGAGGGAGTAATAATACCTCTTGAAACATTGTGCATATACTAGCCTGCATGCTATTACTAACAGTTGAATGTATTTGGAATATTTACATTTAATACTCATATTAGATGATGGAAATAGTCCAACATACAAGGACAACTAAAGCACTATCATCACAAACCTTCATAAAAACACAGAGCTATATATCTTGCTAGGCAATTTTTTTATAGTTAAATGAGTTAGCTATGGGCTAGGTATCTAAAAAAGGCTTGTTTAACGCAATTCAAATTTGAACCTGTTTATTAGCATTCAGATTTGAACGAATTTATTAGCATGAGAGTAAAATTATCCTATTCTTACACCATGCTACCTTTTCATTCAGATTTGAACCAATTTATTAGCATGAAAGTAAAATTATCCTATCATTACACCATGTGACCTTTTCATATGTATATATACAAGTCAGTGTATTCAATAATTAAACCTGGATACAAATTATAATTACACTGTTACTATGTTGATTTGTAATCATTTTATTTTTATATGTGGGTGTTTATTAATTTCTATCAAATCTCGGAAGTTATTTTATTTGCATAAAAAATTCATAAAACCAATTGCAATTATACACTTGTGTGGGTATTTCCTACACATAAAATGGAAAAAAAGGTAAAAACATTTGCTGGGCGTTTGAAAAAGTAAAGCTTTGCATCGGATTACTGGAATAAGCTTGGGAAAACATTTTATCTGCAGTAGATCGATAATACTTTGTCAAAGAAGTTTAGTAGTTATAAATATTTGGTTCGTTAAGTAATTGGTGAAAAATAAACAACACAAAGCAAAATAGCAGTAAAAATTGAAATAAAATCAATATTTTCATCATTAAAAACCACTCTCAACAGATTTATTTTGTCATTGGATTAGTTATTAGCAGGCCACATTTATAAATATGTAAACTACCTATTTTAATATATCTATTTGCTTACTAAATCATGATATATTAGCAGCCTAACATTTATTCATAAACAGATAAGCTACCTTTCTAAAAAAAAAAAAACCTATTTAATCACTAACAGGACTCATCATCAACCCATGATTTCTATTAATCATTTCTCTGAATACAACTATTCAATTACTAACGTGACTTATTAGTAGCCCCCAAAATGTGCAAGTTGATAGTGGATGCTAATACTGGTGAAAAGTTATGTTTGTCACAATATTTAAGATTATTACTACTTTGATAATGAATAGGCGTTGATTTCAGTTTTTAATTACATCTATCGTATTATTTACATTGATATCTTTATAAAATACGTTGAATTTTTCATGTTATTTGACAACTAGGATTTGCAGACAATTTATATTTATATAACCACACACTATTATGTGAGAAATTAATCTTGCCTTTGATGAAAAGTAAAAGGTTAATATTTACTTTAATCTGTGATTTTACTCGGTTTATTTATATTTCCTTAGTAATTTTAAATCAATAATAGCTTTTAAAAGTCTCTAAAATCGATTATTTTTTTTGAATAACTTATAATTACTATATAATTATTATTCCATCAGTACAAAAACATTGATTGCAAAAAATTGGTTTTCAAGCTAAAAGCAGTTAGTATAAAATCATTTTAAAAATGATTAATAAACATTTCAATATTAAGCCCCAAGCTTTCTGATTTATTGCTTATATATACAAAAAATTTCTATAGATTAATGTATATGTAATTAAGGGAACAAACAGCATCTCTCAAGCTATGAATAAATAACACTCTATATATTTTACAAGGATCAAGAATAGAACAGATCCATTTATGTTTTTAAGCTCTTGTTTATAACCTTACCCTTATTAATATTGGGAAAATTTCCAACCATAAGAAAATATTATATTAATAATTGTTTATTATTTTAATAATTATTAGTGAGCCATATTTTCTTATGACTGGTATATTAAGTTTATTCTGAATTTTCACCAATGTTGGCAATGATAAACTTAAAGGCATCAAAAGCTTGCATTGGTGGTCGAGAGATCAGCGCGACGCCTTGCATTTGCAGGCAGTTGCCCGGGTTGCGGGTTCGCGTCCCGGCCGATGCTATGACACTTATAAAAAAATAGACTATTCTTGGTTCTTGTTAAATATATAGTGTTATTTATTTTTAGCCCGAAAAAAATAAGTTGGTCTCGTTAACTTCATATATATAAAGCAATGAAAAGAAGACCATTCAAGGATCTTACAAATAATAGAAGATTGCGATATCAATCATTCTTATGCTTATAAATTAAAAATTAATGAACAATAAAATATTATTATTTTAATATTCAGAAAAGCTTCTTTTTTTATTATCAGATTGGCTTTTCTCATACAACCAATCTCATGAATAAAATCAATATCAGTCTTTTATACAGAATAACAGCCTCTCCAATACTTTTTTCACAAATATCTCACACAAAAAAAGCATTGGTGGTCGAGAGGTCAGCGATTGCTGCTTTACAAGCAGTTGTCCCGGGGTAGTGGGTTCGCTTCCCGGCTGATGCTATGACACATGAGAAAAAGAAATTCAGCTTTTTGTCATTGGTTATTATCTTTTTTTTTTTTGCACTATAATTGGTTTAGTTCAATAATAGAATAGCAAACTCTTGAATCTATATATCATTTGATCATTATTATTATTTATTCAAATTTTACTATAAATTCAGACTATATGAATTTAAATTCTTTAATTTCTATACATTAAAATAAACTGTTACTTTAAATTCAAACCCATTCTTTTTTGTTTTCATGAAAAGCCTAAACTTGCCCTTCCAATTTATTTTCATTATTTTATTTTATTTATCTTATTAATCTTTAATTCCCAACTCTCCCGTCCCTCGCACTAATTCTAATTATTATTAGTTGTCATGGAAAAACATTAACTGTACTAAATTTATTTCTAAGCTTATTTTCTTACAGTTAATAAATTTCACAAATTCTTGATTAAAAATGATCAAGTATTGTTTAAAAAATAATATTATTAAATAATCTTCATTTACTTTGAAAGCTGATATTTTTTTAGACTTTTAAAAACATTTTACATAACTTTTCCTACTTTGAGTTTTTCTAAAATTACTTAATTTTAATATCTTATCATTTTTTTGCTTTTAAAAACCATTATGCTTGATGAATATTTGCTGAACTGAAAAAGACATTAATACCCTATCTTCAAAACTAAAAGTTAACTTATTATAAAAAATGATGTTGATAAATTTTAAATGACAGCTCAATAAAAAGATGCTTTTTTAAAATATATATTGTGATTAATCTAACAAAATCTTATAAGAGGATTCTGATAAGTAATCATATTCTATTTTATACAACTAATACACATGATCAAATACATGTGAAAAAGATGATCTCCAATAAACTATTTTGTGCTGAACCAGCACTCATCAGTTGGTCCAGATCACTATCTCCAACAGATATATACAATCATTACTCAGTTTATATTAAGATAGTAAATCTTTAAACATTAATAGAAAAGCTTCAAGATTTTTCATTCTCCAAATCGTTAGCTATCCATGTCATTGAAAATCCAAGGATGGTTTGCTCAAAGCCCTTGTTGATGCCAATATTATTGTCATACCTATTTTGATCTTAAGTCAATCTGACCTCTCACACATGTGACCTTAATATGTCCATTTAATTATACAGAATAAGGATGGATAGAATACAGGCTGAATATATAATATTTAAATATATGTATATTGTTTATACTAAACTTGATGTAATTATAAGGGACTTGAACTTGAACTTTCAAGCACTCTACATTTATTGAATCTATTTTATATAACTGGTACACATGACCACATATATGTGAAAAAGATAAATGATCTCCAATATACATATTTCGTGCTGAACCATATATATACACTCTGGTATTTGATTAAGTTACCTTTAAAAAGATAAAGGCAAAATTTATATATAATTACAATTTGTTGCATAATAATTATAATCTGATGAAAAGATTCAACAGCTAAGTCACCATTAAATATATAATTATTTCTCAAATAATATCGCCAGAAAATGTTTCAGCATCCAGTACAGCGTTCAGGCAACTATGATTAGGTAAAATATGGAGTCCCCCTCTCTATTTTTGATTAAGAATGTTAAATAAATTGGAAATGTAGCTAATTATAAATAGAGCATGGAATTGTAAATCTATTATAAAATTTAAACAAACTTCATATAACTCAGCCAAGATAAAAAGTTGGGAAGTAGAGTTTCCATTTTCTTTTTAACCACATTGTTGAAATATGTTCTATTCTCATTATAAATATTTAAGCTGTGCATGAAGTAATTACATATATACTGTAATGGAGGAATATGAAGAAATGCTATATTTTTATATAATAGGGCTAATTTTCCTAACTTTCAACCATTTCTAATTTATGAGCTTATGCACATTAGAATGTTTACCCAGTGTATACTCATGTTATTTCTCCTTATCTTCATTACATTAGTTCTACAGCATTGCCTTCTCTATCATAAATTCCTCTTTGAACTTACTCAACATCAACAATTTTTTTCTATTTTTTCTTCTTTTTTGATATATTCAATGTGGATTTTCTCTCATATGCTACTTACTTGATTTTTAATGTCTTTCATTATAGTGTTAAATTTTTTTTCTTTTTCCTCACCTCTTTCTATAATATTTTTTTCCATTAACTTTATTTTATTCTCAGTTGTATTTAATTTTCCTCTATCTTTATATATATATATATTATTTCTTTAGTTCACTTCCAGTTTCTTTACTTTAATTTAGATGATTTCCATTGTGGTACTGCATTCTAATTTCAATTGCTCAATAATTTTTGCTACCTTTTTTGTTTTAACTTTTAATTCATTCTATGTTTTCTCAAACTTTTTTAACTTTATTTAATCTTTTTATACATCTTTTCTTAATATTTGGTGGATTTTCACTTCTTTACCTTCCATAATTTACTATCTATGTGTACACTATATGCTATTATTTTCTGTCTTTGTTTACATCTGTTTAATTTGCTGCTACTCTTTTGCCATGATATTTTCCATACTTTTCACTCGTCTCCATTTGTTGTTATTCTTGTCTTTAAGAAGTTATGTTTGTTCTTGCTTTCTTTTCATTTATTTCTTCAAATCTTGATGAATTAGTTTAAAGTCTTATGTTAACTTATTTTCTAAATCTTCCTGTACTGTCTCTAATTTAATTTTAAATTATTAAAGTTTTGCTTCATTTATTTTTATCTCATTTTACACTCTTGTTGATACTTCTCTATTTTAATTTTTCACTTTTGTTTTATTTGTTTTTGTTTTATTTTATAATGGTGTTGATCTTGTTCTATTTTCTTTTGTCTATTTTTTTTTGTAAATATTCTTATCCCTCTTTACATTAAAGCTTTGTATTGGCATCACCATCAGTTAAATCATATAACTTATATAACTTATCTGTGGTATTATTAAAACTTTAATGTGAGAAAAAGAATGAAACTTAACTCTCCTCGACAACCATCATATCCTCTAAGAACTGGAAATATTTCTAATGACTTCCTCTCTCATCTCACTTTTTTTTTCATTTTATTTTAAAACTATATTATTTATTAAATTATTTTGGTTTATTACAGCTTCTCAACATAAAGTTGTTTCATGGCATAGACTATCATCTCATTTCATTTTAAATATATGAATTTATTTTATCATTTTTTACTTTTAAGATATATCATTGCTTTTTTCTCTCAAAATTTTATCTTCTATCATGCTCAATAGATCCTATGCAAACTCATCAGTGATAAAATTACCAATAAAGTTATCAAAGTTTTTTGTTAAGATTATTTTTAAAAACTTGTAATAGTTTGTGCCTTATCAAATATTTATTTCTCTAACAACATAACAATATTTTATGACAACAAACTGAATCCACTAAATATAATTCATTAAAACAAATAAAACTATAATTCTAAGCAAATATAAACCATGAATTAAACTTCTTAAATCTACATTTCATTGATAAGACCAGGTATTAATCATTTAGCACTTTATAATAATTTGGACACATCCTCTGGTGCAAATATTACAAATTCTCTTACATGAAGCTAATTTATACCTTTTAATTCAATGACTGTTTAAGGTAAAATGCACTTTAAAAATATTTATATTTTTCTTACATGTTCAAAAAATCTTTAAAACATTTCTTCCAACCTATTTATCTAATATTACTGTTAACAAAGTAGACAATGATTTTAAAATACTAAATTATCCAGTCATTACTTTATTCAACATCATTTATCATTTCCTTCAAATTGCAAATCTATTATAGATTTTCTTTTTTTTCTCAAATTGTAAAAACAATTATCTCACAAATGATAAATGCTTTCTAACAATGCAATTAAACATCTTATTACTTTGGGAATAATAAACAATGCTACATAGGACTTAATGTATAACATACCCAATTTTTTAGTCACATTATTTTATAAAAAGGATACTATGTAAGATTTGCTTTCTAACAATATCATTAGATATCTTACTTCAATGGATATTGTTTCAAAGCAAATACTTTTTTGCTGTCAGAAATGTAACTTTATTAATTAAGGTTCAGCTTTCAGTTGCTAAATTTATATAATGGTGAATTTATCTAGACCCCACAGTAGGGACCTAAAATTAAGTAATAATTAAGTAATAGTAAGAATCAATTTTTATTAAGAGTTGTATTTGGGAAGACAAAATATGTAATGGATGAGTAAAAGAATTAATCAGAAATCACAAATAATAAAACAACTAATCTATGAATAAGCAATTATTTATTATCCATCCAAACTAACAGCCATTTCTAATTTAAGTATATCATGCAAATCCAGATGTTTACACAATATGTGCTCATGCTATTTTTATTTATTCTTCTTCTTAGCCTTTAAACTTCAGATTATGAGACAAATTTAGTTTGTTGGTAACATTAAAACAGGAAATAATAACCTTGTACTACATCCTATCATAACTAGGGGAAACTGTCCACACAGTAGTACCACCCAATACAAACCTAAGTAATTAATGGATGCAAGAAGGTTTCTATCTAGTGCCAATATCCCCAGACTAGTTTATAAGTTGTGGCTTTCATCAGTGAGGATCTTTGATTTGAGAGCACTGCACCTAGATCTTAGGATCTAATGCAACTCTCCAGCAGTCATATTTATTTTTTAGTTACTCTTGTAAGCACTCAGGGGCACTACTGTATGGAGTATTCTGCTTCTGTTTTGAATAGCTTATGTAACCATAGAAAATAGTGGTCATGTAATGTTTAGTGGTTGCATACAGATATTCCTCAAAATAGAAATAAAAAAATGAAAGAATGAGAAAAAGGACAACTATTAAAATAATAACAATTCTTTTACAAAATATACATGAATAAAATATAACGCAAATTAAATTAATGATTAAACAAATAGGTAAATAAACAATAATAAAATGAATAAATAAATATCTTATGTTAGCAACATTGTAGACTCTTATTGTATTTATCTTGAAATTCTTATTTATATCTTTTGGTACTTTTATATCATTTCGCAAAAATATATAAATAAATAAAATAAAAATTATTTATATGAACTGTGAATAAATCTAAGTTCCACTATTAAAATTCTTACACACCTACAGAACAAACTTAAAATATATGCAAAAAACAGCAACACATCATATCATTCTGCGAGTTTGCTTATCATGTATAACCTATGAAAGTTGATTAAATATTTCATTTATAAAACTGAGGAGAAATTATATATGATTATTTCAAATTAATATCAATTTTTATAATACTTGTTATATATTATATGGGATGAATATTTCTCTCAAATATTCCATAAAATATTTGCTTTTCATGTTAACATGTTTATGTCATTAAAAATCTGTATTTTGTTTTTACATGATGTTCAGGAATATTATTGTCACTCTACGTTTTGCCTGCTTAATCAGGTTTATTTAAACATCTTTGAATTAACATTTTCAATCCCTTTCAGTCAGGTATCAATCTTTAATACTTATATAAACGACAATAGATGAGAGTGGTTAACCATCTTTATCACATAAAAAAGATTGCCTTAACAACAAACAGATTGAGATTCTTGGTATTGTTTAGGTGTGGACTGATTTCATGTATTAACATGTATATATGTGTGTGCATGTATTCTTATAGAATGACAGTAGACTTAAATTTTCATTCTATAGTTTTACAACTTAATTGGCACATGTAAAATAACCCTTCATTTGCCCTCTACGAATCAATCAAGCTGAAGTTTTTTAATAATTAAATTAATAAGTATAAAATTCTACTATTTAAGATAGAAGCAGCAATTATATTTCTTGATTATCTCAACCCCCTATATATCAGAATTAATCATTGTAATATTTAAGAGAATTATATCCTTTTAAAAACAACTTTTTATTTTATTTTGTTGAATTTCCTATTGCCTTTCAAAACAATTAGTTCTCCCACTATTTTCTTAATAAGCAAATTATTCTTGAATTCCTGGTTTAACTTTATATGTATAACTTATATATATTCTATTTGAACAATTATTTAACATGCAAGACTTATTAGAACCAATAAATGGGGAAATTTAAAAAAACATATTTAATAACTAATGAAATATTCTATCCTTCAGTTTCCATAATTATTACCAATATTAATAATAAAATAATACAATAATTTTAAAGATTGACCAAATATTTGATTTTTTCAGTAATTATTATCAATGTTAATAATAATAAAAAATATAATAACTTTAAAGACTGACCAGATAACTATATTCTAATTTTATGAAAATAAATAAAATATTTTAAACCCAAATATATTTACATGATTAATATTATTTTTTTCTTTTTTAAGAAAATTCTAAATCTTTTTGTACTTAAAGGAAATAAGTTAAGCAAATATTAATATTGTTATTTATAGTAGCATTTAAAAACAATAGTTTTTATTGTTATATATATATATTCACATTGTGAATTGCTTTATTATATATGTATATATTAATAATTATAAGTGTGAATTTTTTTGCATTCATATCTTTGAGATTATCCACTCTGATAAATATATTGATGACTATTATTAATCATTTATAAGACTAGAGATTATAATATTATTCCTACAAGTACAGACTTAAAATTTGCTTAAGGATTATATGTCAAAATTCATTCAGAGTAGTAACATTATTTTAAAAAGTATTATAAGATGTGGGTATCTTCCCTATTTTATAAAAAATTAAGATGATTAATTATTGGTAGATAAGTTTAATCTCCATTTGGTTTTTTTTTATTCTACAGCATTTTCACATTTATTAAATCATATGAGGAGGGAACCCAAAAATAACCAGAATCATTCTCTGCATTGTGCACCTGTTGTAGTATATGCTTCTTCTGTTGCAAAAAAAGCTTTTGTATCAATCTGACAAATGACAAAACTGTGTGAAATCATGGCACCACATAGTACATTTTTTCATTGGGTCTGTTTTGCATATTAGGTGATTTTTATAATGATTGAAAAGTTTGAACAATGTGAAATTGTTTTCATTTACAGAACACAGCAGAGAAAACAGTTGTAATGCTTAAAAAAGATTACAAAAAAGCTGATCTTGTAAAAACACAAGTTTGTGAGTGGTTTAATTGAAATGTTAAATTCACTACATTCCTAAAAAGCATGCCAAATGAAGTCCAAAGTCAAAACAATGCTGGTTTTTTTTTTTTTTTACACAAATGGCATTTTTCTCTCAGATTTAGTTGTAATGATCAGGCATTTTATCTGCAAGTTCTGAAACATTTATGTGATGTGCTAAAATGTAAACATTCTGCTTTGTAGTAAAGAGAAGAGTGCAAACTTCAACTCAATAAAGTGTCTTTTTTCAAAACCTCGAATGTAAAACATTTTTAATTAAATTCAGTATGACCCAGCTTTCTGTCAGCCATATTCACTTGATCTCACTTGATTTTTTTTAATCTCTTGAATGAAAAAAGGGTAATCATCTGAAATCTGGCCAAGATCGCTTGGGGCATTGATGCTATACAAAAATCAATCAAATATAATGTTACCGGGCCATCGTAACTTTTTTTTTTATAGAACATGTTTTTTTTTTTGATTAAACAAATTTTTTATTTCATTTATAACATGATTTCCTTTTTTATTAAACAAATTTTTATATTCATTTTCGTCGTTTGTTTTTTTTTAACCTGACCTTTTTCTTTATTAATAAATTTTGATAATTTAATTTTGTATTTATTTTTTTTGAATTTTAAAATTTTGGACTGTTTCACTATGAAAAAACTTGTTTTAACCCCACCGCCAAAAAAATATAATGGTATAATTATTTGGGACTTGATTCAACATTGTTCTACTTTTTTTTTTTGGTTGACTAAATTATTTTTCTTCTTATTATTAAATCAAAAGTAACTTTTGTGTTGTTGGGGGTTCAAAAATTGTTTTGAAATCCTCACCCCCATCCTCGGATCAAGAATTGTAACATAAAGTCAATAATTTTACTTTTTTTTTAACAACTTTTTTTCACTTTTTTATTTTTATTTATATTTCGTTTGAATTAGTCTTTTTTTTTTTTGGCTTCTACAATAAACAGCTTTGGGGGGGGGGGGCTTTCATACTGTTATTATTAACAAAAAGTAAACAAAAATAGTCTTTTATTTGAATCCCACTTGTTTTAACCCTGATGAAAAAATATAATGCAATTATTTGGGTATTATTTCGAATTTATTCAACCTTTTTTTTTTGAGGGGGGGGGGGTTGACCAAATTGTTTTTCTTCTTTTATTTTTCTACGATAAAAATTAAACTTTTGTGTTTTTTGGGGGATCAAAATTTGTTTTAAAACACCCACCCACACACTTGGAAAAATAATTGTAACAAAATGTCAATAATTTCTTTTTTTTTTCCAACAACTTTTTCTCACTTTTTACTTTTATTTATATTTCGTTTGAATTACCTTTTTTTTTTTTGGCCTTCTACAATAAACTGCATTTTTTGTGGGGGGGGGATATGTACTTTGTACCAAAATAGTCATTTATTTTAACCCTGCTGCAAAAAAATATAATCCAAATACTTGTCAATTTCTAATGAAATGAAAAAAAAAAGAACACAAACTTTGAACTTATTTATTATTTTATTGCTGTAATAAAAGGTGTATGTATGTGGCTTTAAAAAAAGGACATAATCTCACATAATTTCTGTACTCAGCAATTCTGAAAAGTTGAAAAATTGTACGTTTTTCTCAGACCTTTTATTGATCTCGTATATTTTTCATGCTAAAATGTGACTTAACGCATGAGCTTTGTCGAAGCGTGTTCGAACATACACTTTGCCAATTTTATATATATATATATATCTTACATGACTAATGTTAATTATAAATTATATATCATTTTTTTCTGTTATATTTATTAATTTAATTAAAAATTGGTAGAAGTCAACCAAACATATTAATTATAAAATATATATTTTTTAATAGAATGAAAGATGGGAATAATATGGAGAAATGGCAAAACATCATCATCCCCACTGAATATTTAACATTAATGAATTAACATTGTCAATGAATAGTCATCAACAGTTATAAAATGAATATAAGAAATATGAGAAAATCAGCATTTAATGATAATAAGTAGCTATAATAATAAAAAGTTATATCATCAGCCTTAAGTAAAAATAATTGATGGTCATCCTGTAAATTTAATATCAAAATTTAGGCTATTTATTTAGCCAATGTGAAACATAGAGCACAATGTAAAGATAACCATTTTCCTGCATATACTTAAGTGCTAAAGTATCTATCATAATAAAAAATAATATGATCCTGATACAATGTTCTGATTATATAGTTCCATGAATGTACAGTTGTTCATAAACTAATTTATAATCTGTATAAATAAAGTGCAGTAAATGGACTTTAAAGATGATCTTTGCCTTCATGCCATTTTGAGAAACACCTGGATGTTCAAAAACAAACATATAGCCCCACATATATAAATTAATTATTATTACTCTAGAGTTAGATCAAGATCACAAGACTCTACAGAGTGAGTAAGCAAGAGAAAAGACAAATATTTAGATTTAATCTATTTTATCTTAAATAATTTTACTAGAATAATTTACAAATCCCTTAAAACTCTACACTATAATAAAATCAGGTCACACACACTGCCAATTTATATAATATATAGCTGAAAGAATAAAGACATTAATGCTATTATTTTTCTAAATAATTATTTAATAAATTTAACTAATAAATTAACAAAATCAGAAATGATATAACAATTCCAATTTCTAACACATTTTTATAAGAATATATTTATATATAATTTCACATAAAATTAATTAACATTTATTTTAACAGTTATTTCTCTTTTTAAAGATTAAAACTAAAAAATAACATTCCATAATAAAAATGAAAACACTTAAAATTAGCTAAAATTTTCTTACCCTTTTCTTATAAAAATGGGACAGCCTCATAATTTAATTTTGGAGAGAAAAATAAATAGATAAAAATTGTTTCAACAAAAAACTTACATCAAAATTATTCATTACTATCACTTATTATTAACATTATTAAAAATATATTTGCAAATGTAGATGTGTATACTGAAATACCTTATTACAATGGACTTGTTTTTAAGTCTTCTTTTTGTATTTACAAGTTTCATTTAGTTTCATGTTAGTTTTTTCTTTGTAGCTTTAACTCCTCAATTTAAGTAATCCTTTTGTAGAAGTTACACCATTAACTTTTTTCTTCTGTAGTTTTAAATTTCCATTATGATGACCACTTTCAAATAACATAGATTTTCAGGTTACCACAGGCTGAATTTATTTTTTTCCAATACAATTTGCAAGTCAGGTTAACATAGACTGAGATAATCATGTTTGGGGTTGAACACAAGGCTTATTGCATATTCCTTTCAGGGAAGTTCATCTTTTACATTTTTTGTTGTGAATAGGCTACATGTTGGTTTGGTGATGCTCAACTTCTAGTTAAAGGTCAGCATATAGTTTTCTTGAACTCCATTTTATAAAACATCTTTTTTAAACTTGAAATAAGATTAGTCTTATTCAGGCTAAAAACTTAATTTCTCACTGTTCTCTTCACAGTTGAACTGCTACTGTTGTCTTTTCTCATCAGTTGGATCACTACTAACTGTTTCTCACAACCTTCTTTCTTATTTTTGGAACAGTATTTTTATACATCCAATCACATATTATTTTAAATATGATATTACACTCTGGCCAATTAATTCTATTTTTACAAGAAGGTTATTTTCTCTTTTTCTTTTAATTAAAAATTCCAATCCTACTTTTTTTATTGGACATTTTTTCTGTAGTTATTTTTTAATTACCAAAAAACATTATAATCCTTTAATTACACTTTGATTTGAAAAATATATTACATTTTATTTTACAGAGAAATAAACAAAAAAAAATCAAGTTTAATTTAAAAGCAATATTTTTTATCAAAAATGTTAAAACCTTTTTTAAAAAATAAATAAATAAATAAACATTACATAAAATTTTATTTATTTATATCTCTTACTATATGTTTAAAAAGTTAAAAGCTTGTAAATAAATAAAATGACTGGAGAGAGAAGAAAAAATATAAATGAATAAAAAGAGAGAAATAAAATTATTTTATTTATTTATTTTAATACTTTTCTCTCTCTTTTACAACTATTCACTACAAACTATAAATATTCATATTCTTATTATTTAAATTATTTGGAACATATCACTTTATCCTTTAATGAATAAACTTTAATAAGCTTTATCTGACATTCTGGAAAAAGAACATGATAAGTCTTCTCTAATATAAATTATCGATTTTTATTAAATTGATTTAAAATTTAAATATTTTAATTTTAAAACTTATTGAAATCTTCTAACACTATATATTAAAGTGAATTAAATATCTCACTTAGCATAATTAAACATCATTTTTAGACTGACAAAAATGCAATTATTTTCATCTGCTTAAGGCAAGATATTTAGATGAATTTAGTATAAATGGAGCCAGAATATTTTATCAATTTCTCAAATAATTACGGTATTAACTGATGCCAACTGTTATTTGTACTATTATATATATATATATATATATATATATATATATATATATATATATATATATATATATATAGTACAAATAACAGTTATCAAATGTATGTTTAAAACTAATAAAGCAAAATTGAAGTCACTTTTAAAAAAATTACTACACCAACTGATGAGTGCTGATTCAGCATAATATATATATATATATATATATATTGGAAATCATTTTTATGTGTGGTTATGGGTATAGGTTACATGAGATCAAGTGGATGGTTGAAGGGAGCTTGAAAGTCTGTGTTCAAATCCCCTATATTACATCTAGATTCCAGATATATAAAATATACTTGTATTTAAAATATTATATTAATTATGTAATTAAATATTAGGCTGTATTTATTTTTGCTACACTTTTTAGTGATTTATCTCTAAAATTCATTTTCTAAAGTAAATTATTCTTAAAAAAATGGCAAGTAATAGTAAATTATCACTGATAATGATTTAGCATTATTGCTTAGCTGTAGAACATTGTTGCCTAATTATTCTATTCTATTTATCTTTAAATATTCTATTTAACATACACTGAATTATGATTATAATCAGTCATATAAAGAACTTGTTAAGCATAATATGTTGTAAATAATTAACATTATATATTTCATTTTATGTTAACTACAGTTTCATCTTGTTTTATACATAACAATAATCTTTCAATTTTAGATAAACAATGATATAAAAAATATTATTAAAACGGGAAAAACTCTCCATACAGTAGTGCCACTAAGTGCAAGCCAGAGTAATCAATGGATGTCAGAAGTCTTGACATAAAATCTCTACCTAGTGCCTACTCATCCAATACCCCCAGACTAGCTTCTAGGTTGTGGATTTCATCAATGAGGAGTCTTGGATCAGAGAGCACTGGACCTAGATTTTAAGAAATGTTGGTCATGTGATATTTAGTAATATAAAAAATGTTAATGCAGATTTACCACTAGTGAGAAAAAGTGATATATATGTACAGTGATGAAATCATGTTTTCTGCTTATAAAATAAAATCTTACATTAAAACAAAGCTTATTAAATAATTATTAAAAAGTCTAATGTCTGATAAATTGTTTAGAATAATAACAATTAAAATTAAAAAGAAGCATTTGTCTTTTGATCTGGAATCATGTTAGACTATTTCTGTCATTTAATTTAATTGCTAAATGTTTTTTTTTTTAATTCAGACTTCAATAATTAAACTTCCTGATGAAAATAATTCAACATAGACTTTCAAATAAAAATTCATTATGGCAAACTTTCAGACAAGCATTTTATTTGTAATATTTTGAAATTAGATAATACGTAAAATAATCATGGAAATATACATATTATACATACCTCGTCATTTTCATCATCTCGGATAGCTGACATATTGCCAAAGTAATCACTCCGGAAAAGTTCCGTTGTAATGTAAACATACTCGCCATTTACCATGTCCTTGTCATAGGCAGTAAGCATAAAGTCTCGAACAATATCCAATCGCATAAACACAAACATAACTAAAATTATAAATATATACAATCCAAATGTATGTTATTCTAAATGTTAGTAAGGATCAAAATGAAAATTTAATTACTTTCAACTACAATATAAAACAAATGAAAAATAATAATCTTCCAACCATAAGGTTCGATACCCAGATAAACTATGCTTTTTTTTCTTTCATTTTCCTTATGAAACTTGTAAAAACCTCTTGCTCTTTTGTATATTATTTAAAACACACACATGTGACGTATATATACATATATATATATATAATAATTTTAAACATATTAGAACCCTTATAATGTAATAAGATAACCTCTAATAATACAGCTAATAAAACTATAAATTAATCTCTTTGGTATAATCTACACAACCATTTTTATTTACATTTAACATGATATTAGAAATAATTAATGAATGTGGATATTATCTTGACATTAAGCTCTATTGTAGGCACACAGTTTTTATTTTATAGACTTATTAGTAAGAAACTTGTATTTAATGCAGTTGGATCTTTTGAACCTAAAGAAGTATCCAGAAGACATTTTGATTCTTTTTTATCATCACTTAACAGCCTGAAATTTAAAACTATTTTAACATTTTAAAGCCATGCCAAACTCCATATATCATTATGCATCTTTGACTCTATGACAGAAATGAAATTTTAGTGTCTTTGGTTGTGTAATAACTATAAAACTTTTTATTTTTAAAACTAAGAAGATATATATATATTGGGCATGGCAATAATATTGGCATCAACAAGGAATTTGGTATATCATCATTAGATTTTCAATGGCTAATAATCTGGAGAGTGGAGTAGATTGAAACATGTCCATTAAAGTGTGAAGATTTGCTATATATGTGGGAGATGATGATCTGGACCAACTGGTGAGTGTTGGTCCAGTATGAATTATGTATATTGGAGATTATTTATATTTCTCACATGTGTGTTGTCAGTGTATCAGTTATATGAGATAAAATGGATAGCTGAAGGAAGCTTGAAAGTTGGTGTTCAAATCTCCTAAATTAATCTTTGCTTATGTTAACTTATAAAACTAATATCAATCTTTGTTTTTCATTTTACTCCAGAACCACACTATGAACACAAATTATATATGACACTAAAGCAAAGTGAATTTCTCTTAATAACATATAATACTCATAAATTTAAACAGAGATATGCTTATAATAGATAATATTCAATGTTATTTATTAAATGCAGAGATCATATATAATTAAGAAGAAAGAATTTCTACCTTTATTATAGATGGTTGCTCTTATCCTTTCAAAAGTCTCTATATTTTGTCTGGGTTTGAAAGTATCTTCAGTACTCGACTGACAGCATTGAACTATTATAAGATCAGTACAGCCATATATTAAAATTGGAAATACTTTCTCCTACTACTTGTGTCATAAGGCTAAATATGTGGCTAAGATTACTTTTATTTCAGCACTATCTAATTGCAAATTTGAATGAACAATAGATATTAAATATCATGTTTACATTTCTATTTATCTTCATCTGTAAAAAACTTGGACTGACTATAATTGATTTAATGTAACTCAAATCCAGCATTCAATTTTTTTATTTTTTTATCAAGTTAATAGTCTGAAATTTGAAAACATGTAAACATTTTTAATGTAAACTAAATATGTTATTATGCAAATAATTACATATTTTAAGCTTTTTCAGTTATAATTTTTATATCTACATTTTCTTCTTGTGAATAAAATGATATACACTTGGGTCTCATTTTATGTGGTAGATAGATTCCTCAGAAAATGCACACAAAATAAATTGCACAAAAATAGACTTAACTTACCTTGAACAATGGGGGATATGTACCATAATTTTCAAAAATCACATAAAAGCAAAGCAATGACATAAAATTACTTTAAAATTCACATAAAAAAATGAGGAAATAAAATATGACTAGTAAAAAATTTCAAATTTGAAAAAGAATTGATACAAGACAAACTTTTTTTTACTTTTTTTTATTAACTGTAGTATTTAATTTTATTCAAAACAATATATTTTTATGCATAATTTACAGTATTTTACATTTTTTTATACATCTACAGTGTTTTAATTATTATCACTATTTGACAATATGCAGATTCATTTGTAAACTGGTAAGAAATCAAATTTGTCACAAGAGAAAATACAACTAGTGCCAACTTCATTTTTTAATTGCTTTTATAGTGGACTCACCCAAACTAAAATGTTTTCCAATCACTGTTCATCCTTCCCATTTCACTAAGTGATCTAAAATTGAAATTTTTGTTTCCAAAGAAATTCATTTTTTAGATATTTTTTCCTCTCCATTAGGGTAAACTAAAAGTTTAAAATAAAAATAAAAACTTAGACTTATGATAATAAAAAGACACCTACTCACCACTGTTGGGCAAAATTTAATTAAAACTAACAATTAAAAATTAAATTTTTATTTTTGTCTTTACTTTTTTAATTTTCACTTCTGTTTAAAAATCAAATTTCATTGTTTCACATCACATTAATTTCACATCACATTACGTAAATTTTAAATTGTTAATTTTTTTGTCAAATTTAATTGTGCCCACCACTATTAGTCACCTTTTAAAAATAAACTTGCAGACACTAAATGATTAATTGATTATGTACCCTTTTTTTAAAAAGCAAAATTAGAATGTTATTTAAAATGCAAAAAACAACAACATGCATAGTATAGGCATTTATAACATTTGAACAGATTTATATTATGATCTTGTAAAATTTAATGTGTGTATATAAAATGGGGAAATCCTGATTTTAAGTTAATTATGAGCTTCTTTATTGCATAAAATCTATTACAGTACTATTATAAAGTGCTAAAAATATTGAAATTATTTAGATGGAAGTCGAACTCTGATAATGCGCTATTACTTTAAATATCATGTGTGAATGTGTGAAATTTATAATATTTAAAGTAATAGTGCATTATCAGAGCTTGACTTCTGATCTAATAATTTTTATCACATAAAAGAAAATGGCATACAAAGATATTAAGAAGAAACAAGAACCGCATAACTTCAAAATTGCATTAAAATAATCTGCATAAATCGAGACCCAGCTGTATATATAAATAAACATTGCATATCTATTGTTGTTTACATTTATTATCCTAGTAAAAGAAATTCTTTCTACTTCATTTCTGGACATCAAGAAATTATTAAAAAGATCAGCAATATAATTTTCATCACTATATACTTTTAATACATTATCATTATTTCTAATGAAAGGAATGTGAGAAAAAATTTTAATCAAAGAATTGTCCCCCCCCCCACATTTCAAAGAAGTATTTTTAATACAAAGAAATTTTATAAAATAACTTGATTTAGCTTTTTTAATATGACTTAATTCTTATTAAGTCATTTTAAAACAATCAAATTTTTATCGGACTATTTTATAAACTTTCTCAAATTAACTTTTTTAACTAATTTGCTTAAAGCTAATAAATCTGATGTCAAAAATTGATGGTCGAGTGGTCAGAACAGCTGCCTTATAAGCAGTTGTCCCAGATTCACAGGTTCGCTTCCTGGTCGATATTTTGACACATGGAAAAAAGCTAATAAATCTTGAGTAAAGCAAAGAAAATTGATCTTATCGTCATATGTTTAATGAAAAATAAGATTATAGATGTATTCTTTTAGACCCCAAAATAATAAAAAAAAAAACTAAAGTTATTATTAATCTAGGGATTTTAATTATACTTTCTATCATAAGATCAAATATATATAATTATAGGAACAACTTGATTTGGATTCAAAATATTAAAATGTTTTTGTTTTGGTTAGGAAATAGTAGTTTATGCTTGATATCTTAAAATTAATTTGGGAATTTAGTTAGAAAGCACTGTCATCTGTAATAAAATGAAACAATGCTAAACACACGTATGTAAATATGGTCTTTCTCATTCTCTCTCTCTCTCTCTCTCTCTCTCTCTCTCTCTCTCTCTCTCTCTCTCTCTCTCTCTCTCTCTCTCTCTCTCTCTCTCTCTCTCTCTCTCTCTCTCTCTCTCTCTCTCTCTCTCTCTCTCTCTCTCTCTCTCTCTCTCTCTCTCTCTGTACTATCTCTTTTAAAACACATTAGTCTATCTTTCTGCTAATTATTTTCACTGATATTATAAATTTATATAAGTTTTAAATTAATTTGTATCATGAATATATGTATATATACTGTGTTGAGCAATTATTTAGGTTTACTATATTAGAATAAAATCATAAAAGTCATTGGCAACAATTATGAGGTCTATGCTATATATAAAATGTCAATGAATGTAGACAGTCATATATAGAGAAGTTTATCTCTACTCTAATAAAAGTTTAATAAGTGACTGCATAAAATAATATAAAATTAATTTGCAAAAAAGGAATTTAATTTAACACTTATGGAAATTTTTTAAAAAATAGCTTACTTTTATTATTTAGAGGCAATAAATTAATAAATCAACAAGATTCTACATAAAAATGGCTATTCAATGAAATAACACATTACCAGTTGCATCATGGGAAAACTAATGCCATTTAATTATTATTGTAATTATTTTAATTGAAAACAACTATTCTTGTATATGCTATCATAATTAGTTTGTATGTACAAATAATCCTATACTTGTGTAAGGGAAGCATTTTGTGCTTGTTGGCTTAAGTCAATTTTTTTACATAAGTCAAATTAGATCCATGTTATCTTTAGCCAACATATAATATATTGATATTTTTTTGACAAATAAATTAAGTACTGCAATAAATCATAAGATATATTTACATATCTTGAATTTAAATTATAACTAAAGACTTTTTTTTTCTCCTTTGTTTACATAAAAAAATTATTTTGCAAATCTATATTTATAAATGAATACACTGTACAAGCTTACACCCAACTGCACATATATAATATAATATAAGGAATTCGAACTCAGACTTTCACACAACCCTCAACTATCCATGCCATCTCATATTGCTGACACACCTGATCATACACATGTTGAAAAGATAAATAATATCAGGTGGGTCAGCAATATGAGATAGCATGGAGAGTTGATGGTTGTGTGAAAGTCTGAGTTTGAATCCCTTATATTAAATCTATATTTATGTAAATCAGATTTATAAACATAGAATGCTGTCTATTTTTTAAATTATTTGTCTGTAATCAGATTTTAAAAATTTAATATGAATATTAGAGGTATTTTAAAAAAAATAAAGTTTTTATGTTTCATAGAAGATTGATCTCTGTATTATAAAAACAGCTGAATTCTAAATATACACATATATTCTGTGGAGATCGACTTAATTTTTTTTATCAATATGGCAATAGATAAAATATTATAAAAATGGTAAAAAATATTTTCAACAGTTTCTATCACTTTAATTTGCTTCATATACTTTACAATGCTAGAATTCTCTCATCCATTATATTTTATTGGGAATACCTAGCAGATAGTATGAATTAACAAATAATGTATGCTTTGTTTATGATGCATTGTTTACAATACATAGTTTTTATAAATAAAACCATATATACACCCAGTATACCTGTCTTATAATATGCATATATAAGTACATAAGATTGCATTCTTCTATAGTACTTTTAATTAAAAATTAGTTTAGTATATCTTCTTAAAAATTAATAAGCATACATAAATAATATATACATCTACATATACACAATAGGTTAAATTATATCATTACAGTTCTCATGCTTAAACAAACCAATAGAATATGTCAATCTTTTCTCAAAGCAACAGTACAATTAGATTGTAAATGGAAACTTTCTTAGTAATTGTAATTTTTCCTTGACCGTGACAGTAAAGTGTTGATATTTTATTAGATTGTCTAAATATGAGGATATCATAATGCCATTTACATAAAATAATCTATTAATAGTTCACACTTATGGTTTATATATTATGTTGTTTACTTCTATTTTTCAAAGTTGTTTTTAATACTTTTAACTATTAAAAGCTAATTCATGTTGAACCAAAACAAACAAAAACATTCTAACATATTTTGTTAATTTTTTTTTTTAGATAGACTGTGATTATTATAAACAATAGACTAAAAAATTAAAGGAAGTATATCCTTTTTATTCTACTGTCATTTCTTTTAATAACTTTTAATCTTCTTCATACTCTCAATGTAAAATTATACATTCTTCAGTTGGGTTAATGTGATATCTTCTATTTCAAAACAATCACTATTATCCATAACATTAATGTTTAAATGTATTACATTAAATATTTTTGAGTATTATTTTATGATTTTTGCTATTGAAGAATAATTTATTTTTGAGATTAGTATTTTTATTAGCTTAATTAAGAATCTGAATAACAATCACTTGGAGATCATATATCATTCAGCACCATAAATGATAAATTGAGCTTTGATCCAGAATGATTTATTTTCTGAATTCATCTATCTCATAGAACATTTGTATTAATTTTATCAATATATAGGCAGAGAAATATTTTTTATTTATATGCTTGTGAATGATTTTGTGTAGTAGGTTAAGAATATAATGTCAATTTTATTAAGAGTAATATTGAGTTTAAAAATAAGAAACTTATAAATAATATAAAGTTAATTTTTTAAAATATATATTTTTAATATTAGTTCTGTAATTTATATGTATATTAGTTTAAAGGTAAATTTATCTTCTAACTATTTAAGCAAAATTTACATTTGAATATGCTATCAGCATAATTGCTCTTATTAATTTGTTTTTTTAATATTACTTGCTGCAATAAAGATTTTTTTAAAAATGAATCAATATTATTTTAATTTAATGATTTTATTATTATATAACAGTTTTAGTTTTGTTCTTTCAGTGCTTTAAATATTTTAATTTTGGTTTGAGTTTTATTGATTGGGACAATTATTCAATTGTAGACAGAAGATATTAGTCTATGTGGCTCCCAGCTAAAATTTATTTATAAAATTATACTTTGTTTGCATTATTGATTGGGATTATATGTGTATATTTACAAGTCATTTAACATTTTATATTTAATAAAATTTTATATATGATATAATAATATGTGTGGAAACCTTTTGCCAGATTACTAAAATATTTAGAATTGTGATTTTTCAAAATTCATATAAAGATTATAATCTTTAGATATATTATTTTGTAAAGAGTTTTACTAAACCTATAAAAGTATTGATAATAAATTATTTTTTATTTGGTGAATTATTTGTTAAATTAGTTTACTTCAAGATTTGATGACTAGAATAGAATTAAAATATACACAGGGTATTTGAGACATCAATGTGACAAGTTAAACTGGGAACCAATCTAGTAATCATTCGATTTTTAATTCACAATTCTTATAATTTATTAGCTAATCCATGTAAGGCAAAACTATATTTATTTATATTGATACAATAGTAATAAAAGCATTGATTGCCATTTGTCAGTTTCCCATCATCATTTTTATCCATCACCTATCTAATGTAATATAAAAATCTCTATCTGTTATTCAATTCTTTTAGTTTATTACTTTTTTTCTTCACATCTTTCCATTAATCTTATTTATCTTACACTTGATATTTTCTAGAATTTTTTACAACCTTTTAGGATTCTATTTAAAACTTTGTCAGCGATGTATTAACATTTTTTCTAATGATATGTCAAAGACCAATTCTATTCAGTCTTTTAATTTTGTCAATAATATCAGTAGTAATATTGTTTATTTTCCAGCAAGCACTATAGTAGCTATGAATATAAGAGCAAGAAGTCTCTCAAAACCACTCAACTAAAATAGTTTTTTTTTATATTTGCTTTCGATTATATATACTAGCTTCATTATATGTGCATACAGTACATATATATAGTATTCCATATAGTATAAAATCTTTGTATTATATTATCAAAACTGAATTCATATGTAAGCACTGATAAAACATTTATTTAAAATCTTTTTTTAAACATAGTCATTATATTATTTAAGACTGTTAGGTACTTTCAATTCATTATTATCAATGTGTTTTTTTTTAAAAAAAAACATACTGAACATTATTTGGGCTTTTCAGCATTTATTGCCTTAGTAAATATTACTTACATAATCAATGTGTTTTAAATAAATTTGTAATTACAACTTTAAATTTTCGTAATATATTTCTAACTATAAGATCTTTCCATTAACACATTGTAAATTGAAAGTTTTCGCAGTAATAATGTGTAATAAGAATTATGGACTTAATCAGTGAAGTATTGAATAGCTTCATACTCTCAGATCTAACCACTTCAGCTTCACCTATTTATATATAAAAGGCATAAGCTTGTGGTTAAGACCTGTAGAGGTCCCTACCTTCACATTTTCAAGCGCACATGATTTGAGATTTATTACCTTAGTAAATATTAATACTTCTTTCTTAATTTTATCAAACAACTATTTCAATATCTCCTGCATCAAGTTGTATTTTATTTTTTAAAAAGCAAATAGACTCCGAACACTAAAAAAGTAAAAGTGCTATGATTGTGATAGGTTATATATCAAAAGCATGCTAAGCATGAATAAAAGCTAAAATTAAAATATATAGACTACTTTGCATAAATGTTCTGGACATTTATGCAAATATTTAAAAAAAAAATAGAAAAGAAGTGTTTCATTATGGTTAACATTTGCTATGGATTATGACCATCTAATTAAATTTATTTATCAAGAATTTTTATAAAAAGCTAATATAATTAATATTTGCATATTTATTTTTGTAAAACCTTTGCTAAATATAAAATAAAAATTAAAACAATTATGATGACAACAAATAAATTATTCTCAGAAGCTCATTTATGACATTATTCATTCATTGTAGTTTACATTGAAATACCTGTATTTAGGAGATATTCATTTCATACCTATGCCTAAATCAAAGTTAACTTCTGAAATAATTATTTAACAAGAAAAATCAAAAATATAAATGTAAAGAAAAAAACATATTGTATGGTTAGATGATAAAAGGTTAAGTCAGATGTCACATGACCTAATTTTAATAAAACTCATATTTACAAATGTTATATATAAAGCTTGTTAAGAGCTGTTTGCAAGCTCTATATATAACATGTATGGTTAGATCTATGAATACATATGAAAATAATGGTTATTGACTTCTGAATAAAGTAATGAGCTATTTTGATGTATAAAAAAATTTGAATTGTGTATGACACTATTATGACTTCTGTTATAAGGGTATATCAAGTGAATAATTTTTTTTTTTTTTACAATGTATACTTTGTCTACAAAAAGGGTGATATGCATCTTAATGGTGCATTATATATATATATTAAGAAATATTTTTTTTTACTTTCAATTCTTGATATTATTTATATAAACATGATACTGTAATAGGTATAAAAATGGCATCAAGTTATGCAAGCATTTTAATGCTATAATTAGAATCCTCTAATATTTAAAATTGCTATGCTGAAACCTTATATTTGACTTAGATATGTGCTTTATATTCTCATGATATGGTCACATAATGAAGTTGAACTTCATAGATTCTTAAATTATATAATTGCCTTCTAGATAATTTATAAACAATTTTTAAAAAAATTTAAATTTTACAATTAATTTTTCATAAACAATTGCCCATTTTCGTATGTTGAAATTTACACAAATAAAGATCTCACTACTACTGCATATAGAAAACGGTCTGATAACCATTGCTATCTACATTTTCATAGTAATCATCCAAAACTTTTAAAGTCTAATATCCCCTATAGTCAATTTTTAAGATTAAAAGGATTTGTAATAATGAGAAATTTCTTTAACAACACAACATGGTTCAATATGATAGACTGATAAATATGGGATATCATAAAATGTTGTTGGATAATATAGTAACAAAAACATCAATAAATGAAAGAAAAGAACTTCTTTTTACCTAAAAAGAACAAGAATAGTTACAGGTTCCACCATTATTTCTTACTATTAATAGTGGTTTACCTAACATTAACTGTATATTGGAAAAACATTCAACATAACAAGTTCTACAGATTATTTAAATTCTATCTTTTCCAATACACCTGAGATTGTATATTAAAATCACAGATTACTTAAAGATTCTGCATCAGAAAAATATTGTTTTTCATCATGTCTTAGATGCAAACAGGATTATTATAACAAAAAGGGTCCAAAGCACTAGTAATATTTTTAAATGGTATATCTCTAATTATGTCAATTATAAAAGTGTAAGTCTAATATAATTAATAGAGTGTAGTAGATATTTGAACCATTATGTAGATTAATCAGCAAACAATGTATTTATATTAGAATAATTAACTATAGATTTGATATTTTGCATAAGAATGAAGACAGACTGATATCAAAACATTTTAATTTACGAGATCATTCAGTTGATGATTTGAGAATAGTGATGAATTTAAAAAAAAGAGAGAAAGAAAACAAAAGGAATTTTATATATATATATTTAAATTCAAGATCGTATATCCACATGGAATGAATTTAAACATATGAGCTAACGCATCTGTAAATTATTTAGTTTACTAATGCCTTCTTTTAATATCTTTGTGTATTTACATTTATATAGGTGTGTCTATAGAAATTAACATTTAATTATTGTTGAGATATATTTATTTTAGTTTGTGCTATCTATAATATTTAATTAATATGTAAATGTGTTTTATTATCTTCTAATACAAATTTTAATATGAATACAAAATTTTTGTATATACACAAACACATTTATTTATTTATACAGTTCTATATATATTTTATACATTTTAAAGTTAAGTTTAAAGACTTTTCTGTAGTTTGTTTAGACAAAAATTCAGTTTTTTAATTTTTTATTTTTTTGAAATGTACACTAAAATAAATTTTCCATTGACTGATTAAATTTCCTATATAAATAAATTTGAGTTCGGAAATAAGACGGTCGTTCTTATTTCCTTAAAGTCTCTATATTGTGAATGAGGCGAGAGTATCCTTGCAGATTGAACACCAATGTTTAAAGGCGCTTGTGAGCAAAGGATGATTACTTTCTATAGTTTGTTACAATCTAAAGAAAAACATAGCGCTAGCAAAATTTATCAAATATTATATAAAATCTATTAACTCATAGGATTTTTGAGTTAAATATGACTTCTAATTTTTGAACACTGCTATTTTACTGTATTTATTTTCTATGAAAACCAGTTTTTTGATTGAAATATAAAAGAGTAGCTTTATATACAAATAATTTTGTAGGTATTTTATTTTATATAGGACAGACAGACAGACAATCAGATAGATAGATAGATAGATAGATAGATAGATAGATAGATAGATAGATAGATAGATAGATAGATAGATAGATAGATAGATAGATAGATAGATAGATAGATAGATAGATAGATAGATAGATAGATAGATAGATAGATAGATAGATAGATAGATAGATAGATAGATAGATAGATAGATAGATAGATAGATAGATAGATAGATAGATAGATAGATAGATAGATAGATAGATAGATAGATAGATAGATAGATAGATAGATAGATAGATAGATAGATAGATAGATAGATAGATAGATAGATAGATAGATAGATAGATAGATAGATAGATAGATAGATAGATAGATAGATAGATAGATAGATAGATAGATAGATAGATAGATAGATAGATAGATAGATAGATAGATAGATAGATAGATAGATAGATAGATAGATAGATAGATAGATAGATAGATAGATAGATAGATAGATAGATAGATAGATAGATAGATAGATAGATAGATAGATAGATAGATAGATAGATAGATAGATAGATAGATAGATAGATAGATAGATAGATAGATAGATAGATAGATAGATAGATAGATAGATAGATAGATAGATAGATAGATAGATAGATAGATAGATAGATAGATAGATAGATAGATAGATAGATAGATAGATAGATAGATAGATAGATAGATAGATAGATAGATAGATAGATAGATAGATAGATAGATAGATAGATAGATAGATAGATAGATAGATAGATAGATAGATAGATAGATAGATAGATAGATAGATAGATAGATAGATAGATAGATAGATAGATAGATAGATAGATAGATAGATAGATAGATAGATAGATAGATAGATAGATAGATAGATAGATAGATAGATAGATAGATAGATAGATAGATAGATAGATAGATAGATAGATAGATAGATAGATAGATAGATAGATAGATAGATAGATAGATAGATAGATAGATAGATAGATAGATAGATAGATAGATAGATAGATAGATAGATAGATAGATAGATAGATAGATAGATAGATAGATAGATAGATAGATAGATAGATAGATAGATAGATAGATAGATAGATAGATAGATAGATAGATAGATAGATAGATAGATAGATAGATAGATAGATAGATAGATAGATAGATAGATAGATAGATAGATAGATAGATAGATAGATAGATAGATAGATAGATAGATAGATAGATAGATAGATAGATAGATAGATAGATAGATAGATAGATAGATAGATAGATAGATAGATAGATAGATAGATAGATAGATAGATAGATAGATAGATAGATAGATAGATAGATAGATAGATAGATAGATAGATAGATAGATAGATAGATAGATAGATAGATAGATAGATAGATAGATAGATAGATAGATAGATAGATAGATAGATAGATAGATAGATAGATAGATAGATAGATAGATAGATAGATAGATAGATAGATAGATAGATAGATAGATAGATAGATAGATAGATAGATAGATAGATAGATAGATAGATAGATAGATAGATAGATAGATAGATAGATAGATAGATAGATAGATAGATAGATAGATAGATAGATAGATAGATAGATAGATAGATAGATAGATAGATAGATAGATAGATAGATAGATAGATAGATAGATAGATAGATAGATAGATAGATAGATAGATAGATAGATAGATAGATAGATAGATAGATAGATAGATAGATAGATAGATAGATAGATAGATAGATAGATTTTTAAAAAACCTACTCCATTACACATTACTAAAGCATATAATCCAAGACATGTGGAAAAGACACAACGTGGATTTATGTTTGTAATGTGCGATGGAATAAAAGTTTTTGAAAAATCTATTTTAAATATATATATATTGTGCCATTACAATTTGGTCACTAGCCAAATTTATAGTAATGTGCATGTAAGAAAGTGTAAAACAAAATCATCATCACATTTTTATATAATCATAAATAAAGCTGTAGGGCATCCAAGTTTAAACCCTACAAGGTCTAGTTCTAAAAGCTTTA